>VWZY01012097.1:353074-446498 GCA_013399075.1 Chloroceryle aenea
CAACAACAACAAAAAAAACAGACACCAAGGAAAACTCCATTAGGTTTTCAAAATAGTATCCTCCCTACAATTTGCATTTGTCCATGCTCTACAGCACCTCATAAATTTCCATGCTGATAAGTAAATCCTGTCCAAATGAAATGCTCTTTTAGGGGGGTTGTGTGTGTCTCTGTGCATGTATTTATACATACTTCTTATTTCATGATGGCTCCCTAAGCAAAACCCCTCATTCTGCTTTATTAATTAGCTAGTAGTTCCTGGGGAAAGCAGACAGTTCTGGAACACATAGATTTTTCTTTAAGTCATATTGTTTGACATTTATTTTAAACTCAGTGGGGAACAATCCAGCTGAAGAGACAATGTGAGAAAAAAACATTTAGCAAACACAAAAAAAAAAATCAGAGAAGCCTACATGAAGCTCTGAGTAGGATTAATCCTCACTGGGATATATCAACTTCCCTGTTAATTTCAGTCTTTCAAGGAGGATGAATAGCTCTATGTTTAAAACACTGCACAGGGAGACTTAAGACATCAGTTCTATTCCTTGCTCTGATTAAATTTGTTATGTGACCTTGAAGAGAAAAGTTTTTAGTTTGGAACAGCACTCAAGGTACTTGCATATGCATATATCAGCCTTTTGCAAATATACATGTTCAACTGTTGACTACTTTGCTATGAGATATTGCTTTCAAAATTTAAAGGTGAAATTCAGAGCCTTAATCTGCCTATGCTTTAATATCCTAGCTTGCTCCTGCATGGAACAGAGATAATGACTCTTACCTAGTTGTACTTCAAATCCATGTTGTGAAGCTCCATTCATTCATACAATATTTATAAAGCTTTCTGAGATGCCTAATAAAAGATTCTACATAGCTACAAATTATTATTTAATGATGGAAAATTGAAACATGGCATGTAGAATGCAAATGAGAGCGAGATATGGTGGTTGTGCTCTGACAGACTGAGGTTGTCTCCATCCGAGTCTCGACCAGCATGCAAACATGAATGCAACAAAGCTGTGTCTAGCTGCTGTGCTACAAAAAGCCTGATATCACAACATTCTCAAGAGCAGCAGAAGTTCTGTCAAACAAGATTGTACAAATGGCAATTATGCTATCAAAAAAGAAAACAAAACTGAGTATCCATTGGAGGTTTGTTTGACCCTCTCCTCTTGTCAGCTAAGGAATTCACATGCAGTTACAGTCCCCCCCCTTCCTTTTAATTGATATTATTAATCTATATAAGTCATTTAATAAAAACATTTCTAGGGCAGGTGAACAGGAGTGACACAAAGAATTGGCCACTAAACAGCTGACCTGCCTTTTTTTTAGAATTAAAGTGCAGAACATAATAAACATTAAGTCTTGTCTACTCTCTTCTCAAGCTACTTCTGTTCCTGCTAGAGAACTCACCATTGAGCAGACCAGCCTTAATTCAGCCTTGCCCTGCTCAACACAGCATCCTGTGAACTCAGGATGTCCCAAATTTACTGCTGTACCTTAACTACAGCTACAAATACTCACTCATCCCAAACATTTTCCCTCTTCCTATGTAATACCTCCACAGGGCAGAACTGCTCTTCACCACTCAGTTTTTTCCCCTGCTGCATGTCTTTCATACTTGACAGTCATTGCTCCCAAGTTTAGAGGCATCCTCAAACCTTCCTCCATCTCTTCACACTCATCTAGAAGAGAACTGAAAGCACTGGAATACATGATCACAGATTCACTAAGAGTGAAGAGCAGGCTAAACTGTCTGCCCTATGTTCTCCCTCCATGCTTTCCAAGGCAGAAATACCAAAAAATTGTAATAAAAAAAAAAGCCTTTATATCCACAGTGGTAACATGCACTTCAATGCATCAATCATAGCATGTAGGTATGACACTGGTGAGACAGATCCTCCTTCAGCCCTCACTGCTAAAATGTCCCAGGTGGAAAGGTACCTAGAAGAGCCATTATCTCGGAGAGGTATCAGCTGGGATATTGACTGTTTAAGAGACCATGGATTAAATGTTTATAGATCAAAAGCCCTTCCAACATAAAAATATTCCTTCCACTTTAGAACCAGTGCATGTGATGCTTGCTCCCTCAGAAGCAAGAAAAGCTGAATATAGACTTCTTTTCATTTAAGATGAGCAACTCATGTCTTAATGCTCATCTCAGTTTAAAAGAAGGAAAAACTCTTCAATACCTTTATTTTTAATCACATGATCTCATCTAGTATTCTCATAAAAAAGTATTTCTATAATATCAAGATAGAAGAGAATAGAAAAAAATAAGTGAGAGACAGAGTATTAGGTCCACAAGTCTGCTTCCAGGGGATTGTCTATTAGTGGAACTGAAAAAATCAGTGATTGGGTTCTTCAAGAATAAGCTCAGTGGCACACTATGTTTGTATTGCTTCCTGAGTTAAATACTATCACACCTCTGATAAAAATGACTTTGTCTTCTCTTGCTGATAAGTTTCAGAATTTCAGGTAGGTTTCCTACCATGTAATCTACTCAAATCTTTTAAGAAAGAAATGCATAAAATAAATTTTTTGCTACATATAGAGATAACGAACATTAAATACGAACGGGAGAACACATTTTCCTTCTCTGCACTGTGACTATGAATCTCAAAACATATGATATCAGAGAAACAGAATTCCTTTTGTTTTGCTATAGCATTCTCAAATATCATCTATAATTTACCAGCTCTCTCATGAACTCATCCAACTGTAAAGCCAAGCCGTATTTTTTCCAGAAAGGCAACAGAATTCTGGTGTACATTAAAATAATGAGGATACTTCGAAACCTGTTCTGAACTCCTCGCTTTTGTATTTCCCTTATAATCTGTAACGTTCCTCACTCAACAAGGCCTGTAGCACCCTGAAGGAAGGAGCCAGCTTGGTGGCTAGCAGAAAGGGGGGGGCGGGGGAGTAGCAGGAAAATATGCTGAGAAATTAAATGTCAGAGTGAGTAAAGAATTAGTAAAAAGGGTTAAAATCATTTTAGTAAGATGAGGCAAATACAGTAGAGAGAAATAAACTTTTCCATTAAAGACTTACTCAGCTGTGTCACAACCTAAGACTGGTTGACATCATTTTAGTCTGTCTCCCTTGCTGCACCGTGTTTACTATTAGCATATGAACTCTCTGGACAATGACTGACTTCTATACCTATAGAATAGCAAGGATTTAGTGTATACCAACAATTAGAAAATAGTAAATTCCTACTAGTGAGAAGTGAAGATCTTACAACATGTAGGGGAGCTTCAAAATATATGGACCTCCTCCCAGAATGAAAACCAGTACCAAGTATGAATTATTTTTATGTCATTGAAAAGGTACTTTTCACCAGATTTACACTAAGTTCTTACACTTGACCTACAACTTCAATGTCAAGGGCCATTAATTATCTTTCAACATGTTGCACTACAGCAAACACAATTTTCTGAAGATTCGCTTGAGTTTTAGAGGATAAACTGAATTATCACAACTCAGTCATATAAAAAAAGGAATTCAGCTGTACATATCTTTTCCTTAGATGGTAGCTCCACCAGTCTAACACGGGCTTGCCTGCAAATTAAATATGACCTTTTTGATAGTGCTGATTGTTTTCAGCAGTTTAGTATGGGTGATTCATGGCTGTGGGATACTGACAGGAGGTTTGGAAAATATCAAGACTGATAGCTAACAGATCCTACTAACTGCTTCCATATAAACATTCCTCTCTTACACAGTTTCAGTGGCTTTTCAGATTCAGAGGGCCAGATTTGAATGCCATTCCCTTCTCTGGAGCTACTTGTTAAGGGATTTACTAAACTTGAACAGCTTACTGCCTTTAAGGTACAAGAAGATAAATTACCACTGTCCCTATGCTCACTAGGTGCAAGTCAGCAGAGTGCCCTATGCCCTACAGGACAACCAAGGACACTGGGTTAAACTCAGAAGTACAAGGTTTGAAAGGAGAAATAAAAAGAAAAAAAAAAGTAAAATTTCATTCTATAATTAGGGCAAACTTGTATTTTCATTAAATATAAAAATGTTTAAAGTGAAATAAAGCTTACAGTTAAGTATATTAGAGACCCTAGTAGTCCTTTTTAAAAGACTCATTACTGCATCCTTTTCATCCCCTTGAGCACAATGTCAAATTGTTCCCTACTGTACATTTATTAACATTTTGTCCAGTCTATATTTAAACGTGTCAACAATAGGGTTCCCACCATTTCTCTGTTCTACAATCTAGTCACCTCAGGTCTAAAATTACCGTTATAATTTCCTGTCATTATCTCTATTTAACCCTCTAGTTTCACCCTAAAAATGTTCTCTTCAGTGTTAGATTTACATCATTCTGTTGTGTCCCCACTTGCTCTTTACTATTGGACAAACAAGTTGACAGAGGTGACAAGAGGTTGCTCTTGTCACCAACATCTAGTTTAAGGCTGTTAAGTGCCTCATATTAAAAAAAAAAATTCTTTTCCACTGCTTATTACCAACAGGTAGCTATTTTGCTATAATTTTTTGCCTCAAGCTGGGATTTTTTTTTTTTTTATCAGTCAAAATAATTGTGCTACAAGCTAATAAGAAAATATTCTTTCCTCTGTATTTAAGAACTCCAGTGACTTCTTTTGAGCAGCCCTATAGCAGGGCACCTTGAGAACAAAAACCTGAAATAGGAATAATCTGCTCTCCTGTTTTTGTTGCTGCTGGTGGTTTTTTTCCTGTTATACACACTTAATTCAAATATAACTTTTCTTAATCTCTCAAGACAAACTCAATAGTCAAAACCCCTGTATTTCACAGACAGCCCCCTGTCGCTTTCATTAACACTGTGATTACCCTTCTGGGTTCCCACTGCCTGGAGCATTCACTTACGGCCTGTCCTGCAGGGCACTGATTATTCTCAGCTTCCACTGAAATCAATAGAAGCCAAGCACGCTACCCACGACACAGGAGGCCCTCAGCCTCTGACAGGAGCAGGTACTTACAGATTAGCAACACATTGAAAACATCACAGGAGCAGCCACTTGCTAATATCAAAACTGCACTTTCAAAAAGGAAAAAAAGAAAATAAAGAAGAAAAAGGAATAAACCAAAGCAGGAGGTGTTAGTACTGATGCAAGCAGGGCCTGCTGCATTTAAAGCATGATATTAACTGTAGCAAAATATGGCCAAGCTCTTACAGCAGCAAGGAACCCAGGGAAAGAAGTGGAAGAAAGGAAGTGTAATATAGAGTATGTGCTTTCCACACTGCATCGGCCCATCCATCAAGGGTCTTCCCCATGCATGCCCTAGTCACTACTATGGAAATCATCTGCTATGCACAGGGGGAAGCAGAGAATGAGCAACAGGGAAGTTTGACAAAAACACACGTTTCAGCATCGCTACAAAGCAACAGCAGCAATGGGAACTACCTTGGGACAGAGATCTGTCTCTATGGCCCATCAAGTCCAATTTAAGGCTTGAGCTAATTTGTTCCTTCCTACAACTGAGTATGTCCTTCAGAGTAAAGTGGTATCATGTGACTGTCCAAGTATTATCTGATCTTCTACTTGAGTAACTTTGCTACAGCTCCAAAGCTTGAATGATCTATTCACTGAGAGAGACAGGATAGGCTGATGAATTACTAGATCCTCAAAATGAGCAGAGATGAATGAGAGTAAGACTCGTATACAAACATTCCAGTTTGCAGTCCATCTAAGGAGTATGTGTGAGGTTGGATATAATGTGATGATTCCCACAAGTTGTGTAATGAGTGTTGGAGAGAAACGAGAGACACTGTCATTCCAAATTAAATACTCAAGGCAAACTGTGATAGAGTTCAAAGGCTGAATGCATCTAACCATTGCTGCAGCAACCTAACTTCTAGATGTTTACACCATACCTTGTATTTAAAAAAAAACAACCTTCTCATGAACTCGTAATTGTTTCCACTCCCAATATCTAATTATGGAAGACAATTAAGAATTCTCAAAAGACATAAAATAGAAAATTGGCCATTGGTCTTAGAAGTGAAATAGAGAATCTCTTTAATGAGTTTCCATTTTCAAGGTACAATAAAACCAACTAGATGTAAAAGGTGTGTAATAAATGAATGGTCTGGATTCACACCACCGATGAGCAAAAATGCTCTTCATTATCAAGTGTGGCCTGTAGGATGCCAGGGATACCACCAATGCATTCACTGGGAAGAATTTTGAGTTTCCACTTCATATGAGCTCAGAGTAACTGCAAAATAGTCTCAATTATCTTTTGCAGAGGGGGAAATCAACAATATGTGCATACATGGAGATCCAGCCCCTAAGGGGTACTAAGTCTATGTATCCACTTCCAGAAATGTAGTTCACTACATATCTCCACACTAGTTTCTGTGTAGTCACTGGGTAGCAACACTAGTTTCTCAGCCATGTTCACACAGTTATGCCTGAACTTCACTTACAGATGCTCTGCTACCAGCGTGGCTGTGGAATCCCAGAATACAAAAGAAGCTGCAAAGTCTTCCAGAGAAGCTCAGTAAACACCTGAGCAGTTCACTTGAGTTGAACTATGTGCTGCTGTGATTCAAGTGCTATTGCTAGCTAAATAATTCAGTTTTAAAGCCAGCTCCACTACTTTTGCACAAGCTGCTGTTACACACCTCATTGTTCAGAGATCTATCAGCTATTTAGATTAAAGAAGCTTCTTCTAAGTTTTACAGCTCCCAAGACTCTTCATACTGTGTACTTTACAATCCAAAGTACATGTAGAAACAATTATTCTTTTCTTTAAAGCTGCTAGTGATTTGGACATACTGGGTAAGCCCTCCAGTTTGGAACTAGGCAATTTATCACTTCCCTTCCTGGCTCCCTCTTTTGTGGTCCTCCAGCACTTCACAGAAGCTGAAAGCAAGTGAGATGAATCCTGACATCAGTTTTGACTCTCACTGGAAAGAGATGTGCATACTTGATTGAAAATGTTTTTCCTGTTGCATAGTTTACATATGCTGTGCTCTTACTTATCCCATGGCAACCTCACATCAGCAACACATACCTTGGTCACCAGGTGGCTGGAGGTGCTGTAATTCCATCTTTGCAGAGCAGCTCCAAAGCCTGCAGCTTGTTCAGAATGGATTCATCTGTCTGCTCTTCTGTTCAGCAAAGAGCTGTCAGATTTTGCCTCCCCTGAGTGCTTTCTGTGGGCTGCTCAGAGTGGTATTTTGACTTGAGGGTGATCTCACTGAGTTTTAAAACCTCAGCTGGGAAGACTATGTAACATAGGAACCTCTGTACTGACTTGACATCATCTGTGTTCCAGGGATTCCACCACCATCTGTTGAAGTGGTGGGTCTATGTACTTTATCACGACTGATTTCTTGACAGTGGAATTTGCTACTCTGTAGCACCCATTTAATGTTATATTTCTACCCCTTTTTTATTAAACAGAAGCCTTCAGCATTTTTTAAGTATCAAGAGGATTTTAGAAATTATATTTATTTAATGATTGCTTCTGGCCTTATGTTTATTAATGCTGTGTCTTTCCAAGCCTCCCTTCTGAGCTTGTGAATGTGTAGGAGAGAGAGGGATAGTAGGATGCTGCATTTGGTTTTAATCTGTTTGCATTTTAATGCTACGTTATTTATGAAATCGTACTGAATGTGTATGTTTAAATGAACAATTCCTTGTTTAAACAAATGTAATAAAACAAGAAATGCTTTATAAATGAGAGCACTATTCTAATTCTGCTGGCATAAAAATGATAGTCTAGGCAGGATTGGGTTGGTGTTCTTAGGCATTACTTTATATAAATAACCACAGTACACACTGGTAGCAGCCCCAGGACTCTGAGGCACAAGTGCGTTTTACCCATCAAGAGCTCAACAGCACCTGCACAGAGTGGCTCATTTCAGAGCTACAAGGAGGTTTCTGAAAAAGAAATGCGGCTGTTACCCCATCCAGGGACTCTAAGGACTGTTCTCTAAGGTATGGAACAAGAGACAAATTGCCCAGAAAGCCTAAGGGAAAAAAGAGACGTAGATGGATTTAAAAGAAAATCAGGGACTTCGAAGGAAGGCATAAAGACATAAGCCTGACAAAAGACATTGCCACCAGGATCAAGTGGACAAGCAAGCACAACCAGAACTGAAAAAGAGGGCTTCATCTTCTCTAAGACCTCAAATTTTGCATGAGGGTACCCAGACCTGTATGGGCCATGGGCTTCCACCTTGGGGCTGATTTTACAGTGTTGTGGGGAATTGTGAGCTGCTAAGATATTTTGCATTAAATAAATGGGTTTCCTTCATTTTTTGTTACAGGAAAGACCTGGTGCTACAAACAGTATTTTTGACCAAAGTCCTGTCATAATCTCACAAGTATCTTTTCATTAAAAGAAAATTTATAATACACTGGGATGTTTTTCAAAAGCACTTATGCTTAAAAGCCTGCCAGGACTTCAGCGCAAAGCAAAAATGAAGGCAGGTGAATTATTGTACAAGTTAAATAATTTGCAATTATTTAATCCATTTCAACTAGCCACGACTGAACATGCACTGTCTCACCCATTAAGTGTCACTACAGCAGTAATGCATACATATACTATATATCCATAGAATCACAGATCACAGAAGGGCTTGGGCTGGAAGGGACCTTTGAGATCATCTCATCCAACCTCCCTGCCATGGGCAGGGATGCCTCTCAGCTAGACTAGGCTGCTCAAGGCCTCCATGCCTGTCTCCTTATACAGAATTAGAAGTGTTCTGTCATACAGTAAAGCACATATAGAAAAAGGGAGTAGGAGGGGGAAAAGACTTCTGAGATACCAGTAAACCCTACTGAACTGACTCTGCCACAGCAAAACTGAAACAGTAAACGCATCGCTGCAGCCACCCCTCTCCAGCATCTAGCAGGAGTGCACGCACTCATAAGACACACCAGTGAGGAGAACCAGCACCCTGTGCTCAGGCCCAGTGCTGTGCCAGGCATCCTGAAAGAGTTAAGCCTGGCATCGATGTAAAGGGAGACGGCAGACACATCTGTTCAGCACTGTGAGTAACTGCAGCGTTGGCAGCGCGTGGCGGGATGCCAGCCCCTGCGCTCATGCGCGATACGCTGCTTCATGCATTGATCTGCTTTTCTTGGGGGGGCTTGAAATACCCAGAGAAGCCTGCAAAGCTGCAAGAAGATCACATCGATATATTTACCCTACAGGCTTCCCCTCTCCCTTCCCATCATGCCATTATGTGTCTACCAGAGGTCTGTTGTGAAACAATCTCCTGAGCCCTGTTGTGCTGTGGGTTTCTTGAACGTTAACTGAATTTCCCTTAGTAACAGAGACACGGTATCTCAGCGGTATCCCCACTCTGTTCTCTGAATAGCTTATCATTTGATAGTGGAGCTATTCAAAATGGCATCTAGCATTTTCATAGTAAGACTTCAGTGCTGAATTATTAATGAATTAGGGTGCAATTTTAAAGGAGCTGCAATTTAGCAGAACAGCTGGGTAAGTGATAAATAGAAGGTTGGCACAGTCACTCTGTGGTAAGTTTTGCCTATAACAGTACTACCTCCAATTTCAAGGTCAGGGCTCTCCTTCCTAGGCAGCATTTAGCTTTGGGAAGAACACCTAGCAAGGCACAAACATAAATTCGTTCACTCTCCCAACTTCTTTGTGAGGCAGGCAGATGTTACATTCTCCATTCCACAGGGAAAACACCACCACCTGAGAGACAAAGTCCCCTCTGAAGTCTGACTCCAATCACCAGAGAGAAGTCCTCAACCATAGTATATCTGAAAGCTTCTTGGCCTAGTCAATTCTGACTTGAAAAAACTCACAGGTTTAGTTGTTAAGTTTGTTTTTACTTATTTGTTAATATAATTCCAGAATATGACTTTGGTAAAAGTATGGTGAGAATGGTAAAGGCAGAAGGAAATATTTAAAACTGAAAAGTGCTGGCTTTAGATCTTAAAGATCTTCGAACTAAGTATTTGGGTTTGGTTTTGCTTTTCTGCCCATTTCTACTAATTGTTTCTGAAATGCAGATCAAACAATAACCATAAAGATTTTCAGAAAGATAAATGAAGCTGTCATGATTGTATTGATATTAAACTTTAATAAACTTCCTAAGCTATAGATAAAAGAAAACCAAAATAAAATTGGTTTATTTCTTCCAGCAAGCATTCCAACACCAGATCAGAATTGGAGCAAATTCTACCTCACTCTGAAGTGGGGCAGGATTTGCACAACAGGGAGGAAAGCATTATGAGATGGGGATTATTTCTGACTAAGAGAATCTGGTTGTAGAGAATACAGACAAAACAGAGGCACTGACTTACTCAGATCATGCCAATGTGAGCAGACAGTACTGCAAATTGCCGCTTCAAATTTATCAGTACCTATTTTTAAATTATCAAGTAATAAATGCGTTGTTAAAGTTGTTATTCTTGATTAATTCTCCCCTAAAATATAATTGTTTAGGGAATGTGTTTTAGTACAAATCTGTATGGGTTTTGCTCCTCTTTTATTTCTTCCCTCCTTTTTATCAAATTCCAGGAAGTCGTTATATATATATATTTATATTTTTTAATTGGTTTTACTTGGGGATTAATAACATTAGAATAAAGGGTAGAACCTTATTCCATCTCCTAAACAATTTGCCTTTTTTTTTAATTGAAAATGAAAAGATTTTACATAGGAATTTGTGAACTATGCTTACTGATTTTCTTAGGATGGGGAAACAAATGAGATGCTAACATAGTTGCTTTTAAGCTTATTGTATTTATAAAGGTCGGTCCAAATCAATCCTATAAGCCCTGCCATTTGGTACATATGCCATACAGTCCCTACTGACATCCTTGTGATCTACAAATATGATTTTTAGTGTCATCTTTTCCCTGCAGACCTTTGAAAGGATCCTGCTTGAATTGTTTTCCAATAATGTCACAATACCACATCACTGGGGACATGCAGTGAACAATTCTGTACATCAGCTTCCTCAGTCTGAACTAATTTATCCAGCTGTTTCTTGGCCTAGTTAATTCTCACTTTAAAAAAAAGTTTAGCTCTTAAGTTTATTTTTACTTATTTGTTAATAAAATTCCAGAATATGACTCTGGTAAAAGTATGGTGAGAATGGTAAAGGCAAAAGGAAATATTTCAAACAGAAGAGTGCTGGCTTTAGATCCTAAGTTACCATAGCAGCAAATTCAATATGCTACCTGTAGACTAGAAAGCAATGGATAAATAAAAGCTGGGAGGGATCATATTAAAACCTAAAGATCTGTTCAGCAGATTCTCTGTACCCACAAAACCAAGCAGATATATGTGTGGTTTTGATTCCTGGCACCCCTAACTCGACAGAATCATGCAGAAGGTCTCCTCGGTCCTCATTTCCTCTGGCAGTATTCTGCAGGCAGCCTTTGTGAATTAATTTCTGGTAGGTTTATATAATAACACAGCTTCACAGAAGCCATCCTTTCCAATGATGAATGAGTGTTTCTTTTCAGTTTTCCACGAATGAAAGAGAATGCCTAATCCCAGATGTTATCAACTCACTAAGAATAACCTAATCTTATGTGAGATCAGGTTGCTCTCTGAATTGAATGCAGACCGCTAATGCTTATCTAATGACAGACAAACTGATTTGTGTTTACAAGTCTGGGAGGATACCTCATGCATATTTGATATTTTACATTCATGCATATACAGCATTGAAATCTATGTGATAAACTATATATCTGGATTATATTCAGATGTGCCACTGATCTTTTACACACTGATCTCTTTGGTTTTAACATTTTTAAATCACTGGAGCCTTGTTAATGTGGCACAAAGCAGCTGGATGGTGAAACATCTAACAAATCATTGTGATGTCACTGTAAATTATGTCATCCACCAGACTAGCTAGCCACAGTCGTATCAAGATGTTGGATGCTGCAACCTGGCTAAAGGCAATAAAATCTATTTCTGAAGTTGATAAAACAGACTAATAGCAAAGGAAATAGCAAAGAGTCATTACTGATGCATAGGTCAAATGTAGTTCAGTTTGGCTTCAGAACAAAGTTTTTCCCGGGCTTCAAAAATGTCCACAGTGATATGGAGGGATTGTTTCTGGAAGTTTGTTGTTTTAAGAAGTGATTTCCTTGTTACTTTGCTGGGTACAAGTGAACAATACAGGGCATAAATAAACCTTCTCAAAGGTTAATAAAGAAAATACTTAAACTGCATGTCTGGGATTCTTCTCTGCTACTAATGTACACGACAACTATCCCTCTCTGCAAAATGGAAATCAGGGAAGAGATTACCCCGTTCAGCTCTACAACACTCTTAATGAGATGTAGTCTCTGTGGGGCTCTCTTGGTGTTTGTCAATTATGTCACTTTACCTGTCCTTTTGGCTTTTATTTCTCCAGTGACTCCTCAATGCCATTTGTGAAATAACAAAGGATGATAGTAATGAAAACTTCCATTTTAATGCAGGTTTTCATTTGGAAAAATAATCACCCGGCAACAGAATATAATTCAGGCTCTGGATAGAGAAGGGTGATTAAGAATATGATTAACTTTAAGGCCTGTGCAGCAGCCCTACAAAGAGACTGAAGCAAATGCCTATGTACTTTCTTGACTAGATTTTGCAGAAGTTTTAGTCTGTATAATATGTTTCCATATCAGCTAAAATGCAGGCATTATTATTTTTCATGAAGCTTTATCTTTTTACTCTGGGAGTGCTTATGGAAGTTCAATTTCCATCAATTCAGAGATCTTATTGCTACATCAGCTAAGACAGTCCCTGTCTCAAAGATATGATGATGTTAAATGGACAAGGAAGACAAATGCAAGTGAGCTGAGAGCAATAAACCAGCAACAGTAAGTAACCACCACCAGGAGAACGGGGAGAATGTAAACCAAAGACAGACGATATGCTTTCAGCAAAAGAAGAGAGTGGAGCTGCAGGATGCTAGTGGTGGGAAAGGAAGGTTAATCTGCTCTCATGCAAACCTGTTGACTTCACTTATATTGAAGAGTTTAGGCTTAAATGTTGGCTACTGATGGTTTGGGAAGATAAATCTCCTATCTTTAATACTGAACCATGAAGTTCAAGCTGAAAATACCTGTTCAAATCAGTGCTGTGCAATTGCTTAGAAGGACAGTTGAAGTCTGCAGCAAGATATAACTTCTCTTGACAGATTCAGCTTCAGCCATTCTTAGGTAAAGTATAATTTATGCATTTTTTCTTGTGTGGAAATTAGTGACTGAAATATTTGAATTTTATTAAATTGTACATCCTGAGCAAACATAAGAGCTATGGGGATGGGAAAAGAAGAAAAAATAAAAGTAAAAAAACCCCTCTGTAGCTCACATATAGAGGTCAAGCGATCATCCAAGTGTGAATGTGTTCAGTCATCTGAAAGCATTGATGACTGCCCAGCAGCACTTTTAAAAGATACAACTACAACGAGTCCTAAATGTCAGTTTGCACAATGATGGCAAATTCGTATAATTAAGAAGAGGCACCAAAAAGCCCAAACAGTTGTCAGTTTGAAAAGTCTCACTGCAATCTGCTAAAGTTGGTTTGTTAAAACAAAGTGTCAAAAGATTGGCAGCATGGTCTCACAGTTTAAAGAGGAAGTTTGTTGGGGAACTTGGATGTGCCTGTTTCATTTGAGACCTCGACCAGCACTTCAGATACTATTTAACACCATTTCTTACCTCCAACGTGTGGATAATAATTTGTAGCCTCACTTAAAGCACTTCATGATTCTTGACTAAAAGGACCTACAGAAGTGTAAACTATTTACTATTATGAATCTGTTGTGGAGAATGACACTGACAGCTAACTGTACTTTCTTCCCTTCAAAAACACGTCACCTCTTCCAATGGAATTCTTATTTAATCCCAAAATGTACTTTCATGGTATTAAATTATCAAGAAGAAGCCTCCAGTGGCAAATTCTCACCTGTTTATTAATTCCTTCTTCAGTCAATGTGAAGTCTGTAAAGTGTCTGTTTACGTAATGACCAAGTCAAAACTGACTAAAGAATTTGGGATTGAGCCAGGCAAGTAGCATTTTCCTGTGCATGTGGAGGAAGAAAGATTTGACCCTCCTTAGAGATTACATTTGTTATCATGCAATAAAATGGATCTGGCAGATTTTGATTATACTTAGTTAAGAAATATACCTCTCAGCAGCACACAATATACATTCCTGCTGTAACTTGACATGCCAAAAGTATTTAGGTACATTTTAAAAAAGCTTAAATCATTAACTCAGAAAATTCACTTTATCAAAGAAACAAAACACATGGTATTATTCCTAAAATCTTCAGCAGCATCTCTAGACAGATGGACTTTAAAAAAAGAATAATTAAAATATCAAGAGTAAAAGATCCCTGAATCCAGAATGTGTTTGGAAAAAGCACATCTATGGCAGTGTTTTTATTCTGTTCCAGTTCAGCACTTCTGTCTGAAAGCTCACATATCTTAACCACAGCCCCCTAAAGCTGAGGAATGTCTTTTTCTGACTAAACTACATCTGATAGGCAATTCTCAATACCTTTCAAAGGCCACTTAAACTCAGAATTTTATGTGCAACTTACAATCTTTACTCAATTCCCCATCTCTCACTTCCGTGGAGAGATACTGCTAAGCAGTTACAAACACTAAGAATTTCATGATACATTAAATTCTGCCAATTGATAATCCAACTCTTTCTGTCCAACTTCAAATATTCTACAAGTCATGCAGAAATTCCATGAAGTATATCTTTGATATACAT
The DNA here is from genome assembly GCA_013399075.1 of Chloroceryle aenea. Lineage (NCBI taxonomy): Eukaryota > Metazoa > Chordata > Aves > Coraciiformes > Cerylidae > Chloroceryle > Chloroceryle aenea. The sequence continues at coordinate 367,804 of VWZY01012097.1, forward strand.
GCATTTGGATTTAAAAAAAAGGAAACTATCACCATGAATGGTCTTAAGACATTCAGCATGGCAGTTAATAAACAGGAAACAGCAGATCTCTACAGATTTTCTTTTTTATCAACAGAGTTTAAGTTCCCAAATAACAGGTAAACAGGGGAGATTTAAACTGGACATTAGGAAAAAAAATTTCACTGAGAGGACTGTCAGGCATTGGAACAAGCTGCCCAGGGAGGAGGTTGAGTCACCATCCCCAGTTTAAAAACCTTCTAGATGTGGTGCTTGGGGATATGGATTAGTGGTGGACTTGGTAGAGTAGGGTTAGTGGTTGGACACTATGATCTTAAAGATCTTTTCCAACCTAGATGATTCCATGATTCAGATTCTCCAACCAAATTCTGCATGTTTACCTTGATAGCACATAGAGAAAAGCCCCATAAAATGTTGCCTGAAAGGGGGCCCTTACTAGAAAATTCTCCCACTGCTTCTTTTGCCCACACCTCTCTGGGCAGCCTGTTCCAGGCTCTGTCACTCTCACAGTGAAGAAGTTTCTCCTCATGTTGAGGTGGAACTTCCCATGTTTCCCCTTGCTACCATTAACTCTCGTCCTGTCACAGGGCACCAAGAAGAAACTGGCCCACCCTGCAGAGCTTTGTAAACCTTCATAAGATCCCCAATATATCCTTAGATTGGGATGGCAATCACAACTAAAATTTCAGGGACATACAAATTACTCTGAGATTTGGTGGTGATTAGCAGAACACATTTTTTTTTCCTACCACACCCTCCCCATTGCTTGTAGTTTTATCACAGATCCTGTCTTATCTTCTCATCTTGAGACACTTGATGGCTCTAAATTTTTCAGGTATCTGTCCATCAATGATCTCCAGCTCAATCCTCATTATGGGACACCAGTTACAATCTTACAGTATTAAGTATAACTTTACTCTGACATTTTGCAAAGCAGACATCAAAATGTGTGTAATAAACACATTTGAAGACACTTCACTCTTGTGAAAACATTTTCCTCTAATCTCCCTGTGATGCCTCGCTGTGTAACATTTCACTGTAGCCCTAATGCTTCAGTGTCAGGACCTGTTGTTTTATTGGCCTGCAAAGTGCCACAAGCATCTGCAGCTCCATATAAAACCTAGAACTTCATGAAAATAGTGTTCTTACTTTTTCTTAACAGCTTCTTATCTCTTGCCTATTAATGCAAAGTCAACTTGAATGCTTATCACAAGTAGACTGACCTTTGCCTCAGGGTTTTGTCTTAAAATAGGCATTCAGTGTTGCAGAGCAAGTCAAAAGCATTGCCCTGTCTTCTGCTGGTTTGCTATGTGGCAATGGCTCAGATGTCTCACTCTGCTATTTCAAGTGCTTAACTGCATTATCCAAAGTAAGCCCTGATTGTCAAAGCTTGAGCCCATATTCTTCCCTATTTTATCTGAAGGTAATGCAATTTCAGATAACCAATTATGTCATCTGATGAGAAACAAGAATGACAATGCTCTGTCTAATGCACTGAAAGGATCTCAGCACTAATGTCTTAATACACTGTAATGAACATTAAGAAAATATCTTTTTATCTTGTGAAAGAGGAAAGTTTTGATTGCAAAGATGCATCTGTGATAGCACCAGTATAAAGCACTGGATGTTCAGTCCACTCTGATGATGCTTACGGAGCACAAAGTACAGATGATACAACACAGTAAAGCACTTTTTCCCCATGTGCTTTTGTTCCCAGGTTTTAAGAAAGATGTTCAAGGAAAGCGCGAGGGCAATATTTTGAAGTTACATAACACACTGTCAACCCTTCACAGTTAAAAATAAAAGGATTCAGGCTCTCCTCCATAATTGTAATTTACAATGAAGAGTTGCATAGAAGCATTCTCCTAAAGAATTTCAGTATTTATTCCTCTTTTTAGCACTATGAATCATAAAGGCCCACTGGCTCTCTCTTTAGCAAGTTACATGGATTAAGAATATAAAAGATAATCCAAATCAATGCATCCTTGTTTTCTGTTTTCATTGCTTAAAGGTAGTTGGTGGTAAGTTAAGAAAGCTATTAGTACACCCCTCAAAGCTACTGTTGGAACGCACCTCATGTTCTGTTTCTGCCCAAAACTCTCCTATACCCTTCTCCTAAGTGCTCGCCACAGTTTTAAAGAGCTGTGTATTTGCAAGGCACATCTATATCCCAGCTATGGTGAGAGGGTTCAGCATAAAAAGAGGCAAAATAGGGCAATGCAGAATTCAGAAAGAAATGGCAGGAAGCTGCACGTGGCTGACAGGGAAAACTCCTAACAGAAAAGTACTGCCAGGCCTACAGCAATGAGACAGAAGCAGCATTTCTTATTTTTCAAGCATCCCATTTCAAGAACTAGAGTGCCAAAAAGGCCACAAACTGTGGCTCAGCACAATTGCAGTGTGGACTACATTGCTAAAAGCCTACCCGGACAACACTCCTGCCCCTCGAGAACACAGTCCAATTTGTAATTGCTGTATTTCTCTATGAATTTGTAAGGCTTTTATTCCCAAAAGAATGATGAACTACAAGCAGCCACCTGCAACAATGCTAGGACTGGAAAAAAAGAGTTGTAGCTTGGATTTATTCTAAAGCATCTTCCATCCTACTGACAGCTTGTTGGACAGATTATGCTATTGAGTGTTTACTATGTCAGCAGAGTAATTACATCCATAAAAAAAAGCCACACAAATGTTCATAAAGTCTCTCCCCAAAAGTGAATTGTGTGCTAAAATAAAGAACTCGGGCTGTATCAATAATCTCAGCTTTAAAAGAAGTTTCTCTTGCAGAGCTCACAGCAATCTATCCTTTCCTCCCTATCTTCCAAAGGTGTCAGTCTTCTATCTTATCGCTAAGAACACAATGCAGCCCAGTGCTGCCAGCTTCTTATCCTCAAAGAGCATTTGAGTGGCTGAAAGTTTTGCTTTTGTTTCCCTTTTGTTTATGTATTCTTTCCAATAACACTCTCGCTCTTAGTATTAGGAGACACATTTTTTCCACTATTAAATTTGTCTAAGGCTCCCAATAACAACTACTACAGATACCAAAAAGACTCTCGATGTTCCCAAGCCTCGTGTTAAGTGTTTAGGCTGACTTCTAGAGCCCTGAAACTGAAGTAGACACAATAAAAACCATAACCTTAGCTTGTAAGTATTAAAATAAGACTCTTGGAGGTATCTATTGAGTAAAATACGTATTTACCTTAAGATAACCTTAACATTACCAGTGGCCTGAACAGCATCAACAAACTCTAAAATTATTAAAGAAGATTGAAAGGCCACCCAGTAGCTCCCAATTGTGCTGTAATTTTTGGATGAAAAAGGAAAGAAATATCTTTATAAATATTTGATTTAACCATTTAAGTTTTTATACTAATTAAATTCTTCTAAAATTCCTATTTATTATGACTTTAACATATCCTTACATGAGAGAACAACAGCAATTTCCCAGTGAAATCTAAACTCAGAGTAAAAATCAATTACTGATGGAATGAGACTGTAATGATTGCTATACCACATATCTAAGGAATTTACAATAACTGTGCTTTCACAGGTCTTATTTAAAAAGTAATCCCCATAAGCAGGTCACTATCTTGATTTAGGAAATTATTTCATTCTCAGGGTTCAACAACACAGAGCCCACCAAGACCAAGAAACTGTTTTACTCCCACTGATGCTAAACATAATATTCTCAATCATAGAATTACAGAATAATGGAATCATTAAGCTTGGAAAAGACATCTAAGGTCATCACGTCCAACCATTAACCTAACACTACCATGACAACTAAACCATGTCCCAAAGTGCCACTTCTACATGTGTTTTTAGCATTTCCAGGGCTGGTAAATCCACCATGGCCCCAGGCATCCTGTCCCCGTGCTTCACCACTTTTTCAGCAAAGAGGTTTTTCCTAACATCCAATCTAAACCACCCTTGGTGCAACTTTAGCCTATTTACTCTCATCCTATTGCCAGTTACTTGGGAGAAGAGACCAACACCCATCTCACTACATCCTCCTTTCAGGGAGTTGTAGGGAGTGATAAGGTCTCCCCCTCAGCCTCCTCTTCTCCAGACTAAACAATCCTAGTTCCCTCAGCCACTCTTCATGAAAGATGTCCTCCAGACCCCTCACCAGCTTTGTTGCCCTTCCCTGGACCCGCTCCAGCACTTCCATGTCTGTCTTATACTGTGGCACCCAGAACTGAACACGGTACTCAAGCTGTGGCCTCACCAGTGCTCAGTAGAGGGGCACAATCATTTCCCTACTCCTCCTGGGCACACCGTTTTGACACAGGCCAGGATGCTGTTGGCCTTAACCAGTATCAATCAGAAATTTGTCTGTCGCTTTATAGTAAATCTCTTTTTCAAAACTCAATCCAAATCAGTAAGTGAAGCTGCTTTTAAGATGCATATAAACATCAATTTATTTCACATATAACATAGTACATCATTTCACCCATTAATTATGAATGTTATGAATGGTGTAGAAAACAAAGTAACCGTAAAAATATCAGATCTCAGCAGACCAGTCAGAGTATTCTATTCCACTGACAAATAAGGGAAGTGAGTTTATCAAGCAGTGCTTTTATGGGCATCTAAAGGCTCTCAAAGTGACATGACAGCAAGCATATTTGGGTTTTAATAGTGCATATTTGGGTATTGTTGGGTAAAAATGGAAAACATTTCACTTCTACATTACCAAAACCCTCAAAGCAGTATCGCTGAACCTAATAGCAACACTTTGAAAACCTAAGATATAAAAATGCAAATAATAAGTAACAAAGAAACCCCACCAAACCCCCCAAACTACCAATCCAGATTCAAGATAAGAAATATCAGTGATCTGCCTGCCAGTGTATCAGGTGGCATGCTTCCTTCCTAGGTAAGATGTTGAACATTTGCATCTGCTGGTGGAAACTAAGCAGGACCCAAGAGACTTTGCTATCACTCACTTCACAAGTACAAGGCAAAAGCCTCCCACTGAGTTCTGAAAGTAGGCCCTGGGAGGCATTTGCCCTCACCAATATTTTTGGAAGGTGCCTGTTGTTCTACATCTGCTTTCGTGCTGGCTCTGCTCTGAGACACCTCCCAGTGCTGTGCCTGACCAGCAGCCCACCTGCCCCAGGCTGCTCTGTTTTGCTCTGAGGAAACCTGCTTTGCACTTCCCGTACACATTCAAAACCACACTGACAACTCCAGAGAACTTCATGGCATGTTGTTTATTGAGCAGTTTGGCTACACTGGCATCAGTCCCAAAGGAATGGCAAACCAGTAGTTAAATGAGGACTGTTAGAGCCTTTCATTTCCCACAGGAACTTCTGTGATAAAAATAAAGTTTTGAAATCAGGCTGCTTTTCTGTAGGCAATATTGATATTGATTTAGTTTTGACATACAATGTTTAGTACTGGATTTTTGGAAAACCCAGAGAAAATCAGCTTTTGATTACCAGTTTGAGGGTATTCTTGAATTTACACTGTCCTGTAGGCACTTCCTTACTGCAGGCATAGCCTGGATGTGGGTGGGCCTCCTTCAGTGTTGTGGATTAAGAGCTCCCTCCTATCTGCCAGGCCCTGCACCCTTTCCCTACAAACTCAGCCCACACCTTCTGTGCTTGATTGTGGGTCATCATTCTTTTACCCTATTGCTCACAGTTTAAAGTTCTCATCTAGCTGGCCAGACTGTTGGCAAAGATGCTTTTGACTGCACAGGTAGATTCCATCTCTCCCTAGCAGTCCTTGATACTTAAGGAGGATCCCATGGTCATAAAAACAGAACCTGCATTGTTGGAACCAGCTATGCAACCAGTTGTTCACCTGCAGGACTCTCAAACTGCATCGAGGAGAATTTCAATAAAACCATTTTCTACTGCAGATGCCAATCACTTCTAATTTGCATCACCTTGCAAAGAAGAGCAGTTAGGCCTGAGTCATATGCCACGGAGTTAAAACCAAGATGTCAAAGTTGGAGCAATCCAAAGCTGGTAGCAAAGCTGGCAGCAAAGTTGGCAATGTGTCTTAAAATCCAGGGGAGAGAACGTTCTTTGTCTAGCAACTCTCTCTAGCAAACTTCCAGGCCATGGTTCCAGAACACCATAAATTTTAAGTTTTGAGTGTGCAGTGGAATAAACACACGCAGTAAGAATGATAGTTCAGAGATTCGATTTCTTAAGTACTACATTAATTTACTAAAGGACAAAGAGCTCTTTCCTAAAGCACTAGTTTAATCTCAATACATTAAATAGTCAAAAGTTTGCTCTGGCTTACCACCTCAGCACTAAAGTCCCAGGTAGAACTCTAGCATCAGTGACAAAACTACCACTGGTCTCTTGCAGAAGGTAAAATGTGAGGCATGAATGTAATCAAGATGTGTTCTAGCATCACAGGCTGGGTGCCTCTGGATGAGAGAAAATTTCAGAAACAGTCAAAGTAAAAACATGTTCAGCAAGTAGAATAAGGGACACAAACAGGTACTAGTGCAACTGCAGTTGTGAACAGAACAAAGATAATAAGTGCATCCAGAGTCTGAATAATCACTCAAAAGAGGAGATGACTTTGACAGGAATAGATCTGTATTTTGCAACAAAAATCTGAACCCCAGGAGACGAGTTCCTTCTTCCCTCTCCTTCCACCTCACAGCATGCAGGAGGTCCCCAGCCACGCTGCAGCATCTCAAGTGAGCAAACATTCAGTTGGTTTATGCCCTTCAGTGGCCACAAAGCCACCACAGCTCTCTGTCTATCCGAACAACCCAGACAGAAGAGACAGGCTGAGCCTCACTCATCAGCGGGGCGTTGCCATGGCAATCAGCTGTTGCCAGGTAGCCCGCAACTAAGAGAAGACTGAGAATTAACAAGGCCTAAAAATAAAGATGTCGGGCTTTTTTCCTAGATGTTCATGTGTAGCAGGCAAAATAATAATAGAACTCCCTCAAGATCTCGGCAGTTACGGGGTGTTTATATTCCCCAGGCTTTGATCACCTTTTAAAATTAGCACATTTTTCTAAGCAACAAAAACAACCAAAACATGACAGTGGGAAGATTTTCCAAATCAATGAAAACATGAGACTGAAAAGCAGGATAGGAGATAAACTGTTCTGCATATTCAAAGAAACTGACAGATAAAAAGACTAAAAACCTTCTAAACCCCTACATCAGAGTCAGAAAGCATGGCAGCTCTGCTGGTTTACATTGCCTATATAGGAACTGTCCTGTAGTTAAGGGATGAGAAAAAAAAATGGATTTCATTTCCTATACTTCAACATTCCCTATGTATATGGACCCCATAAAATAAGAGAAAATGCAACTCAGACTATTGTACAACCAAACACATCAATGGCTTTGGCAGTCTCAGACTGAAGACACATGATGGGAATACAAGATCTGCCATGTCTGACTGCAGTGGGGTTCATGAAAGCAAATGTTGCAAAGGCTCCTCACCAAGGAAAGAAAGTAATTTATGCAACAGATGTTAATCAAACTTGCAACTAGGAAAACAAAAAGTTGTCTTTACTGCTTCTTTCTGGTCACTACATGGACACATGACAAGAAAAACAAACCCAAAACCTAACCACAACTCGCATGGAAAGACAGATCTACAGCACCTTCCCAGAAGGAAGTATTTTTAAGGACAGAATGCTGTAAAAGTCCCTGTAAACTAGAATATCAGAATCAAATCTGATCCTAAGCAGCAGAATTTTACAGCTCTTGACTCCAAAATCTGCATGGGATCCACTGGATTTACCAGAACCGTTCCTTGGAATTTTCAAGGGATAAGCCCATGGCAGAAGTATAGGAGGGTTGGGCAAAATTCCCTGTCCATCTGACTCCTTTCACAGGGAAAACTAGACAAGGAATGAAATACTGACTCAGAGTCCATTTCCATGTACCAAATAAACAATTCCTTTGGGTTAAATAAAAAAGGAACTTTTTTTTTTTCATTTCAAGTAAGCAAAAACTGAAGACATATTAAGTTCTTTTTTTCCAGGGAGAAGTTGGGTGGGTTTGGTTTTTTTGTTTTGTTTTGGGTTTTTTTTGGTAAACTGAAAACAAAATGTAGCAACATAAACTGAAAAGGAACTATGAAATGGAAAGTGGTTTCAGATGAAAATAATGTAAGCTTTCAATGCTTAAGATGCTAAAATGAAAGATCCAGTGGTTTTTGAACACTGGTGCTTCAAATTAATAATTTATCAACAGAAAAGGAAATTGTAAAACATCTTGATGTTGCAAAACCCACGAGCTTCAGTAGCAGTAAGATCGGAACAAAATATTCAGTCCTCTTCTTACCTCAAGCAGCCAGTCCAGACAAAATTTCCCCCCTAAATTCTATGCTGTACATGACCCAGTGTTTAGAACGACACAGACATCAGCTGCACTATGGTGAAGATTATTCTCTCATTCTTACTTCCCCCCCCATGCTTCAATAAATATCATCTTCAATGTATATTAGAAATCAACAGCAAGTAGAAAATGTCACAGTGAGCACCTAATTGTGACATGGTGAATTTGAGAAACAGGAATAGCATCCTTGTGCAGAAGGACCTTTGAAATAGTGATAAAAAGAAACAGTGGATTTACTGAGAATATTTAAATGTATCTTTTTAGGCATGCTACAGATGTACTAAATAAAAGAAGCCACATTGGAATGGAAAATTACTTCAAAAATGAATGAGAATGATACGAAGAAAGCTAAAACAATGAGGTGATTTTTTTTTTTACTAGTGACTGTTTTCAGAAGGAACTTAAAATTAAAAAGTCTCTTCTAGTTAGAAAAATCATTTTTATCTTATTCCCTTTCTCCTGGCATCCATCACTGAATTTTATATATTTTGACTTGATGAGTATCAGATAAGATTAATTTATACAAACATAGCCAGACACACAGAGCACTTAATATAACTGTATCTTAACTGTGCTGATTTCAGCCTAGAATTTGATTTTTGTCCAGATGGGCTTCAGCTCCCATCCAAACACAAAGCAATTGCAGATATGGTGATAACCTTTAGGGAAGCCACAGACTCAAATACTGAAAAAATATTACTTGTTTCCCCCCGCCTCTTGTTGCATCCCCTTGGGAAGCACAAATATCCACCCAGAGATACAGTGTTCTCTGAAGTTGAAAAGAGTTATTTTGAACTCTGAGTTTCTTCATTTTGCTTCTAGAAGATAATTAGAGATAATTTAGCCTGAGCCAAGTTCAGGCATATATGGAGGTGCCAGTTAGCACTTCCCCTGAAGACGAGCACGAAGTGTCACGTCTTTATAAAGATGTTCTGTTCTCTGTGCCACACGAGACTCCATTTGTCTCCACAGAGTTTAACTGGTTGGAGGGAAGTGCTTCCCCAATGAGACTTCCATGGCAAATCCTGCAACAGTGCCCAAGGGGGTGGGGAGGCCTTGAGCACTGCCTCAGGGACGCAGAGCCAGGCCCAGCCTGGCTGCTAGTTAAGCTGGAGCGCAAGTTCCTCACTTTGTATCACAGAGGCAGTTGGGAGCATGGAGTGGGAGGAGGTGGAAAGGGTAAACGAGCTCTTATTTCTGGTTTTAACATGTACAGTATTAAGGGCAAATAAGGGAACAGCCAACATCATGTATTGTCTATGTCGGTCGTTGTGCTGCACTGCTATTAACCTATGGGAAGTCTTTTGGTATTTTTTAGAGCTTTAAAAGAAACCAACCCTAAACCACAGGAAAAAAAAAAAGCAAACCCTTCCAAAAAAAATCCCCAAACCACGACCACCAAAAAACAATGGCAGAAAAGTCCTCTTTTACATAAAAAATAATTCTCAAAATTGCAATGTTTTGCAAATGTTCATTATGTTGATACCAGCTAAATTTTTGACAGAAAATAGTGAGAGCTTTCCACTTCAAATGGTGAGCATAGCAATTAATCTACTCCTTTTCCTATTAAACTATTAATTACAATTGTATATGTAAAAAATATATATATTATACTCAGTGAGACAGTACAATCTAATAGTGGAAATTAAATCACAATATTTGGATACAATTAAAATGGTTGCTATATTTTGAATCTTCATTCAAAAAATGTTGGATGCATATTCCAACTGCAAATTATTTTCAACTCAAATCCTGGAATTTCCCATGGGAAAGAAAACCTGGCATTTTAGACAAATAACTGTCACACATTTACATGAATCTTACAGGGTATACAGCTGCAGCCCAGGAGCATTAGATAAATTGAATATGCTCAAGTAGAAGTGATTATTTACCTCCAGAATATTGGTATTAAAATATCATTTAAAGTCAAGCAATGCTGTATATCTCCCTTCTTCCAGCCTCAAGAAGCATTTTATACTACTTTTTTTTCTCATTAATTATATATTTTTTTTATATCTACTTTTTATTTTACTGTTACAACAATAGCTATCCCTGAAAATACATGAGAAGAGCTGCCATAGCATTAAAATATTTCCACAGCAAAATATAAACAAAAGCTTTGGGTTCAGATAACAAATGAGAGGAGGAAGAGGGGAAAGCATCTGGGTGGAATCCCACAGCAGTAAGCAGGCAAAACACAACATCTCAACCCCCAAATTAGCAATTGCACACTGGAGGAACAAGTGCTGCTGAGACCTGGAGCCAAAAAAGAGCCCAGACCTCATTCATGTGCAGCCCTAGAAAAACAATGCACTGATCTCCCCTCTCAAATTCTACCAGACCCTCATTCAGTTTAAGAAAACATCACCTTAAATGAACTGCAAAAGTGTTATGTCACTTGAGGAAATATTTGGTTTGTTCTAAACGTATTGGAATTGTCTCCTGCATCACCTCCTCTGTTTTGAATAAGGAAGTAACATGACCACCTCTTACACGGTTAAGAAGGAAGAAGCACCTAGTCATTAGAAGGCCAAATCTCTAACATCTCACCATTTATCTATGTATAGATGTTATATGAAGTGTAGACCAAAGCATAGGGAGAAAATGAAACAGGTATTCTGGAATACCTTCCCATCAGGGCATATTTATCCTGTTCCTTCACTGGACTTTCTGTGGTTTTGCTCAGTTGTAACTAACTCAGTAAGTTACAGGATACTCTACTCTTGTCCCCTGACTGGGTAAGAATTACAGAATTTCTGACTCAAAAGTACTCATATAAAATGTTTTTGCCTTTTTTTTTTTACATGAACAAGTATACATTTCATTGCAAACAATTCTTTGCCATTTAAAACTGTAATTAAACATAAAACTTAGAGTCAAACCCAACCTCTAACCATTGAATTACAGCTAATTTTCACTAAAAACTTGCAATTGACTCAAATATGCTTGAAAGATTCACAAATCTCTCCTTTACAAAGCAAACCAACATGAACACTAGCTATACAACATTGTTCTAACTAATTGTTTCAGGTGTTGCTTTAAATTTCTTTTCTTCTTTCTATCAGTAAAGAAGAAATATATCTATCAAAGTCAGACAGGTTCATTTTTGGCTTGTATATAAATTCACAAGTTTCCATTGAAGTGCCAGCTCTAGAAGTTGATGACACCTGTAAAACTGCACTGAAACAATGCGCTTGGGTATGTCGCACTGAGTCAAATGGATGCTGGGGGATATTACTGGTGATGATGCACAAGTAGGAAAGAATCAGGCTTGTCTTTCTTTGCTAAGTCTGCAAGGCTGACAGCAAAAATATCAGTATTCTAAATATATTTGATCTGAAGTTATATAGAGAGAAACATGACAACCTATCACATCTTTTTTCTTTTTAAACAAAGTCGTATTTCTGAGAAGATCTGCGATTTAAGGAGCCTTTCAAGTTTTGAGGTCTGAGTCAGTTATGAAAGCAGAAAGTGGGTATAATGAACCTGCAGAGCTCCAGCAGGTATCTTTAGATTCAAGTCAATCATTTTATATGCCCCTTGGAAGGGTGACTTTCCCTCAGAGAGATGCAGAGCTGAGCAGAACTGTCCTTCAGGAGGGATTGCCACCTCCCACCTGCTGGGAAGCTCTCAAAAGTGGGCTAGAAATCAGACTGTTGATCCATTGCAGTAGTTCTGCACCACTTTCCTTCTGAGAATTACTTCATAAGAGAGGCCAGGAGACCCACCAGCCTCCAGCCCGCCTCATTCCTCTTTCTCCATCCTACTGCTTCAAGCTAATTTCTTCACAACACCCACAGTGCTCCACCATTTTTTTTCCTCAGACTGATTAGGGGTGCTACTACAGAAGGATAAGTGCATTTTGGAAACCAGATATATCATTTTGAAAGGCTAAGATCACAAGATCAAATAGAAATCTTTATTTTTTACTGTTTATTATTAACTATTCTAGACTAGCTCATTGAAAGAGGCTGATCACCCTCAAACAACCACCTGTTATCCATATAGAACATTGGCAAGACTGGCAGGAAAACAACACATTTACATATTGGAAGCATTTGAAGATTTGATTTCTTTTGGTTTTTGCTAAGCAGATGACTCGATCACATCTCTCCCATGCCTTGTGTATACACTAATTTACACTAATCTGTACCTGTTTCATTTAAATTCTACCCAAGATTTTATGTAATTGTCATCAAAACTGAAACATCTTATTTCTTGGTCAGAAAATGAAAGATTTAATCAGCTTTAGTTATGATGCTAAGTGAGAAAGAAACCAACATGAAATGATAAATTAAACTTTGACTCCTGAGCACAGCCTCAAAGATTAAAAAAAAGGGAAAATAAAAAGTAGCATGACACATCCTTTTACTTCAACTAATAAGAGACACCAAGTTAAAACCAGAGATGTTGATCAGCATCCAAAGAACATGAGGTTCTAGAATACGGGTATTTCTGATTCTTTTGAAAGGTCGCTGACATAGCCCAAATTGCTAATTTAAAATCTTCAAAGAAAATTTGAATGTGACAAGCAAAACAGAGTCAAATTAACCTAAAAATTATCTTTTCTCATACTGGAGTCTGAAAATATGCACAATATTTAATACTTATCTTTGGGATGAAGGCCTTATGTAGAAATGCAAGGACTAAAGCTCTAAAGGAGGAAGACTGCAATTCCCATGTCACATGTTGTCTCCACCCCTGTGCCCCCCAGTACAAGGGAGCAAGTGGCTCCTGAGGCAGGAGAACTAATAAAATCAGGGTTCCAACAGATTTACATCAGATGTCTTCCTCCTCCTTCAATGCCTTGAGAAGCAGCTCTACTCACCTCATGTTTCTTATTGTGCTTCCATTAGATCTTTCACCTTTCCCTAGATACCTGCAATGCCAGCTACCCACAAAAGACCTCCCCACATGTGCATTATTTCTCCATACTATCATCAATGTTCCTTTATCCTGGCCCCTAGCAGCAATAATTCCTCATTTGCTCCAAACCTCACTGAAGTTTCTTGTTTGGGCAAGACACAGCATGAGTTTGTCTGGAGCCTCACATGCTCCTTGCTGATGTACTGTTCATGTGCTGGTTGCTAGACTTGTACACTTGCACTGACTGTCCAGCTGGCTGATGCCAAACTTAGTAGGTAATGGCTGAATTTTCTCTGCCATTCTCTCCAGGGCAATTAACAGCTCTCCTTTAATCAGCCACCTTTTCTAATAATTGTTTTAGGAACTTAACACCTTTGCAATCTCTGTCTACATGCTAATTTTGATTAAAATTTGCCAGTGCACTTGAAACTTATTACCAGAAGACTGACAGAAAGTGCTATCACTTATGCTTTTTTTTTTCTTGAAGAACCTGTGCAAAGAAAAGCAGTTCAAAGAGCTGTCATTCATGGTGCTATTCTTTATTTCACCACAAAACTCACCTTAGATTCAGCACAACTTTTCTTGTTATGCTACGCTTTTTTTTCTTGACCAAATCAGAGCTTCATACAGAGTTACAAAAAATGGAAAGGTGTTTTGCACAAGGTCATACAATATGTCACTCACACAAGTGGAATTAGAGTTTCTATTTCCCTATTCAGGGTCTCTCTTGCTTTTCTCCTTCCTTTCTACGTCAAAAATCTTCTGTTTGTTTTTTGTCAGTACTGAAAAATACAACATGCAGGCCTGCATTGGTCCTTCTAAGGAGAGAATTTCACCACCTTTATAGAACAAAGGTAACTAACAAGGTGTAGGAAAAATCAGGACAAATTGCCTGAATGATAGATCTCATCTAGTTACTAAGGCAGTATGTAAAAGGTGTGGGGAGGAAGGTTTTAAAGTGAAATGCTCCTGCAACAACTTTGATGGAATTTTTTCATCCTAAATGTGATTAAGGATTTTGTTTCCATTAATTGTTACTGTTAAACACTTCAATTAATAATTCAGTATCAAATTAACATTCTTGATTGTATATTTATTAATTTTCTACCAAAACTTTCTGCAGTGTATTATAAATACAATGTTCCATCTTCCAAATCTCTGGCTGTTGAACACAAAGCACTGTCCCTTTTAATGAAGTCACACACAAGGTCATAATATTTCATGCCTTTCCTGGCAAAAAGGTCCACAGCCTCATTCTTAAATTACTGTTGTATATGCATCAAATACCAAAGAGGTGAACTACAACAGAATATTCCAAATATTCATCTCTTAATTTCAATATCAGTGATTTGTGTGGTATGTCATTTTAAACAGCTATATGTTTTCTGAAAAATGTGTTCTTTTAGCAGCATTTGTCAGTCTCACATGCTTTCATTTCTGTTATTGGAGATACATAACTGTTTCCTGGCTAGTTCTCCTTTCCATCCTTGCTGATTCTCCAGCTGTACCACCAAGAGGTCTACAATGACCAGTACTGAAACCAGTATCTTGCAGACTATAACCTACAGACCAGTAATGATCCCTACAGACTATGCGCAGAGCAGTTTTTGACTCAGATTGAATTTTGCAAGAAGCAATGCTTCATCTGTAAAGAACAACAGAAATTTTATAAAATGTACTTCCTGCCACACGTGATTGTTAAGATTTGGAAAAGTCTTTGCTTAAACATGCAAAATACTTCAGGGTTTTTTTCCATTGAAAAGGAATTGGAGTGTAAGATCCACCTAGGTACTAGGTAAAGAATGCCTCCGATGTGTAGAAAGTGAGAACTAAAAACCCTACCCACAGTGAGGACAATAAAGATTTTAATTCTAGATATTCTAAACTCAGCTGAGGACTTGGCCACAGCTGTTTCTTTTTACTGTCTCCTATTGTAACAGTCCTATTTTATATTAGGATGTAATAACAGGGACAGAAAGAGGGTTCTCAGTGTTTAAGAGCCTCATGTGGGATGAGATAACCAGGTTTCACCTGCTCACTGCAACAAACAGAGCTGCACTTTTGTTGAACCATTCCAGCTGAAGTCCAGTCCCAGATTCCCAGTAGGAAACAGCAGAGAACCTGAACCCATGTTTCCCAAGTCCCAAAACAGTGCTTCATCCACCAGAACACTGGCTATGGTGGAAGTGCTTTCAGTCAGGAATCCCATCCAAGATTTCAAAATCCCTTCTGGTTTCAGTTTCATCGAAGTGCTAGGTTCCTACAAAAGCTTATTTTCACTGAACTCATTTTCAGATGGAAACATTCAGCTGAAAAAAGTCATGACCAGTCCTACTCACAGTTGTTATGCAAACATTTTAAGGGGATTTGCAGATTCTTGTTAAAGAAAAAAAAAAAATGAAAAAGGAAAAAAAAAAAGGCTCAAATACCCAAGCATTTATTAGCACTTGCAACAAAGAGGATAGTGGAGAATGTATTCAACCTGGTTTTGTGGAAACCTATAGAATTACAACATCTATTAGATGAACTCACTTCAGCTCTAACCAATATACAATTTACTCCACTCCCTGAGAAACCATCCAACTCTATGTGAAGTCACAGTTGCAAATGCAATAGATTTTGGACTCTATTAGGGTACAAAACAAAGCAGTTGTGCTGTACAGAATATTTGAATGGGACACTCCAAGTGTCTGCTGTTGTACTATTAGTCTTTCTGCTGCTCTAAAGAGAAATATGGACAAGAATTTAACTACTAGAATAGACTGTGAAAACAGAGCAAATTTCTCACTGTTTGTGCATAACAGGGGAACACTCCTCAGTACTCATAAACCTGAGCTGCTTTCACTTCCCCAAGCTGCTCACCCTCCACTCAGCTTCCACCATTCCCTTAGTACCTGGGCCTGCAGGTACTTGAAACACACATCTGGGGCAAATTCTGTTCTGGAGTTTGCCTGGGATTATACCGGCTATTTAAGAGATGGGGGAGCACACAGCAAAATCTCTACAGGATCTTTGCAGAAAGACTCATCTATGACTCAGCACATGGCTTTATCTTCTAGAACTCAGTATTGATAAATCAGTAACTGAGTGTCTGATCTGACAAGCTCTTAGAAGGTGCTGTGCTGTTGCTAACATAGGCACCACTTTACAGCTGAGGCTCTGTAGTAACCTACTCGAGTTGCTCCTTATGTTAGGGGCACCAGAGCTGAACACACTGTTCCGGGTGGGGTCTCAGAGTGGAGTAGAGGGAGAGAATCCCCTCTCTTGACCTGCTAGCCATGCTTCTTTTCATGCAGTCCAGGATACAGTTGGCCTTCTGGGCTGTGAGTGCACATTGCTGGCTCATATTGAGCTTCTTGTCAAATCAAGACCCCCTAAATCCTTCTCTGTCAGGCTGCTCTTAATCTGCTCATAACCCAGCCTGTATTTGTGCTTGGGATTGCTGTGACCCATGTGCAGGATCTTGCACTTGGCCTTCTTGAACTTCCTAAGGTTTGAGTGAGCCCTCTCAAGCCTCTCAAGGTGCCTCTGGATGGCATCCCTTCCCTCCAGTGTGTCAGCCACATCACGCAGCTTGGTGTCATCAGCAAACTTGCTGAGGGTGCACTCGTCCTCACTGTCCATGTTGCCAACAAAGGTGGTAAACAGCACTGGTCCCAGTACTGATCCCTGAGGAGTGCACACCATCCCTATCTTGACCCCTGAGGACACTGATAGATAATGGTCTTCCACCTCTTATTCCTCCTATGATGCCTTTCCCCACTTTATTTCACTCATCTAACATCCCAGACCATTGTCTATGGAGTACCACATATGGAAGGGTTAACACCTCTTTCAATCTATTTGAGTTCTGTTGACACAAGTTAGTCATCTCCTCAGCTAATTTACACTGGAAATTCATACTCATCTTCTGGTCAAACTGTAGCTTCTTCCAAAACATGCTCTTCCAGATGATACCAGAAAATTCTTTATGTTAGTCCTTAATGCATGACCTTGCTACAAGATTACATCTGAATTTTAGTACTTTAGTCCAATCAAGTTGCTCTCATATCAGACAATTTCTGGTAGTGACAATGCCTCCTAACTTAAGTGACAAGCAACTTTCTTCAGCACCTTAGTCATTTTTTTACTCAAAGTCAGTATTGATAAAAAAAATATTTAACAAAACATGTTAGTTTTCAGGCAGTTTCCATCATGGGAAACAAACAAACACCCACAAACAAAATTCCCTCCTCTGGTTGCATGCTAATTTGGAGAACAAACTAAAATCAATCATTTCATAGTTTAGCAAAATTTGTTGTAGAAATCTAGGGTTCTGACTAGCTCTGTGTGCCTGTATCCATGTCCATATGTGTATGTGTATCTAGTGAGAAATGTTTGCTTCTCAATCATCATGAAAATAAAAGCTTGTTGCTTTACCCCTTAGTGTAGGAACAGGGTGTCTTTAGTTTAGAGGAGAGCTTGCTAAACCTTCCACTTAACTCCTAGGCACAGTCCTGCAGCCAGTTACTAACTCCTGCCTCACACAGGGTTGATGGAAATCATTATATACAAGCCAGGGTATGCTATACACTATGAAGTGCAAAGGGAAAAGTTTACCTGTTAGTTTCTAAACAAAAATATATTCAAGTATAAAATTGTAACAGACCTACAAATTCCACATAAAGACAAGAGGACCCAACAAAGACGACCAGATTTGGAGAACCACATTACATAAAAAGTCGTGGATATAATGAGCAATTTCCAGAGTGAAACAGATCTCTAACACCAGCAGAGCTCTACAAACTAATCAATTACGTTTGAGTCTGACAGGAAGAAAGGATTAATTGATATATCCATCTTGGAAATGCTTTCTGTTTTGTGGGTGTTTTACCACAGAAATAGGCCTGCTCCCTAGCTAAATGTCAGACCCCAAAGGAAGATCAAATTTAGATTCCCAGTTCAGATTTTTGAGATCTGTTTGCTTCATTGCCTACTCCAAAAAGAATTCACAAAAGACAAAAACACTGTAAGAATTTGCTGGGTCTCTTACACACATCCAAGCCTACTGGCCACAGACTCCTGCTAAATCTTTGATTAATGATTCTCTGGCAACCACAAATGTGAAAACATTCTAGTTATGCTTCCTATTTTATTACACCTAGATGAGAAATACGTGCTCTGTGCATTTCCAGGGCACATCTAAAAGAGCCTTGAATGAGATTTAAGGAACTGACCGGTGATGGAAGATATGGGAATGTTCAAGCTGTGAGTATATTTATGCTGAAGATCATCAATTTCTAACTATGAAAAGGCTTTCCTCACATGACTAGAATGCCATCATCACAGATTCTATTTCACACTATTTATTCCATCTTCATTCCTAAAGTGATGTCACTTAGCATCACAATATTCCCACTTTCAGGACCATTCAAACAACAAAAACCTTGCATCCATTCCATTTTGAGGAAAAAAAAAAAAAAAGGACAACTATTTGTTACTCAGAAGGTTTCCTGTAAGAAGTCATCTAGCATGTTCTGGGCATGGACACCATTCCAGACCAATAGTGGCTATGAACAGAAATAAAGCTAGCAAGAAGTGAGTGCTCAGTTCCTTAAATGCTCCCAAAGTGAGCAGGCACATTTTAGCAAGATTAAGTCAGATTAAGCAGCAATTATTGATTAATGAACAGATTAATGAACAAAGGTCAAATCAGGGACCCTGGACAGGACCCAGGGCAAAAGATGCCTATACAGGAAGAAAAGCTGTTTGGCTAGAAGAGTCTCACCCCAAGAAAGCAAAACTATGGAAGAAATATTTATAGATATGTAAAAAACATTTGTCCCACAGCAAATGGCAAACACTGTGAAATACTTAGAAGCCACCCAAAACACACACAAGAAGAAATGTTTCTAGGATTTTTTACCTATATGTGTTTGCAATCGAAAATGACACATTCATCTAAAACTTTTGGTATAAAAAAATAAATAGGAATCCAACATAAAATTTGAAACTTTGATTTCTAGTCCTTCACTGCCTACATAAAGGAGTTAAACATACAGATATTTCATTGCTGGCACATTGAAAAGGCACTTAGATAATTATTTTCTCTATATATAGGCTTTGCTGCTACAGAGAACAGTATGAGTTTCAAAGATAGATTCAGTATGTCAATGCTAATATACAGGTGGTTTGGGAATTTTTCATGTTGTTTGGGGTTTTTTTTAATTCAATTTTGGGACCACATGCTCTTATATGCTCATAAAAAAGCCATGTTAATGAAAAGGAACCAAACTTTTCTTTAAGAAAGGATGCCTTCTGTTGTGGTGCCCCAAAGAAACAAACAGATGTTGAAGACTAGAAGTGAAAGAAAAACTTATCTAGCTCCTAAGAGTTTAGACACCTCATTTTTGCTGCACTGACACTTCTGTACAGGTGGTGTCCAAACCATGTCCAGTTCTGTGCATGCCCTAGGCTTCTTTGCTCTACACTGCATGATACTCCCTTGGTTTTGAACTCACAACCACATTATGGGCTATGGTAGATTGCAGCAGAGGTGACCGAGTTAGATTGCTATGGTTTACTCCAGTTAGGACCTCATGACAAGTGAGAAAACAGCCTTCCAAAATCCAACCTTGAAGTATTTGTTGTGCAGGGGGTGCCTTCAGGCCATTTTTTTTTTTCCCTGCTTGTTCTGATTTTTACCTGACTGCCCCAATTAGACTAAATATGTTTGTAGAGTAAATACGGAAAGAACCTAATCAAAGGAGCATTCCCAGCATCGTCTGCCACGCTGCTCTGAAGACTTACTTGCTAATTATGTTGAACAGCATATAGAAGTAACATAGTATGAGGCTAAACAAAAAAGTACCATGATTTTACCCAACTCCTTCATAATGAATCCATTTTCACACATCTCCAACAATTTTATTCTTTGAAGCTGCCCTGAGCAGAAAGGTGATTACAAATGCAACCAGCATGGGCTTTGCTGCCACAGTTTCCTAGCTGCAGCATGTGGATCACTGATGCTTATTAATTAGTGTTTCAAGAAAAGCAAACAAAATTCTCATTTCCAGAGTCAATATTATTTCTCTCTGTAGAACCTCCTCTTCATGTAGCTATTATGATGCTCTAAAAGAATGCAGAGACTGGCTTATTGATATACAAGTGCACATACATGCACACAAAAAGAGACTGCATTTTCTTTGGCACTGTTGAAGCGTCATCTCTGGCTTTATTTTATTTATTCTCACTGAGAAATATGCTTCTTTGACTTCATCTGACCTTTAAGAGAACTGCCTGCTAATGCTAATGGCACACTACTGTGTGTGCAGCGTGCACACACACAAATTCGAGACTGGCTGCTAGATATGCAGAGTACACTCAAGCAAGTCTGAACAGTGACAGTCAAACCACTGGAGGCATGATGTCCTGTTAAGTACACCAAAGAGCTGATTACACAAACCTTGACCAAATCTTTTTGGTCTTTTAACACAGAAAGAAGTCTTTCAAGAGCAGATGGGGGAATTTAACGAATTCTTGCTTTGTTGTATTTGGTTGGTTTGATTTTATTTTTCCACAGGGACACTTCTGGTCCCTCATGTCTGCTCTGGCTGGAACAGCCACCCTTCCATGAGGTAGGTTTTGCAGACACCTGGAACAAGGGAGTGCTATGCATGAAAATTGACAAAAGTGGATTAACTTCAAGAGCTTAAAAAAAAATTATGGAAAGATCAGAGTCCTGAGTGAGTGATTTCAATTAAAAATCTGAGACATTTGACAGTTGCTTCAAAGGTAATCTGATCTAGGTTTAGTTCAAGGACTTGGTAAAGAACAGAGTCTGTTCTAATTTTATCCAAACTGATTCACCTATTTGTAATGGTTGTCCTACGTGCTAATAACACACTGCTGTGGATCTTATACATGCACTGTCACACAGATGTCAGATTTCAAGACCCTAAAGAGGTTTTTTTTCCCACTGAAACTGTCAGAATGACCAAGCATATCTTAATAGCTCCCATTAAGAGGAACATATTCTGGAGATTCCCTAGGGCTAGCAACAGGACAGCAGGCAAGACATTAGTCTCAAAGGAAAACTTAAAATAGCAACCAACTCAGAACAAGTAGGAGTATACAACAGGTTTTACTGTATGAAAGGTAAAGAAAACATCAGCGAGTGTTAGAACCAAGTAAAGAATTGCAGATTTTCTGTGAACACACAGAAACAGAATTATCATAGAATATCATAATACTGATTCTGTGATATCATAGAATCACTACTGATAGTATAGCCCATACTACTGAAAAGGCAGCAGCATAAGAATAATTGAAACATCAGCCATTAGAATAGGAGAAAGTCAGGACTGTACAGTCCTATGCCTTTCTTTACATTCCTTAACTTCATTTTCATTGAATTTTGGTTTGCACAAAAATGAAACTTCTACAGAATTAAAAATCAAGAATATCTGCAGCAACACTCATCACTCCCTGCCCCCTCCCCCCCCACTTCCCTGCCAATGCTTTTTAACATTAGCAAAGAGAAATTCCTTTGAAAGGCATTGAGGACAATCCTGCATGAATATATTCACTCAAGACAATTATGGTCAAATATTAGTGGTGACTTCTCTGATGTGGGCACTACTGATGATTTATAGAGAGACTATTACTATAGCAGTGAAACACTTACTAGAAACTGGACTGAGGCCACCAATTCATTTCACACAAGCTATTGAAGCAGTGTAATGTTCTCTTGTCTCATACTAATTTGAGCCAAAGTTACTCAGTTCCTTTAAATCAGTGTTTCTCATTAGCCTGCTTTGGGTTCAAAACAACTGCTTATAATCTTTGTGACTATTTGTAAGGCTTTAAAGCCCTTAGTTTAGTGAAGTTCATTAAATAAGGGTTAAAGTAATTGAAGCATCTCAGTGAAAATACATAGGCCTTTTTCTACAATTTTTCCTGTCCCTATACACTTGAGGCATTTCTAAACAACAAATGCAATTAAGTAATGCAAATGGTATTGCTATTATTACTGGCTTTCATCATTTTTCCTGACCATTTATATAGGGAACTTGAAAGAGAAACCAGCTACGAGTAGTTGGGTACATAGATGCACATCCTTTCTCCACAGGGTGTCATAATGAAACAGCAGCAAAATAAGAACATACCTAAAAAATGGAGTTGAGCCACCTATTATCTTTAACACCAAGGCAACTTGTAATGCTCCATCTGGACCCAAACAACTGAATATAAGCATGAAATAGGTCCCTAGTTCTCCAGTGCAAGAGTCTGAAATTAAGTGGAACTACTTCTTACAGATGAGGATGTTCTGGAGTCTACAATCAAAACCAGAGCACCCTTGCCTACTGCATAACCAGTGGCTGTGCAGCTGATTACAGCATTCCTCTCGAGTTTGGGAAATCCCAATATGGATCTTTATTCTGCTTGTTTATTAAGGATGTGAATCTTAATTTTTTTAAGTATGTCTTCACAACTAGATAACAGAATTACTCTCTCCCAAGGTTACCTGTTGGAGATACCTCATTATGAATAAATAAGTGACTGACTGGAGACAGGGTCTGAATCTCTTTTGCACACCTCTAGTGGTTGTCCAAACTGTGGACATGGATTCAGTCTCCCTCAATTTCTTTCACATGCTATTATGTTCACCAAAAATATCTGACAGGTAAAAAGCCAAGAATGATCCCTTAACCTGGTAGTTGGGGCACTCCCTGAGTAGAAAAGCCACCACTGAAGTTGCTGAGCTGTTTGAATCTGAATCACCCTCATGATTGTGAGATGGACACTGAGTTCTCAGTCACCGTTTCAGGTTGGGTGTTTTCTCAACTGTAAATTCCATTCTGAACCCAAAAAGATTTTCATGCAGAAACTGGTAGTGCACATTGCTATTAAAAGTACCTATTGTGACACTAACTGAAAATTCAAGTCCAACATTTATGCAACTTACACGCTTCTGTTTCTCCAGGCTGGCTCTGAGTTAAAGGACACAACTGCTGGTTCTTTTGTCTTAAAAGCAAAGCTTCAATTATAAAATTCTCACGTGCTGCCTTGGTTCCTCTATCTCTATATAAACAGGCTACCATAAGAAACTAGGTGTCCCAAGCAAAAAGTTGGCACAGAGGAGAAATCTGATGGCAAATACATTGATGCCATCTTGGTCAAATTCAACCACCTCCATTCCACTCCTCATTTTAATGTGTACACTGATCATCATGTTCCTAATCTCCTTGCTCCCCAGGCACAGAGGAACACACAGTATGGAACTGCCAAAAGGAATAGTCTCCTACCCCTCTACTGTTGAATTCTTTCCGCCCTGCAGCCAAAACTGAGACAGCACACCATTCCAAAACTAAAGTTTGCAAGCAAATCAAGGAGTATCATTTCCTGTGAGGTACATATATAGCAGTTATATTTCAGTATTTTTTTAACATCTGAAGGTACTTGTGAAACAGAAATGGTACTTCAAAGGAAATAAATACAACCAATGTCCTAGCTGCCATATACATAAGCTTAATATTTCAACATTTTACCTAAGTTGTGACTGAGCAGCAGTAAGTACCAAATAAATTACAAGTACCTGCTAGTAGTACAGTGTCTGTGCATGAGAGACAGAACAACCAGTGGCTCAGTAGGAGATAACACGCATGTATTTCTCATTGGATAAGGCAGACAGACTTTAGTCTGTAGCAGTTTCACAAAATTTGCTTAAAAAAATATTACTGAACCTCACTTTGCAGGAAAGTGAGGTAATCAGATAAGAAACCCCAAATCTCCACTAGGCAAAGTTCAGTCCCCATCTGAAAGAATATTTGCAGAAGACCTTTCCTCACTCAAAGAGCATAATTCACATGACTCAGGTAATACATGTTTGTGCTACATCAGCCAGTCTCTGAGGACAGTCTCCTGAAATGTATTGTAACTGCACATATAGATTCTGCTCCTTGGTAGGACCATTAAAGAAAAAAAAAAGACGACATCGGTGGGAAGACTACAGGAAAGTAGTAAAATAAGGGAGGACCCAAGGACAAGGAGCTTATAGGTAGGTTGCCCTCCACCCACGGCACAGTTAAATTTGGTTTTAACAAGACAGCCATGTTTTCAGTTATAACCTAGTCCTGTTGAAGTCTATGGGGTTACACCAGCTTACACAGTCTGAGGATCTGGCTCCAAGACTGATGCTTGCCTTTTTCTTTTTGGTAATCCATTTCTTCTTCACATCACCATGACAGTCTCATATGGACAGAAATTATTTCTTTTGACCAGCTTTACATGAACTGTAATTAAATAACTTATAGTAGAGGCTCTTGCCTGGTTTTAATTGTGTTTTCATTAAAGCAAGCACTGCTATTGTCCCTGTGAACTGTGAGTTCTGCAGCATGGCCTCAACTGCCTCTACAGAACCAACATGAATTACAGGCTCCAGCATAGCTTGGCTGAGCTGTTATACTATAAAGAAATTAAATGCTACAGCTAGCAGTGTAGATGGTCAATTTTAAAGGAACAAGGGACAATGGATTCAAGCTCAAGCACAGGAGGTTCCACCTCAACATGAGGAAGAGCTTCTTTTATTGTAGGGGTTACAGAGCACTGGAACAGACTCCCCCAGAGAGGTTGTGGAGTCTCCTCCTCTGGAGACTGTCAAGAACTGTCTGGATGCACTTCTGAGTGAACTGCCCTAGTTTTAGACCTGCTCTTGCTGCGGGGGGTTGGACTCAATGACCTTTGGAGGTTCCCTCCAACCCCTAACATTCAGTGATTCTTTGAAAGCTACTTGATCTAAAAGAAAACAACAAACACAGTTGTTCTTTCCTATTCTAGGTTACTGCCAAGAGAAATAGCCATGCTAAGCTGCTACAGAGGAAAACAGCCTTATACAATAGACAAGACAAATGGCAAAAGACAAAATACATACACAAGTCTCTGATATTATTCAAGCAATGCAGACATAATACCTTCCTAAAAGAAAGTGTGATACTTGAACAACATACCTTCCAACTGAAATCTGGCAAAGAAAGTAAGCGGTTTACACATAAGGTCTAAGCTATGTATGCAGTTTGGTTGAACAACTGCTGCAAGAGTAGATTTTCCCCTAAAGCCCCTGCAGTTATTAATATTGAGAAAATAGGATTATTGTCTGAACAGCACAGAGGTGAAAAACTGTTTGTATCTGCAAGCTGTCTGCTAATTTAGAAAGTATCCACGACTGTTTCACTTTGAAAAACACATCTGAAAAACAACTTTGGGAAAAATGAACCTTTTGGACTTTTTTTTATTTCTCTTCCTCTCCACAGATGACCTGTGGTTTTTTCCTAAGTGACACAGAATGCACATTCTTGCATCTTCCTACCATATGCTTTGGAAGAGTTGCCAACAGATTAAATTCAGGGAGTCCAAATCATAATATCAGAATAACAAAAGAATGATTTGTAGGGCTTCCTACCACAGTAAGTTTGCCCTGAAGTAAATAAAATCAGCTATTGCCATTACGTACAGAGGTAAGTGCCTCTCAGGATGTTTTTATTTCATATCCTAGCTAGAAGACACTGGAAAACACTTCAGAGGGAAAGTGGATGAAAATACTGGCCCTGATGATGGTTGCTAGGCACCAAGCAATGCAGAGAGGACTACAACAAGCCAAATTTCAAACAGATTTAGATAGTGTCCTAATGAACATAGAGTGGCATTAAAAAACAAGGGCCAGTAGAAACAGACTATTCAAAAAGGAGATTTCATCTTGGCTTACTCTTCAGAAATGGATACAATATCCACCTAGGTGAACACATGGACGGTTACAAACATGCAAACAAAGTGCTTCACTTGCAAAGCATCTGCTGCAGGATGGGAATTCAAATCCTAAACCACCCATCCTCACTTCACTCCTGGAAGCACTCATCTTTGCAGCTCTCCGCTGTACATTCAAGCATCTTGCGACCTTACCCACCTTGTGCTGCCTTACTGGGAGGGATCAGTCTTGGATCACAGTTACTTTTGTGGATGTATGATGTTTTCTCACCAATATCTCCCATTTCTTTTCATGTTTAAGTCTAGAGACTGACTGACAATAAAATAATATCCTTAATCCCCCCATTTTGGGGTATACAGGTCTAAACTTCTCAGTTTTCCATCTGTTCAGAATGCTTCCATGAACACAGTTTGATTTTGGTGCTTTCATTTTCTGCCTATATTGTGATTCTTACTACAGGTACTTAAATAAAAGGTAACTAATTAAAAATCAGCAAGCTGCCATCATTCCAATCCAAAACAATCATGAACCAGTCAAGGAGCAGACCAAACTGCAAATATATAAAATGACATGAACTCTATCCTAAATGTTTTATCTTCAGTTGAAGCTCTACTAAATTTCTCTATTAAAAATGTTTTTAAGTGAGCAATTTTCTCAATATTTTCTGCAATACAGAGAATTCTATAGGTCATCTGCTACTAGGGCAGAAGCCTCTGTTTATGCATTCTGTTACTTTACATCATACATTCAGAGCACTATCTTGTTTGTATTTATCTTCCTATCTCAAGTATTATTTTCAGGTTGTCTCATAACTCGTGCTCCAATCTACTAATAGTGTTTGGACAGAATTTCCATTTTTAAAAAGTTTTTTTAGACACTAATGAATTGGTTTTATTCTGCTATTTATTGTTCAGACTTTGTACCTTTATTTTGTTATTCAATTTACTCTTGTAACAAAATGTATTTAAATGGCCTTCTTCAGATTGATTTTATAATTTAAGATTTCCCTTGCTTTTCCATCTAACTTTCAAACATATTTTAAACTGTTTTCATTCAAGCCTCACAATAACAAAACCATGTTAACTGCCATCAAAACACCTCTGCTAATTTATTAGTCTCACTTAACAGCTGAATTACTCTTGGCCCTCTGTAAAGAGGTCTATGAATTTCTGCCATTATTAACTGCTTACAATTACCATCATCATAAGAAATAGTTATCAACTTACTATCTCCAGCTTTTCAACCAATTTTTCTGATTACGTTGTGATCCTGGCAGCAGCACAGTATTTTGACAGGGAAAGGAAAGTGGTGGTGGGGCAGATGAGAGTAACAGAGGAACAGGCACCCCCTGGGACCTGCATGGGCTGGAGCAACCAGAGGACTGGAGCATTGTGCTCATTACTGCCCCAGGTGGGGAGGGAGGAAGAAGAGTTTGGTTTCATTGGAAAACCTGAACACAGCTGAATATGGCACTGGATTCATCCAGTGTTAAAGCCATTGTTGCATCGAGAGGTCTGCTCTGCCACTTCACACGACTGCAGGTAGCTGTCCCCAGAGCTCAGGCAGCAGTGTGCAGAGCATCTGTCAGTGAGTCAGCCGCCACATTTCACCATCTAGTCTACCAGCACGATTCCCAAAGCAGGTCAGCTTACCTTACTAACTGAAACAGGTGACCAGGGGAATGGCACATTATTGCCACCACTGGGTAACTGCTGAGATGCCCTGTTTACTTCCATCTATCCCATGAAGAAAGTTCCAAGTCCTCCCTCTTCCATTATATGCTCCAAAGGCAAATAACTTATTATGTTGTAGAAAAGTATTTATTAATACGGCCTCATGCATTATTCAGTCATTTAATATAGAATTAATTAGAATAATTCCTTCATGCTTTCACAGTTTATCTTAGACTATTATCACACAGGTCTTTTGATCATTTAGCTTTTGGCATGAAGTGGCATACTGGCACTATTACCTGCATTCACTGACATCTGTAACCAAAGTCCAGAATTTGTAAAGCAACTGCTTGAACTCAGCATTCTATGTCTATACTTAGGCATCTAAAGCAGTGCTTTCATTTTCAAGAGTGCTGAGCAAACAGATCCTACTTTAACTTTCAGGATGAAGAAAAACGACCACTGAAATTTGGATAGGTTTTGTTTTGTTTTTTTTTTAAGAAAGGGTGGGTTTCACTTTATTTGACATGCCTTGCTTTTATTTGTCATGATGCAGCTAGAAAATGACAGGTGAAGCAGAAAGGCTTGACTACATAAGTAAAAGCTTTTCTATCATTACTGGAATTCATTGCCATGACAAATGAGGGAGTGCAGAACTTCAGTGAAGTTTTAAAAGAAATACACATGAATAAAGTGCCCTTTAGAGGTTGAATCAACTGTTACAAGGAAAAGTATTTTCCTTCTCAGATAAACTGAAGTATTATAGTGGTTTTTCCTCTTCCACTCTTCTGATGTCATTACAGTCCTCTATCAAAGGAAGGAGAGTGAACAAGAAAACCAGTATCTTTTGTAATGGGACAACTGCAATGTTCTCACGAAGCACCCTAAAGCTCATCACAGCACTATTCCATGGTCATTTTTAAAACCCCATATTCCAACCCTGAAGGTCAAAAAGCCCTCTGATTGCACCATGTATGGACACAAAAATAGTTACATTCTTCCTTTTTGGTCTTCATAGCAATGTACAGCCAAGAGTTTATCAAGAATACAAATTCTGACATTCCAGATTAAAGCCAACAATATTCAGACTACTGAGTTTCACATACAACTACAGGATGAAAACTTCATCACTCCAAAAGGTAGGAAGTTAGAGAAGAAAATAGTAAACTTACCCTAAGAATCCATGTAATCCAATACAGTCAAATCATGATTCTAGTCTGATAACCTACACTGGGCAGTGCCCAGTTTCTGAAACTTCATAGGGAGGCACAAATTCTCCATCATAGCCTTGGATGATACAAGAAATTTGTGAACGTGGGGGAAGTATGCAAGGAACTTCTCTAATTCCCACAGGCAAATGTCTTATGTCAAAGTATGTGGCATAATTAAACTGTAACAGTCCTTATGTTATCACATTGAAGTGCAGCCATTAAATTGTTTTATCAGTAAATCCTACATTTTTGAGCATTTCACAAATTTCCACACAGTTACGTGTGAAGAAAACAAAAATACTTATGCAGTAGCAAATATGTTTACCCTTAATACAATTATGTATTATAAAGTCTGTGAAAAACAAAAGGTAAAATCATGCTCAGGGTGTTCTTCCTTATCCTGGCACAAACTAGAAGTTGCCCCAAGTCAATCAGTTAATTTTACCTAATGTAGCTGGAAGAGTGTCAGGCCTGTCAAGGAGACAGACATGCTCACACCTCTTCTCTGCCAGCTCTAGAGTTCTTCCAAAGGACTGTCGTGCATGAAGAAAAGATGGAAGAGTCTGCCTTAATCCACTACTGTGTCAGAACACAAAGTCTTCAGGACAATGACTCACTACAATGACTGAAGTTGAATTATTACTTTTTTTTTTTATTTGAATCACTCTGTAGCAGAAAGCTCTAGTTCCCTGTCTTGGTCCTGCATCAAGATTTTATACCATGTAAATGTGTCAACTCCTCTAAGCTTTAGACTTCGGGAATGGGATGTAGAATTTAAAGTGTATGTATCCCAATTGCTCTAAGAGGTTGAGGAAACAAGGAGAAAGCAGAACTAAAAGGGCCACAAAACAAAGATGCAGCTTATCTTGATGACTTAATTCCAAACAGTTTGTTACAAATTGTATTTTTTTTTCCTTAACAGGTTCACTTACTATTTTTTACCAAAGTCACCATAACTCACACGTCATAAGAAATGGTATTCCATTCAACCTGGAATTGTTATCGACCTGTCAAGTATCTGAAGGCAATGAGAGACTACTGTCCTCATGCCTATTGCTCTTTCCTTCCACCTAGAGCACTTTCCTGATGTATTTTTAATTCCAACACCATAAGATTGGAAGCTTTTGGTAAAATTAAAAAAAACTGTAACCCTTTGGCCACAGTCTCAAATCAACCCCTCACAAATGCATTTCAAAATATTGTGGCTATGCTCATGATGCCTGGTGCTTAATCAGTTGAAGCTGTTACAGTTCTCAAACATTAAATCACAAAAATTAAGGAGGTTTGGACACAAGGAGAACCTGAATACAGATTCTAAGTAGAAGTTTTGTAGGAAGCAAACAGGTAATTATACTGTGAATGCTCTTCCCTTCTAATCCTAAGTGAGCCATTACGGGGCTAAATACACAGGTCTTGCACACTTGCCAGCAGTGTTCATGAGTGGAGTCTCATGATATTTATTCCATGCAAAGGGAAAAGGTCAGTAAAGCCTGGGAAAAATCTCTTTTTTTTTGTGGTGGTTTGTTTTTTTGGTTTGTGTTTTTGTTCTGTTTTGTTTGAGTGTTTTTTTCAGTTGTTTGGCTGGGTTTACTTTGGTTTAAATTTACTTTGTCCTCTTCTGAAAAGTAAATGACCTTTTTTCTTCCATAGTCCAGTCAAGTTGTCCTACCCATATACATGCTGAGTAAGTATGCAGAGTACTTCAAGTAAATGCTAAAATGAAACCATGCCTACCTCTGATGAAACTCACTTCAAACCAGGGTCACATGTATTATGACTTTCAGAATGGTTGATAATTAGAATGCTAAACATTAGAGAGCACACAGAAGAAGATGATGATCCTACAAGTAGGTATCAGCAATTCCAAAGCCCTAACTAACCCTACTTGCAGTAAGACAGGAAGGAACACCTGCACATGCACTGGCTGGAACCTCAGAAGCAACAAGCCTACCAGTGCATGGAAGCAAAACCATCTGTCAAATCTCAGCCTGCTGCCTTAAATTTAAATGTGACAAAGTAAAGGTGGCACAAGACTTTTACTGTGGAGGTATCAGATATTGCAGCTGGGAAGGATTTGTCTTCTGGTTAAAAAAAAAAGCAGCAAAGTGATATTAAATGTGGCCTGAAGATAACACTAGTACCATTTTTATTACTTTTTTTCCTCTTCACAAAACAAAGAGAATCTGACAGGGCCTACAAGCTATTCTATTGAGAATACTATAAGAACATTGGAATAATGTTGTTTATTTTCTATGAAAGATTTATTCTCCAGATGTTCTGTCTCACATTCATGAGGTGCGGGTGAAAACACAGCTATCAGAACTAATTTTATAAAGCACCACAAATCCAGTGGCATTTTCTTATTTTCATATTTTGTTTTGAAGCAATGGTATTTTATTGTGCTTGTGGACATGCAAAAGCCAATAGACAGCACTTATTCCAATTGTACCATTTAAGAAAATGCAGCTTAAAAAAATAATCAATATTAAACTGACAGATAAAGAATAGTCCTGGTCTGGTAACTCTGCACAGCTTAAGAAACTGAAAATGCTATGTAAACTCACATTTTTAAATAGAGGCATGTAAAGCAGCAACTCACTAAGATATAAGCCACTTGCTAGGATACACCTCTTGCTTTGAGACAGCTCTGGATACTCAGCTATCAGCTTGTATTGATATATACATTCTCTGCTTGCATTCAGGAAAAATAACTTTGAGAAAACTGAGTAATGCAGCATTGCTTCTTCCAAGCACTACACAAAGAGTTAGGGCAGGGATCATCTTTTATTCTCTACAATGTCTAGCACAATGACATCTGGCCTACCACTAAGGCTGCTAACAGCTTTTATTCTTTAAATATTTTTACTGCAATCTAATGGCATTGATGGCACAAATCAGCCTGTGCACTGCTCTGAGCTGCTGATGCAAATGCTGTGTGCTACTCAAGCATTATTTCACCATGTGGCTGCTCTCGCTCAACACAGCAAACTCAAGAAGATAGCTTCAACCTAAACCTGTATGGAAGCTGTTTCCATGAGGGTACACAAAATGCTTCTAGAATCAGCTCCAACCTATAGAAATTCAGTCGAGTCCTCCAATTCTGAAACCCCTGTCAGAAGCAGGCTGCTTTCTGAACTGCAATTACCAGACTCTCCTCCACCTTCCCCAGCACTGACCTAACCAGAAGCACTGACATTCACAAACATTTTTATCAGCACTTATGTGAGCATCAGTATCACTTCAAAACAGAACTACAACTGGCAACAATTCAAAAGTCAGTATTTACACATTATCTTGATCATATTATTTGATATTGCTCCATGTTGTTAAAAAAAAAAGAGAAAAATAAAAAATGCAGCTTCCTTATTTTTTTCCAATTAATTTCTTTCAAGAAACAAACACAATTTATATTGCTAATGATTATTTTTCTGCTAATGCTATAATTTAATTTGGAGAGAAAAATATTACCCTTTTCTTCTTCAGTTTTAAATCAGTCTTTTCAGAAGTTATCTGTGTTTATAGCCAGAGCCTTCTCTGAGCCTACAGTAAATGTTACATAATTTAGATGATATATATTTTTACTGGCTTTATTTGTGCTGGTTAAATTAGGACTATCAGTTGGAGTCGCTTAGGGGAAAATTTCAACTCAAGGATTTTTATAACCATTTTATAACTCCTTTTTCTTATGTACTATTGGAGCCTTTTCAAATGTGTATAATTTGTGTTCCTAATAGAATTGAACTGCTTTTCTTCAAATCACTGTAGTATTAACTATTATTAAAATGACAAAGGAATTATGATGATACACACACTTAAAATCCACAAGTGGAAAATACCACAATACCTCACAGAGGATACTTCTGTGGGCTCTATGACCTTCCCAGGACATTGTTAATAATTGTTCTCTTGAAAAACTGTCAAACAGGAGCTGATGCCTGTCCTAAATCCAGGTACATAACTCAGATACTGGAAGTGAAAGCAAATGTGATAAAACAATTACCATACTGCTCATTTCCTTATTAGTTGTGACTAGATGATTGTTTTTTTCATTACAGTTCTATATGTAGAAAAGTTGTGAAAATAGAAATAAAGTATAATAATGGTTCTGGTCAGATTTCTTGGCCACTAAAAAAAAAAAAACATTAAAAAAGAGCAGCTTCATCAGCATTTTCACAT
This sequence comes from Chloroceryle aenea, assembly GCA_013399075.1. Lineage (NCBI taxonomy): Eukaryota > Metazoa > Chordata > Aves > Coraciiformes > Cerylidae > Chloroceryle > Chloroceryle aenea. The sequence goes on from VWZY01012097.1 coordinate 400,826, forward strand.
AGGGACTGAACCCAAGCATAAGTCCAGGAAGAGCATCTGATGACCTGAGTCATTATCAGCCCCTTTTAATCAGATGTTATGAATTCCTATATTTCTTTCCTGTTTTGAATCTGAGCTTTCCAGAGGTTGACTGATCCAGAAAGTGGTTCATGCTAATCACCCTCCACATCTGCTGATGGAGAGAACAATAGCCAATTACAAGTCAAGTAGTCCCAACCACAGATTATGTAACAGGGAGGTTTTGCTTTGCCTGTCTTCAGAAATTCAGAACTGCAATTCCAAGTTTCACTGGATTACTTGAACATCCTCAGGAGATCAGTAGCAACCACTAGTGGTCTGTTAAAGAAATCTTACCAACAAAAGATAAATATAATAGTAAAATTTAACAGATGCATGTGTATGGAGAGAAGAATCTTGATTTGGAAATGCATCAGTGTCTGGATTCTAATGGCAACTTGGTGATACATTCATGTGCTAAAAAAACCAAAACCAAACCTTCAGATTCTTTTTATTGTCTTTCAGAATAGTTTTGCTGAAGTGTCTTCCTAGAGAATCTGAGAAATGCCAAAAAGAAATGCAAATCCAGCAGGATATTTTCCAACATACAGAGCTGGTGTCCAGACCTTCAACTCAAGACAACACTAGAGACCAACTCCTCACTAATATCAAGTGAGCACAGTTGCCTCAAAGTTCTTGGATACCTGCTTTTGAGTGGGTTGCTGTATGACCTCTGTAATTGGTAAACTTGCTAAGCCACCTTAGAAAAATGTCAAATTGGTTCTGTGCTTCCTCTATGTGGAAAGTGAAAAGACTAAAAAGGAAGCAAGTGCCTTGTTTAAAATCGGTAGAATATTGCCCTATGTGATCAGAGCTGACACTTGTTGGTTCTGTGAGCAAGGACTAAGCACAGCCTGTTCATATAAGCTGTCTTCTAAGAAAGTTCCCCAGTCAGGAACTTTATTGGAAAGACCGAGAGGATTCTGTTCAGGCAAGGTTTCTGAGGCCTTAGAGAGATCCATTTTTCTGTTATCTGGGACACTTATATCTGGACTCAGACTTGCAAGGGAATTGATGAAAATAGGGACAGTATCTAGACCATGCTGCTAGGTCTGTTTTCCTTGGAGATAGGCTCAAATGTCTTGGGTCTTGCCATCTCCTTCTTAGCCCTTGTATGTGACCCTCCACTGAAAAATCCTTGAAAAAAAGCTTCTGAAGGACACCACAAATAGAAAAAAAAAAGTGTCACAAGTCTAATACAGAGTCATGAACAAGCTGACAACTCACCATTGCTAAGTCCCTAATGCAGGATGCAATGGTGTCACTTCAGATTTCCAATTTCTCTTGCCTAACTTCAGTGGAGAAAAAAAATTCAGATTTAAAAAGATATGCTTTGAATAGAGGGCTATATCACAAACAAGCAAACTTGACACACTGATATTATCTGCCCTCTTCCCTCTCAATTTTTAGGTGAGACTGCCATCTCAGCTAAATACCACTCTTCCAACTCTTGCTACCATCTTCACAAGAAGATTTTTTTTCTGAATACTCTTTCACAGTTACTGAACTCCCAACATGAAGACTTCTTTATATAATAGGAAGAACACTTTCACCTTCAAAGCAATGCCACCTTAAAATATATCTGGACAGTATTATCTCATGGCAGGGATCACTGGTGCTTTGGGTTTACAAGACACAGCTTTGATAACCAGGCTAGTTAAGAAACCTGCAAGAGGGAATTAAAGTGATATTCTTGGGATGAGTTCTCGCCTGTGAAGAAATGTGAAAGAAAAAAATCCCTGGGAATAGTTTTAAGCAGTCACATTCACATTTCATTTCCCAAATTCATTCCAAGTCTACAATATGTACAAAGCAAAGGCTTATAGCCAACAAAATTAGCAATTTGAGGTAGAAGTGCATTTTCAGATGTCTACCTGAATTTGGTAGCTCCTACATTACTGTCCAAGGATGGTCTTCTCAGCTGACAACCTTGAGCCTTCCTCTTTCCTTGGATTTAATTAAAACAACAAGCCACAAATCTTCAGCTTCAGTTACAATTATCTTCTGGTAAACCAAATTCACTAAAAGTCAAAGCTACTGACCTTAAACGACAATTTCAGCATTACGAGTCTCAGGTATTTATAATACATGGGTTCCTTTTTTTTTCCTTCCCCTCCATGCCAGCAGAAGGTTATCCACAAAACAATCTGCAATTATTTTCAGCTCAGAGGATTTTCTCAGCCTGTTGCATTTTGTCTATTTATTAAGCCTCAATGGACCTCTCTTCCCAATTCTTGTTCCATTCTCCCCTAGAGTTAATGTAAACTTTTTTTTTACATTCTTATACAACAGTCATACTTCAGACTAAACCTTTTGATTGCTCATGAAGTAATGTCAGAGGGGAATGGTACAAAGAATGAGTCATTTCTCTCTCCTGACTCAACTTTTGCCCAGGAATGCTATTTTCCTGTAAGGCTACAGGGAATAAGTGGAAACTACTGCTCCTTGCACAAGTCAGTCAGCTTCCAAGTGCAAAAATTCATTTTAATAAGTTAGCAAAACAAAAAGCTTTATTGAAGTCACAAAAAACCTTTCTGTGTTGGTCAGTTTTCATTTTTAAAGTATGTAGATTGCTCTACAATTCACTGAAAGCAGACTGGAAAATGAACTTTTGCTCACTGAAACAAAACATCACTGAGTAGCAAAAAAAAAAAAATCTACCAAGAACTTGGCCTGTTTACCAGCAGTCCAGTCATCAGTCCAGTTTTAAAGCACATCACCTTCTGTTGTCACAGGATTATGAGTATTTCAGCATGAAAAAATTTAGGGTGAATTTCAAATGAACTCAGGAGTCTACTTCTCCTCTCCCCCCCTGAAAATGGTGAGGCAATGAGAGGATTTTAATTTTTAAATAACATCCCTGTGAGAATTTTTCCTTTGCTTTCTTCCTTCCTCCCTTCTCCCTGCTCTAGCACTCAGTGATGGAAGCAAAGACAAGTATAAATCGCTATATGCCATCAAGGCAAAATTGTCCCTGAGAGTCTGGCATCATGCCCAGGATTTTACTCACTCCATGACAAGTGGTGCTCTCTTCAGCTTGGAGTTATCCAGCCTCATCAATAAATACCTCAAGCATGGCCATTTGATGGACATGATAAGATTAACTTCCGAAATATTTAGGACTGTATACAGTATTTCACTATTACAAAGAAAATAGCATTGTAAAGAACCTGAAGCAGGTATAATTTCCTTTTCTGACTAAAAGTCTGAACAAATTGTTGTACAATCCTTGCTGGTCAGGCAGAAGATGAGGGCTTTTTAAAATTCACTTGATGCTTTTTTCTGTACATTATTCTGTAAGCCATTTTCCCCTCAGCATTTGCTTTACAGTCATCACCACTTTTCTCACTTATGTATGATGAGGGAGAATATGTTCTCATCTTTGTCTTAGGAAGAAAGATCTGGATTTGTTTACAAGCTTTCAGTTCTTGCTTTTCTGATTCTGACCAGGGGATCTAAAATAACGAGTTTTTATATGGCAGGTAAATACAACAGACTCAAAGCCCACAGACTCTTGCTCTCTAGTCCAATTAAAATTTATTTACTGGTGGTAGAACAGAATAACTACACAATTACTCCTATATAATGCAGGGTTCCAGCAGGTGAGATGGAGAGAAGATGTAAAGACATGACAGGAGTAGTCAAACAGCAGAAGAAACGTGCTATGTTTGCAAGCTGTTCAAGTGAGACTCACTTACCAACTGAGATTAATCTGAATGCTTCCGATTCTGTTAAAGCAGTGCAAGCTTATTTATGAAAGAATTAGGAACTACTGAACAATGTGTTTCAGCAGAGCCAAAAACAAAAGGTATGTGTCGGGATCAAGGAATGTAGGCCAAACTTAAACTGTCACTACACTTTGGAGAGTGACAGTTCTTCATCCAAGGTCAACCTAACACAAGCATCAGGACAAAGCTTTTGGAGAAGATGGCTGATAAGATTCTAGAATGCCCAAAGAGAAAAATCAAACCAGAGTTAACTTTCTATGCTGTGCTAATGAAAGCATTACTAAAATCTTTATCTACCTCCAATGTCCATCTTTCAAAGATTATGCCAATGAGTGTTTTCAGGTACAAAAAGAAAAATCTAAAGAATTATCAGGAAATATGAAAACATAAACCAAAGTTACAGTCCTTATCATAGGGACAACTGAGCCATGACTCAAGCATAATCTGTCAGAAGTTAGGTAGAGTTAAAGGACATTTTCATTGTTAGGATAAATTTGTATCGTAGTCGAAGAATGCATGGAGGAATAAAAAAACCCCAACCCTTCCTTCTTTCAGGTTACATTATTCTTAAGCAACTTTAAGAATTTAGGTTGTCCTTGCAAATATGCTATATGTATCTTCCCTTTTCTTGCTAGGGGAATTAGGTCATGATTTTAGAGGACCTGTGGAAAGCAAGACAAGATGCTTGAAATCACCACCTCTCAGCTTACAATACAGTTTGATCTATGGAGTTTGCCTCCAAATTTGAGTTTGTGCTTAATTCTGGGTCCTGCTATGGTCTAGTTCATTTGGTCTCTCCCTAGTCCCACAAGGTCAGACAGTTTCAAGAGGTCATTTTGAAGCAGTTCAAAGGAAAAGGGATAGTTTCCATCTCTCTCTGGATTTTCAGACTTTCAAAGGGTCAAAGGCTCTGCTGAGCCCAGTTTGCCTTCTGGGCTGGAACAATAAAGCAGCGTGGTTACCACTGTATTTGCTGTGTTCAGCCCTCTGTCCCTATGTGCAGATGCATTGATTAGAGGGGATTTTGAACGCGCTTCTGATAAAAGCTTAAAACAGTCACCCACGGGAGAACAGCAAGAGGCCCTACCTGCTGTGCCACCATTGCACAATCAGAACAGCCTCCTTTCCTGCACAGACTGTCAAGTGGACCTGCTACCCATCCCAGTGAGACAGGAGGGAAGGTGCAAGGCAGAGGAAGAGGCACTCCTCCCACACACGCAGCTGCTGTGTCTGCATGCAGAGACAAGGGAGAAGCCTCCAGACTGGTGCCTGTTACCCGGAGCGTCTGTGGCAGTATGAGTGTGTACTTCTGTTGGAGATGAGGAAAGAGAGGGACGAGGCCTTTTGGTGGCGCGAGCTGCTATGAGCATCCCCCAGAAACATCCATAACCCTGGCCCTCAAGAATATCTGTTTTAAACAGTCTGCTTTAGATTCATACCAGAGCTCAACAGTGTTACCTGCCCACCATAGAAAATGACTTGAGCAACCAAGATGAATAGAGCAGAAAAGCACATGAACAGCAGCTGGAATACAAGCTGTGATCTCTTCCTCTGTAAGGCAGATCAATATCTCAGTGGTATCCTTTTTCAATACAGTATTGGAATGGGAAAGCAAAGGTAAACATTTCCAAAAGGAGCTGTCAGGCAGGACTGAATTTATTTCAAGAGATATTTATCGGAAATATTTCCATAGTTGTATCAGCACTTGCTTCTCTCAAATACTGCATTGCATTTTCCCTAGATCAGCATCTGCTCTCCAAACCTTTAAAATGTTATGTCCCTCATACAGCCACATCCTCTATAAGGTAACTCCTATGGACATGCCCAAAACTCAGCAGAATTAGACTTTCTGAGAGTTACAAATACATTTCAACACATACATTTTTTTCTTTCATTCTTTATGATTTCAGTACAAAAATATCATCCAAAAGACTCAAACACATCCTCATATTTCATGACCTCTGGAAGGATAAAGTATTTAACTGCTTCACCTGCTTCTTCCTTTTTCCCCTACGGACTGTCAAATATTTGCATGAAACAGCCTCAAGCTTCAAAAGGAAAACAAAGTAGCAGCAGTGCTGGTTCCATTATAAGGACAATGAAAAATGGAGATAAAACAGATTTGGACAATAATATTTCTATTCAATATTAAAAAAAAAGAGGCTGAGACTCAAGTCTAACTTAAGTGTGTTATAAATTGTGTTAAACATTTGAGTATGTAAAAGGTAATGCTGGAGTTCAAACTGCTATAAACAAGAACTTATTTATATCAGGATGAAAGCATCACACCCTTGAAATGGATAAAATTATATAATTGTCAAATGAGAAGTAGGGCACAGTGAAAATGTTAAATAAGATAAGAGCTACAAAAATATCAGTGATTTGATCCACAGCTAAAACTCATTTCAGGTTGAATAAGGGAAAAAATAAATCATAGTTAATAACTTGTAAATACTAGGATACAAGTTGTTTGGCTTAAGGGACATTTATCAGTTTCTTGCTGTTAGAAATCAGTGCAACCTCAAGTGTATACCACAGCTATACATCCAGCCCAGATATCTACATGGAGGTGCCAACTTTTACCTACTGTCTCTCTACCTTGGCATACAGCACATATAGAAAACTCCAGATGAAGATATAGTACCACTCTGTTACTATAGTTGCACATGGTTATTCAGTATTTGCAGAAGCAAATGCTTAGCTAGCTTCTTGGACTCTGGAGGCACCTGAGGCATTTAATAGACATGGGGAGCTGGAAATCCTCTATTTCTTTCCCTTTGTTGCAAGGACAGCAGTGGCTTTAAAGAGCAGAGGCAGCAGATTTCCTTGTTCTGCAGAGTAACAACCCTTAACTGTTATATGCCCCAGTATCTGTCACTACATGGTACAAACCTTAAGTGTGTTTGAGATCTTAGTTTGCCACTGTTATGATTTAGCATTAACAGCTAAAGGAGGTATAAATGAGAGCTGTTCTCTTCCATATTATCTTGCAGTCTTTCATCTCAGCCAACTACTCCTGAAGGACCTTTTGTGCGGATTCAGGCATTATCTTGATGACCATAATGAGGAGAAGATTTCTGTTTGTTTTTAAGTACAAGTTTAGATTGTGAAATAATTATGCAACTAGATCTTTAAAACTCTTTTGTGACCACATGTTTGGCTGCATAATCTCATTTAAACAGGGATTCTTGTTTAAAAGTCCCTCTAACAAACAATAAGACTGCACTAGGATAACAACAGTGTTAGTGTTGTTATAAACTGTGGTTCTTCATGGTTAAAAAATATAATAATAAAATAACAGGCAAGTTCCGCTTTTGTGTGAGGTTTGATATTTGAGGGTAATAAAACTAAAACATTTTTAAATGCCCACATAAAAAGCATTCACTGTTCCAGATCAAAGAGTAATAGCAAAAGGCTAAGCACATTTATTGCTAACTAGAAAAACATTTCAACATACCAGATGAAGATAATTCCATACAAAAAAAAAGCGATTGCTTCAGTTTCTAATATAAGCTAAATATAATTTTTACAAGTGATACTGTTAGCAAGGCAGCAGAAGAGGAAGAATTCCAAACCCCCTAACTCTCCATCAGTGCAATTTTACCAGGACAGCCTGAAAAACAGCAGCACGCTTGCCAACACTGCTTCTGCAAAGCTTAGGCTGTGGGAGGGCATCTCTCCCCTGCCGTTGTCAAAGTTCGTGCCCAGGGCTACAGGTGTGGACACCGCTGTTAGGGAGCCTGTCAAGAAACTGTGCTACCAGCAACCACAGGAAGGTAAGTTTCCAAAGAGCAGGCATGCTCCTTTGGCCTAACGTTTGCATGGATAAGCCCACTCTGAGCATCAAGACAGCAATTTACATCATGCTTGTATAAAACTTCATGGGTAAGCTAAATAACTAAAGTGTCTCAACCGAGCAAAATATGCATTTCTTAAGTGTCCCACTGACCCCTGACAGGTTTTTAGGGTTCTAGCAGAAGATTAGAAAAACACTACAGTCTGAAGATGGACCAACTCCATTGCCTAGGCTTAGATGAAACAGAACTTGTTAAGGATGTCTTATGAAGATAACCTGCTGGGAAAATTTCCCAGCATTTGCCAGAAATGCAAACATACTGAAGACATGTTAATGAATATTTCCAGCTGCTTACTGGAAGTCTTCCCCTAACTCATGATCTTCCAATGTTGTATTCTTATTAGAGAAATATAATTGATAAATATAGGCACTTCATGGTTATTGTATAAGAAAAGAGATTTTATTCCACAAAGTTGTAGGTAAAGTAAGTAATATATTGTCCAGCATTTCTCCAAAGTAAATTTCAAGGATGGTCTTAGCTTGAAGTACAGTTTGTCTATCATTCAGTCAAGGGGACAGAAGACTATGACATATGAACCCTCATGTTTTAGGAGTTAGAAAACATGGGGAAAAAATAGGATTTGTCCTTGAGAGGAATAGCCAGTCAAAACTTTGATGAACATACAAAACATATTCTCTTCCCTTCTGGTAATTCTGCCCTTTGGCAAGCAGCACATCCATTCTTCTACTTCTAAAGGGAATTATTAAGTTCTTGGGGGTTCTTCTAGTTTGCACAACTACAAGGAGCATGGACTTTAGAGTCAATGGTTTTATACATGTCAGCAAAGCCCAATGTTCCAACAATTGTTTGTCTAAATCAGTAGATAGATTTAGGTGACAGTCATGCTAACTCCAGTGCAGAACACTTGAATTTTGTGTCAAGGGCACATACTTCATTGTCAAGTCCTATCTGAAACCTTTTTCCCTTAGTCTGTATTTCTATCTTCTCTTTACTGCATTATATACTGCGTAGTGTAAATGTACTTGATATCATTACAGAATTATATATAATTATTTAATTCTGAAAGCCTATTATCCCCCTTTTCAGTATCTCTCTGATTCAGTGAAGCACCATGTTACATTTTAATATGGAAGATATTCATGGAGTTTAATCTCTAGCCCTACTCCTGTGAAAGCAGCTCAACAGCTTCCATTATTAAGATATTGTTTTCAACTGCTTTTAATTGTGATTTTACCAGTTAATACTACAGTTTTCCAGGTTGGTTTCTGTCTCAGGTGACTATTTGTGCAGTATTTAAAAAAACAAAGCCAAAAAACCAGTTTAACAATATGCAGTGATTTATCCCAATTTAAAAAACAAACAGACCCCCAGCACCCAAAAAACCCTGAAGAACTATTTTACTGATCATATTCCTTACAAGGTCACAAGAACTGCCAAATAATGGCCTTTGTGTCCATTTTTTGCCTTGCCTACCCACTCAAGCTTGACCAGATTGCCTTTTACAAACCTCCATCTGCAGAGGCTCCACAGAGACTTGTTAAGAATTAACACCCAAACTGTCATTACAAATACTAATCAGGCATCTTACAGCTTCTGCAGACCAGCATGTACATGTCACATCCAGAGTTGAGCAAGAGCTACAAAGGCTTTCAAACACCCATGCAATCACTGCTCTCAACATGTCTAAATCAAGCTGGAAGAAAGCAACTGAACTTTGAGTTGCAGCTGCTTTCTCAGTATTTCTACTGCTGGTGTCCAGACATCATTGGGAAGGACACTACTGATTTCAAAAACAAAAGGCTAAGGCCAAACAAGGGACAGGCTCAGACTGTGAGACCAATGTGTTGGGAATGTAGTTGGAAAATAAGCAGCTGGAAGAAGCATCAGCTTTAGGAGAGGAAAAGGAAAGAATTTAAGGTTAGAATTAACAAGATAAGTGGTCAGGGAGCCAAAGCTGAGTGAGGATAGAACTGAGATTGAATGAGAAAAGAGGTAACATAGAAAATCACTATGGAGGGGAGAGTGCAGTTATGAGGAAAAAGGGAATGCAGAAGCAACAGGTCTGATGGGAGCTGGACTGGAAGGAGAAAAATTACTTGGCAAATCAAAATTACTGAATTTCAAAAGCAACAAAAAATTGGGACATGCAGACATGAGAGCTCTCAAAGCAGACCATGAGATGGTAAACAAGCAGCACAGACTGGGTGAGGACACTGGGACCACTGATACAAAGAGAAGCAGAAGGCTGGGATTTGAAGAAATGGCAGAACTGAGGAAGAGTTATAGCTCAGACAACTATAGCGAAGAGGAGGTTCAGAAGGAGGTGTTATTGAAGAGTCAGAAAAAGTCCTTTTTTGAAGATAAAGAGGAGCCCTTTGATTCTATTCTTTTCCAGGACAGAACACACACTCCCTGTGCTGGGCAAATAGTTCTGAATCCACTTGTCAAACTTACCCAAACCCATCTTCACCTGGTCCACACAGAGAACCACCTCTTACCACCCAGGCAGCTGAAGCAAGAGAGACCTGCACAGGGAACCTAACAGTTTTGGTCCTGTTGGCAACATACAGAGGTGTTAATCTCTGCTTTAGCAGATTCACCTTCGCAATGCCTAGGAAATGACACCACTATGTTAAAAGAAAGATAGAAAGGCCGCAAATTTAAGCGCCCACAGTTAAGAGTGCTCCTCAAATTTAATTCAACATACATAAGCAAATTGTGATGATGCAGTCCTATGTGCTTCTCTGAGGAAATTAAATTCTTCCCCTGCTAGTGCAAAGAAACAAGGGCTCCATCCTACTTCTAACCCTTCCTGTTCAGTTAGTGACTACTACCTTGGAATGAATTGCCACAGATTGTAGCCCTTCCTACAGCATTCCTTATCGTGGTCTGCATGATGCAAGGCACTGACTTTACTGTGAAAGCAGTAACCAATCCATATTACAGATGGGAAAACTCAGACAGCAATCTGCCCAAGGCCACAGAGTTTGCCATGAACCAAACCAGCTGACAAGCTTGAACATCTCTCTCATATACCCGGTGCTTACTCTTCCACCCTGTGCTTCACTACTGCTAGAAATACTGACTATCAGTCTCTCCCTGCCAGAGGCAGGGCTTCTGAGGACGTTGAGACTAAATTAAGACATCATTCAGGTCAGTGATTTGCAATCTCCTTTCTTCTTTCCTTCCTCTGATTCCACTCTCTTTTCAGCCTCCTTAGCTCCTCTCTTCCAGTTTCTGTTGCTTTCTCCTCACATTTTAGAATCTATAACTTCCCCCAGTTGTAGCAGTGTTGGAATGAGGCCCAAGCTCTGATAGGATTATTAGCTTGGTACCCCCTCTATCCCACTCTGCACCTCACCCCTGATGTTAGCATATTACTGTATTCACTTACTAACTGGGAACTACCTCACAGGACGACAGCAGTGATAAAAGAGAACCAAAAGCTTTTGTGCAATATTCTTCCTTAGCCTTATCCAGAAAATAGATACTTCCCCCCCACCCCGACTCCCTCACCTCCACTTTAACACTTTCTGGCTTCACACAAGAAAAATTGAGAGCCTGTTCAATGTGCTGACTCCAGAAGTCTAAGAAAAAAATGCTGAAGCTTGTTGTGCCAGTATCTAGAAATGCAATATATATATATAGCCACATGAGCACCTACTGTGTCAGTCTACTGCAAACACAAAAAGATTAAAAACACTTATTTTTGGTAGAGGAATCACATGCTCAACTGGATACTACCATCATCATCATCAGTTAATAAAGCAGCTGTACTTTCCTGAAAGGCAAGCACCCTTTCTGTACGCAGGCTTTTCCACAAACACTGGCTGGCACAAGCCCTGAGCAGCAATCAGAAATCCTATCTTTCCTTTCACAGGGTCTTATTTCAGGTTTAACAAATTAGTCTGAAGGTGACATCCCATTATAAGCTCATATATAAACACAAGAGATCATCTTTTAAATTTAACTAGTGTACAACAGGATTTCCTTTCTTTAATAAGGACAAGGGAGAGAAAGCAGAGCTAACAAAACAACACAAGGAATCTTCTCCTGCTATTTATCCAAAATATAAACAATCGACTGAGTTGCCTTCCACAGAAGGTGTTGTAAACCTTGGTCTTAACCTCATTATGTTATCGTCATGCTGTGACATTGACCAGGCTCGTGCCATTTGCAATTGCCAGCAAAGTGACAGAAGCATTTTCCTCTCAGCTTCCTATCTTAGGCAGTCTATAGTTTTATTCCTCAATGTGTGCTATCTCTGTTCTAATGCATAATAACTGGGATAACCAGCAGAAAGCCTCCATATCAGTTACAGCCTCTCATGCAGGCTAACTTTAATACCCCTCCAACTAGCTTCAATTTTCCTGACTGCATCAAGAGAATACATAACTGCTCTTTCTATAGCGTTGTGCTTTTTTACTTGTCAATTTAAGGAATGTCTCAGCAGAGTTCATTAATACCAGAATAATTTTGCCCCCAATACAACTACCCCCCGTTTGTGTGAGTTCAGTAATTTTCCAATGAACACACTGCAGAAGTAGAAAATAAAAACTGCTGAAGCCAAATTGAAGTATTTGTTATCACTACATTATATTATTCTAGGATTTTTCCTACAGCTACTGAGAAAGACACTGCAGTGAGCATAAACCACAAAACCTGGGGTTTGGTATAAATGCGCATTTGAAAAATTAAAGTACTTCACAGTCCAAGTTACCATCCCTACAGCTTGAGGATTTATAGGAATTATTATTATAGGAAGCAAGATTGCAGAGAACCAGTCAGAACAACAGCATGGTATTTGGCCTAAATTTGTAATGCAAAACAGCTAGTCACAATTCCTCACTAAACAAAAACGGGGAGGAATTTTTACTGGATCCTTCTGTATTTAGTACCAATGCTGATATTAATGACTGTGACATTGTATCAAATGGGTCTCACACCTAAAGATAAGGCTTATTAAATAGAGATAGGACCATAGGTCACTGGTTTTGTATAGACACCCGTCTCTTGAAGGCTTCTGTGGAGGGCATACAGCAATAAGTGGACCCTATTTAACCAATGGCTGATCACATCTCTGAAATTCATACAGAGCAATTATTTATTCATTTAGCTGTCATTTTTCTATTTCCACAGAGAGGAAAGAAGCTGCTTGCCCAATTCAGAATTCCTCTCTCTTCTCTCACCACCCTCTACTCCACTAGCTTCTTAACTGACTGACCCAAAGAAAACATGATATGAAGAGTTATGATAACTTACAGAAGGAATACTTGGACCTTAGGGGAAAAGTTGCTGCTTATTGGGAAATTGTGTCACTTTTAGACCTTGTAAAACAGTTACTAGCCATCGTTTCTTTTCTGTGGATAATCTCTTCATGTCTCAGGAAGTTAGGGAAGGCTCAGGAAACCAGGGATATGGGAGTTTGGGGTAGATTTACCTCTAAAGAAACCTAAATCGCAAACCAGAAATGAATCAAGAGTTCTCACAAGAGTGAAAATTTCTTCTGGGCAGCCAGGGAGATTCTGTGTGCATTCGGTCAGCCTCACACCTCCACACAGTATCTGTGCGTGCTGTTAACCTATGTACACACATTTCACATACACACTCCTTTCCTTTTTCCGATTACAGTCTTGGAGCTCCAGACTTCGTGGCTACAAAATAAATCTTACTGCAAAACACATGCTCGCAGGTAGAGGAAAAATAAAAATAAAAAAATAGCAAGTACATGAGCTTTTATGGGAACAGATTAATAACCCCAGTTTCTTTGTTGTCACTTCCTTGCAGTCTGGCTTTTGGAGAGTAAGGTCCCACTCTTTTGCAGTTCCCACCATCTGGAATAGCTTTCCCTCATCCTCAGTTTTCAACTGTTCTTTCATCCCATTCCAAAACACAACACATTTTTTTCACCCGTGTCTCATCCATTTGCCCTCCCTACTGCTCAGTACTTTACTCACTGATGACAATATACAACTCTTCACAACTCTGTGAAAAGTTTCAGAGTGCAGAACATGACATATACTCAAAAAATGCTTTTCCCAAGAGCACCATATACATGCCAAGATACATCTACATCACCCTGGAAAAAAGGGGGTGGGGTGGGTGGGGGGGGGTGTAAAAAGAAGAAACAAACTACACAAAAACCCCAAACCAAAATACCCAACAACTGCAATCACAAACACAAGATCACAGGAACAAAGAGTACTGAGCAGTCAGTGCTCTGGGGTTTGATCCATAGTGTAAAACAGAGGCTTAATTCCACTAGTGCAAGACCCTCATGGGATTATAAGCATCCCATTTTCATTTTTGATTACTTTTTCCATTAATGCCCAAAGAACAAAGTGTAGTCAATCAGACTCCCCCTTTTACTTTCTTCTCCCCTTTCTTCTGTGAAGCAGCTATTTAGATAACCAAACAATGCCTCCTCATCCTCAAGGCTATAACATTTCTAAACTTTCCTGAGATGATAATTCTTGCTTGGTGGTTGGGTTTGTTTGGGTTTTAGAGAAAAATCCTATTCACAAATAACTTGAGTTTTTTGATAGACTGAGCAAATGATGCAAAAGATGTCTTGGAAAACAAAGGCAGAATAGCAACTCAGCTCAAAAGGTGCAAATATTTTCTCATCGTAGAACAGTTTCAAAATACCTCATACAATTATGAATATACTGTCAACCTAGTATTAGCCAGCAGTCTCTTTGCTGAATAAGGCAAATCCCCACATCCAATTCACTTGACAGATTAAGAGGCCTGTAACCTTCAACTCTCCTTCATTTTCTTTCAACATTGCAAGTCAGAGTATTCAATAAACAGCATATTGTCTTCTAAAACCAAAGGATCAACCAAATCTGCCACTTCTTTTTAATGTATTTGTTTTTGAAAGGTGCCATAATGAAGTTTTTTAAACACACACACCACAACTCACCATTTTTAAATGCTAAGTCAAGCTAACAATGAGATAGCAGCAAAAGACAAACAAGACCAACTCACAGATTCTGTTAGTATAGAGAATAGTTTAAAGTTAACAATCACTTATCTCCTCCTGCTCCTATACTTAAAGTTATTTCAGGAGTTACAATGGAAAAGCACTGTGCTACAGCTACAGCTTTTTTTTTTCTCAATTTTTTTTTGTTTTTGTTTTTTTTCCAATACAGAAATAGTGTTCCAGCAAAGTCCTGAAGTTCACAATTCATTTTATAAAATCTCAAGAGATATTTAATCAAATGACTGACTTTCAAGAACAGCGTGGATCATTTTAATCTCATCATCTGTCAGCTATCCCAGTTATCTCTACTTTGGAAGTATGACTTTTGTTTTCCCCTGTTGCTCTAAAATTTCTTATGTCTTAGTAAATTTAATCAGGAAATAGCATCCCAACTCAAACTCCAGGAGCAAGTTTTCATTCTGATCCAGCCAAACAAGTAGGATATTTGTTCACATATTTGAGAGGAAGAAAAATGTTTTCTGCTAATTCAGTGAACTGCATTCCAGAGCTGTTTTGTGTTGTGCCATTACTGAACAGAATTCTTTGCTATGACTTCATGCTAAGACAAAAGTAAATACTCTTGCCTTTTTATGTGGCTCACTTTGAGCTCTCTCAAAGTACCAACACTAGCATCAGGGGTAACAGAGGAAAGGCTGTATTCCCCCAAACAGAGGAAAGAAAAAAAAAAGCACACCAAAAAAACCCAAACATTGTCCAAACACTCGTCTGTGAAATGCAAGCACTAACAGACTTCCTAGAAATGTGAGTCAAGCTGTCCTCCTGTGTGTCACCCGAGAGGAGGACAGTATCAATTCCGCAATTGCACTTCCTAACACAGAAATCACCACATCATTCACAATTAAAAGATTCCATCCACAAACACCTGCAGTTTAAACCTTACCCAGCACTTCTGCAGCATGCAGAAATTTGTTAACCAAAACATCACATACAGCACCCACAGAATTTTTGGAACATTCCTTTCTAAAGCCAGCTCAACTGAAACAGGTGCCAACATGAACAGAGGAGACATAGCACCCAAAACCAATTTCTGCTTTATTATGTTCTTATCTTTGCTGGATATATTTATCTTCTGTAGCTTCAACAGTCTCCCTGGTCACTTTTAAAAAGGACTTTCAAAATAGTAAGACTAAACATCATCAAGACTTACCAGATTGGAATTGGTGGCATTGGAATCATCTTCTGGAAAGGGGATATAGATAGCTAAGGCCACACAATTGGCAAAAATAGTCAGTAAAATAATTATTTCAAATGGTCTGAGGAATGGAGTTAAGGAAATTGTTTCAAAATGTGCACACACAAATAATTTAAAAAAAGAGATTTATAAGAATTCTGTTTAGAGAAAACATTCCAAGCCCCTTATATTCTGAAAAGAAACATATGCCTTTTTAAGTGCTTTTAGGAGCTCCCAGCCAAGAATCTTCCTAATATGTCAAAAGCAGTGTAGGCCAGTCGCGTGCCAGAGTAAACACAGATTTCTTAAAAGTTTTTTTTCTTCTTTTATTTATTTAAATCACATTTTCCCTATTTTCCTTCAAGTGTGGCTGTACTATTTTTAATACCAGAACCCTGTTCTAAAAGGACTGTCATCTTTCCTCTTGTCTGTCTTCTACATCTGCATTTACAAACCCTGAAACAACGGTAACAACAGTTTTGGGGTTTCTCTTGTTGTTGCGGTTTTTTGTTTGTGTTATTGTGTGTGTCTGTCTGGTGGTGGTTTTTTTTTTTGCCTTTCTCAATCCCTGTCATGTCTCAAAGTTAAGTGCAGCAGCTCAAGAAATACAATGCATACATTGTTAGATGATGTTTAAATTCTGATAGATTTTGTTAAGAAAAAAGGGCTTTGTCCAAAATGTGGTTAAACTGCACGTTGCCATGAATACTTTTTTTGCTTAAAAACTATTTGAGGGAGTATTTTCTTCATGTGCATTTCATTTAGCATCATAGGGAAAATCTATGTGCCTACATAGAACACCAGGAAGCTAAGAGTTCCCTATATGACAGAGAACCTAGCACTGATTCAGGGGCATTTCAACCTGGCATCAACTTTGTTAGGGGAAAAACAAAACGGAACCAAAAAAACCAAAACACCCAAACATTTTGGATTTTCAACAAACAAATCCTGCATAACCCTGATGCTCCACTGACTGTCCTTTAGAATCAAAGGGCATTTTACTACTGACCAATTTGCTGGCACTTCATCTACTTCAGTGGACTCAAACCTTCATTGCTGTTAAGCATCTCCAAACTCATACTAGAGACCACGTTTACAGTCTGTCTACATTGACTTGCCTGCTAGAAGATTCTGGAGATAACTCTAGAATAGCTCACCAGTACTCCAGACAGGAATGAAGACCAGGACAGGGGATGAAGAATGCCCGGTTGTAACCCGTGCCACAGAGTGCATTTGAGCATGAATTTATCTGCCATGGGACTGGCTTTGCAGGGTTGCCAAAAGCCAACACTGCACATATGATATGGGTCAGCTAACTGCTGTTCTTGGAAGATTTTAGTATAAACCACCCTGGAGATCAGGATGTGCAGCATCCTGAACTGCAACATATACACAAATCCCAGGCACCTGACCATTGTGTGTGCACAGATACATTCTACATTTCACATATGGAAGAGTCCAAGGGTTCCAAACTCACCAGAACACTGTGCTTAAACGTATGAATAATAAGGGCTATATGATACTATGGAGGAAGTCTCAGGGTAGATTGATTTCATATGAAATCAACAGGGCTTCTTAGATACATACAGCTGTATCTAGAGACTCTATAGGCTGTTTATATAGTTGTTACTGCATAAAGACCTGTATATTCATAGGCTTTCCTTTTCTTAATCACTTTTTTCCTAGACTTTTTGGTTTTAGGAGGATTATTATCCATTAAATTATCACCGTGTATGCATATTTTCTTTTTGCACCGTAAAAATAAAATGGTATAAAATCTACAAATACACTGTGCACATATGAGAAAATTAAATACACAGCTCAATCTTTGGAAAATAAGGTGATTAGTTAATTTCCCTTTTTCTTGCATGTGATTGCACCTTTGGGCTGTTATCACTATAATATTTGGGTAAGAGACGCCACAGAAGTTTAATATCTACTATGCTTAGATCTCTGGGTCAGCAAATTAAGCTAAGGTTTTCTTAGTCTTTTTTTGCAATTGGGAAAAGTCAGAGTACAGCATAAAACAAAACCATATTGCAACCCTTTGATATTGTTACTTGTCATTGAAGTGTTTCACATTTATAAACACCAGATGTCCAACGAGAGGCTCCAATGGGAAAAAAATACTTCCATCAACTCACCTAAAACCAAACAAAACCAAAAAAAATGCAAACATCAGCATGTTTGGATTGCTTTAATCGTATTGTTTGGTCCTCTCTTGATCTCAGCAGTGCTATATCCTGGTTTAGAACACATCATTTCCATCATTCATTGCTGATCTTATTTATGAAATATCACTCTGTGCTTTTTCTCTAAAGATGTGTGGTTACTGGAGAGCTGGCAAGTAAACCAATAGTCACCTTCATCCTGTTAGTTGTCATCCATCATCTTATTCTTTAATTATCAAAGCTATGCCAGAGGAGATAAAAAGTAGCACATCTAATTGGGGGATTAAAAATTAGCATCTGAAGAAGAAATGAATAGGCAGGCAGGTAGTTTAAGGACATCTAAGAATTGACAGGAGCATTTTTAACAAGTTCTTCATCTGAAAAATCTGCATGTGGGCAAGACCTGATATAATCATTCTGGTTTCCTCTTTTCAACATCCCACCTGACCCCCAAAGGAACAATATTATCACATTGTCTTAAACGCCATCATTCATTTTTTATGGTATTAACTACTGCCAAGTTCTGTATTGCCTTCCCTTGACGTGCTTACAACATCTTTTTTCTTTTGTATTTACTGAAGAACTTCATTAGCTTGTGATTTACTGACAGGGTTAGCCCTGGTTTCACTTTGGGGAGGCAAAGAATGTATCTCTTATGTTCCACACCAAATTCTCAAATTTCAGGTTGTGCTGATCAGACTTGGGTGACTTAAAAGTCTTTGCTCCTTCCACACGATGAAGCCAATGGCCAAACTCACTGACTTTCCAGGCAAGCAGCACTGGACCACAAGTATTTAAAAGAGCATCATTCAACCCCTGACCTTTATCATTTAAGCTTCTAGTGGGTCTCTTGCACAAAGCTATAGTTAAGGTTTCAGACCTAACCTCCCCCTGCCCCCCCAAATGACTTCTGTTAAGACATCAAAACCAATTTGTGTACTTTATGTCCTCACTGGTGCCTTTCAAATTAATGTATTGATTTCCTCACACTTCTGAATAGCGCCTGATGCGCACAAACAATTTGCCATTTTCCAGATGAGAACATCAAAAAGGATATTTCCATTCGACGATGCTGATGCATGCCCTCCGGATGGGATTCTTCAGTGTTAAACACAGCAGTGCCCGGGGAGGACGTGTAGCTGTGGTGGTACCCTGTTTTTTCTGTTTCCCATACTGCTGCCGTTTCCTCTGCGTGGAGCTGGCTGTGGATATTGTTGCATTGCCAGCACTACCCATCAGTTTGGCTTGCCTGGCAGCATCAATCGCAGCTTGCCAGGACAGAGCTGCCCCTGGAGTAGGGATATGCTCTGGGGCAAGCCCTGCAGCTGCATTGGCATTCATGTTGGCATGAGCTGGACGGGGACTCCCATAGTTGGAACCTGTGAAGGGACAAAAAAAGAGAGACAGAAATTTGTGAAGCTATTTTTTAAAACAGCAGAAAATAGTATTTTTTTAAATCTTAAGGACAAATTCAAGAGCTACGGTAAAGGTAAAATCAAGAGCTAAGGTTGAGGATAAGTGTAGAATATCCACTTAGTGCCAGTTTGTTCCTCCAGTTCACACTTTTCATTTTAAAGTAACACTACTATGCAATCACTCATTTTGCAGCAGTCTCCCAACAAGTCCCAGTAGACACTGAGCTGGTGGAAGTGCCTCCAGTCAGCACAGTCAGTACAACAGAGATTCAGAGAAAAGAAGCTGTCCTTCTTTACCTTTTTCACCAAAGCATTTTGCAAGTTAGGCTGTTTGAGAGCTAAAAGGTGAGGCTAGTTCTCATCACTTCATCATACAGACACGCAGCACAATGCAGTTTAGCACGTAGCAAAGCACTCGGAGGCAATTCTCAAGTCCAGCATAAAAATCCTTATGCTTGCAAGATTGCCTCAGGTAAAGTGAAATTTTAACAATGAGCTTAATTCTCTCTGCAAACAGTACATATGTAGAAGCCCAAGAACAGCCTGACTAGAAAGTATACTGAAGCAGAAATTGGAACACAGGGTTGATGGCTTTTGTGGTATATAAGATGCTGTCCAGATAGTTTAGGCCAACAAAAATATACTTAGAAACTGGAACTGAATCCTTATCCCAGGGTAAGCCAATTAGATAGACAAGATATACAGTTTTTGTTACTCCATTAATACCAATAAGTGTATATTAAGAATTCTAAGGCCTAGCAGTCCCAAGTTTTGTACCTCTTTTAGCCAACACTAAGGGAGTATATGCTTTTACTCTATTGTAGTAAGAGAATATATGTCAGGTGACATGTAGATGACATTTAGAAGGTCTTAACAGTACAAAAAAAAAATTAAAGTCACCCTTTCAAGCTAGTGTAATTGTTCCATTGTTATAAATAGTTTCAGTAAAGACACTTAAGTCACCCATGCCTCTTCAATGAGGGTTTTTCAGCAACTCAAATGAAAGCTTCAATCACTTTGAAGTGAGTAAATTTTGAAATTTCAAAACAGATTGATTGCCTTACTCTTTGGAGTATGCTTCAATTGAGACATGTGAGAAGTTGTGAAAGAGTAACTGAATTATGACAGAAAGACTTCATTCAGTTAGACAAGTGCAACAAAGTCACAGCAGCAAACTTTAATTAAGAATGTCTCATTCATATATGTCCTATAGAAGAGACTACTTATCTTTTTTTGTGGACTTGTGAGAGTGCCTGTGGTCCATATGTTGACATACAGGTAAAAGGAACACTCAATGGCCCACAAATCTTATTTCTTTACAGCTTACAAAGCCAGAATTCAGTTTCAAAACACTGCACTCTTGAGAGACTGTTTCCCCTTACACTTGGTCAGCAGAGACCATGCTTCAGAAAAAGTACCTATGCAGACAGTAGAAACCCAGCGAAGGAGCTGGATCACCTTTCATTTCAAAACAAGCTGCAAGTGTAGACTTGGAGCGTTCGGTCACTACTGACTGTGTTCCAGTTTAGATTAATATAGAAATACACTGTTACTAAATAGATCAGATGGGCTCCTACAGGCTGCTGGACAGAGAACACCAAAGACACAATTCACTGCTTTCCCTAAAGTATCTGATGAAAAACATTCAAAACTGGGGAAGTGGCAAACTATTCTTGAACATAACTAACTACCCAAGATGCATATTTCACAGCTGGTTGTGCAGTGCCAAGATATCACAGCAAGGAGTGCACTACAGATGAATTAAAGCAAATAGAATAAATACAATTACATTGACATACAGAGTGCAACAGATATGCTTCTACCTCGAAAGCATGCAGGATTTTAAAATTCATCTCACTGAATGGTAAGAAAGGACACGACGGAGTCAGATGTTATGTCAGGCATTGCCATAAGATTTCCAGGCTGTTACAATTTCATTGCATAGAAGGAAAACCTAGAGCTTGTCCCTGCTCACTGAAAAACCACCTAGTTGCAAACCAGCCAAAGGAGGCTGGTGAGTAATATGACTCTGATATCTGAAAGGGAAAGCTGAAAGAAACAAGAAATGGTTAATTCACAGCCCTCAGATTTTGAAACTGAAGAAAAAGGTCTTTCAGAATCACACAGGCTAAGCGGATTTCCTCGATGAAGCAGGCAATCAACTGGCAGACAAACTTAGATTTCTAAGACTAAGCAAATTGTACACAGCACTACTCATGAGATACATATTTATTTTCAGACTAGTTCCAGATGCAGTTTTTCTCTTTAGCATCTATTTGACCTCCCTAGCCCGAGGCATGTTGGAAAGACAAATAAATGGAAAATGACTCTAATTATTCTCCAACTCCAGCTCTTCTTTAATACTGACCAATTAAAGTGGCTAGGAAAGATGCGTGTGTTTTCCAGTAAAAGCAAACTTGCTGATCCATCGCCACAGTGTTCTTATCATGCTGACTACACCATGTGGTCCTGAAAATAAACAGCTGCTGCATCTTAATGAAGACTTTTCTGCAATTTGGGAATGTGTCAAGCTTCATTATTATTACTTACTAGCTAGGTTTCACACAAGGATTCAAGTCTATGCATTTTGACTTTGATGTGCCAGCAAAATTAAAGATACAACTTCTGGTGGTTTCGTTGCTTTTTCCCCTCATGGTGACCATGATCACCAGTCCCATAATAAAGTGCTTTGTCTCAAATTAATTTCAAAAGGTGAGTCAGTAATGAGAGATTTACATTAACAAATATGGATTACTGATAAGGATCAGTCTGTTTTATCAATCTCAGAAGCTGCAGTCCATCTCTACTAAATAATGACAATGACAAAGTGCCTGATTTACAGGTAGTTTACAGAAATAGCTTAGAGTGAAGTTCACACAACTTTACAGAAAGTACATCCAAGAACTGAGCAAAACGTTTTCAAAGACAGCACAGCCAAGACTTCAGGGAGATTTAAATTCTACCCTATAGTCTAACTGCTTCCTCTTCATTTTTAGAAAGTAAGCAGAACACAATTCATATTGAACGTGTGAGGCAACACACTAAATTTCACCACAAACTCCACAAGCTCCCCCACCACACAACTGCTGAAAGCTGAGAGCTGCAGTTACTAGATTTGCTATTTTAATTTTGCAATGTAGTAGCTGAAACACTTCACTCAATTTCCCATTACAAATAAAGTTTCACAATACCTACATCATTTTAATTGTATCTGCTTAGACCATATTTAACCTGGGAATTGACCAGAACTGGGAAATGGAGATTCGGCCCCCACCCAAATGCAATAATCACTAAGCACTGTGATCCACAGCATCAGCACTCTGCTAATCCCTACTATCCTTTAGCAAGAATTTGTCTGTTGACTACATCCAGCTGGTGCATGACTCTTCTCTTCCAAGTACTTCTGTGCTATAGATCATGACTTTAAGCATTTGAATAGCAATTAAACAAAAAAGTCCATACAAGTGACCAAACTGATTATAAAGTGTTTGGGAGAGACTTTCATTTCTGCAAAAACTGGAAAGTTGAACTACTTCTACTGCAGCAACAACAGAAATACAGGTCTCAAAAATCAGAGTTAAGTCAGAAAAGTAACAGATACGGTTGTTATACAACAGGAAATGAACCATGGTGCACAAAATACCTGACATAGTAAATTTACAACTAAATCATCAAAATGGTCACAATCAAAATCACTATTAAAATATACAGAGATGACCATCAATACCTTTGTAAGTGCTGTTAGCAGTCTAATAACATTTTTCTGTCATGTCACCTATTAAGTACCTCCAAAACCTCATTAAAAAAAACACAAAAAAAACCACCAACACCACAGAACCTAAGCAGTGACAACTCTGTATGAGAGAGAAGTGGGCAAGCTATTGACACAATGAATAGTAACTTTTGAATTTCTTGACTTCATCTAGTTAGCCACACATTAATTTTAGAGGAATTTGTGCTTAGATTAATTCTAATGTAAATTAGAAGTGAGATATGCTGACGTGGAGTTTCTCCAACACTTTAAAACATCAGAATCCTAAAAATGCAATCCTTGAAATTGTGTTGCACAACTATTTGTCGCCAAGGTAGAGGGGAGAAGATTTAACCAGTTTTGTCATTTACTGTACCCATGTCTTAACTGAAGGCTAAAATACAGCAAAGTGGGAAACTGGTCACACTACTAAGACCACGTACAAGACCCATTCAAGCACACAAGAAGGAGGTTATATATAAGTGAGAGCTGGCTGACAAGAAACATGAAGACTACCACATACCCACAAAAAAGCTGGGTATGAGATCATATGCCTTTAAGAGGAAGAATGTAGGAAATATTGATCCATTAACCAATGGCAGAAGGAGAGAGATGATTGTAAGAAAGCATAAGTATTACATAACCTTTTTGCACCAATTTTTACTAAAGAAAAATCCATCAAGAGCAGGTGACTAGCACAATTAAGTCACAAACCAGGTATCATTGCCAACTGTAAAAGGGAAGTAACATATTAGAAAGTATTTAGATAATGTCCACCGTTTCAACTACTTTGGTACAGCATCCTAGAATATCACAGCATATTTGAAGAGCTTTCTGAAGTAATCTCAAAGATGTTAGCTGCTGGTTTGACCTTGTGGAAGACATGAGAGATCTTAGAGGACTGAGAAAAGGTGAACAGAGTCCCCAGTTAAAGAGGGAAGGTTGGAGTTGTAAATCCAGTTGAACTTCAGTCTCCAGGAGTAAAAAAAGGTGGAATAAGTAAAATAAACAAGTGTCAGCAAGTACTTGGAGGACAAGGAGAAAAACAGTAACAGACATAGCTCTGTCAAGAATACATTGTGTCAAAGAAAGACAATTCCTTCTAGAACTGGCTAACAGAATTTGTGGGCAAGGTGGAAGCAGTCTGTGCCACGCCTCCTGACTTTAGTAATAATTTAATGAGGTCTTGGATGACAATTTCACAAAGATGCTAGAGTCCTGTCAGCAAGAAAAAAATAACACGAGTATGAAACAAGTGGATGCCTGAAAGCAGTTATCATTGATACACAGTCTAAATGGGAGGATGTGTCACATGGAGTGTGACAAGTGCCTGCCCTGGATCCAACTCTGTTCAATATTTTCGTTAATGAACTGGATTATGAAATGGTGAATGGTCTTATTAAACAAGCAGGTAACTATGATGCTGGGAGGTAAAGCAAATACACTGAAGAACAGCATTTGAATTCAAAATTAACTTCATGAATTTGAGAAAAAGTCTTAAAAATAGAATGGAGTTCAGCAGGGACAAATGTAAAATATTTAAGCAAAGTGAATCATCTGCCTAAGTTATTTTCAGAAAAGCCTTGGGGGTTATATTGGATCCCCAGTAGAACAGAAGTGGATATTGTCATACTGCCTTTCCACAAAATGCAATCATCACAATGTAGTCTATGAACAGGGATAAAACATACGCAACATTACAAGTAATCCTCCTCCAGCTCAGCACTGGCAGGGCTTCAGCTGAAATACAGTGGGCAGTTCCAGGTTCCACAACCCAGGAAAGACGTGGCTCAGTTCAGGCTGCCCACAGGAGAGCAGAAAGATCAACCAAAGGCCTAGAAAGCATGAGCTATGAGGCACAGTAACAGAACTTGGACTGCTGCTCCTGAGGATGCTAGGGACAGGAGGGTGTGACAAGTCTGCATGTGTGTATATATATATATTTTATATACACACATATCTATGGTTTTAATATATATTTCTAGAGCTGTATTTTATTTCAAAGAACTGAAAAGAAATATCTAACCCCATACTCACAGTGAATAAGCAGAAGCAATGGTTTTGGCAATGACAAATACTGAGAGTGCAAAGCACTGACACCAACCCAGGACATCAACAGGTGTGTGCTTCGCTGTCACTACAGTTCACAAGTGTTTGCCCACAGTACATCCTAAGTCTTAGACCAGGCTGGAAAAACATTCCTCTGGATTCACATACATGAGGCAAGCTTTATAGTGAGAAGTGGGGCCTGAAGGACAGCCTTTGCAAAGAAAGCTGATGCATTTCTTCCATCAGTTAGACTGACAAGAGACCCCTCTGAGGAAATTCTACTTCACTCAAACCTTTGGATTATCACCAGCTACACCAACATGCTGTAAGACTTCCATATGCACGCCCATCACTCTGCCAGGGGGAAGGTGAGGGCCTCAGTCTAACTGACCTGGAACTCTTATTTCTTTGGTTTTAAAACATCACTCTCCAAATATATTTTTCTAAACATCTGAAAGTCTTTCAGTATCTCAGGAAAATAACCAGCCACAGAAAAAAAGCTTAAAGTCTTGAAGTGAAAAAAAAAATAAACCCACTTACTTGTATGAGAAAACCATCTTTCCCAAAAATCTTAATTAAATATTTAGTTTACATCCCTAGAAATCTCCCCTGTGGACGCAGGGCTGCACAAACATAAAACTCACTTTAAAGCATGATTTGGGTATTTTTCCTTATCTGACTTTTTTAAAGGAAGTTGACAAGACATTAGTTCTGAGACCTGACTGCTGAAGTTGACACTAGCTTTTTCTGAAAAGAAGGTTTTACTGAGTTAAATTGTAAGTAGAGATGGGAGTTATGAAAGCTGGGCTACAACCTGAACTACATAAAAAGATCTCTAATATACACACACACTTTTAAACTTCATGTCAAACTAAAACTCCGTGTGTAGTTGTTAGCTCAGATAAGAGAGTTAAAGAATTTTTCCTGTAAATTGTTTGGGGGCTTCCGAACACACACATAATAGATACGTGATTTAAGATAGTTCATTTGCCATAGTTGAGACTAAACATTTTCTAAAATCTAAACAAAAATCTTATTCAAAAACCATGCTTCATGTGCAACTGGAACTTTGTTTACTTTTATGTCCCCCCTCCAAACAGAGGGGTTTTTTTGCTGCATACCATTAACATAAGAAAATGCAATGAGTTATTAGTAATGTAGAAACCCGAGTGCATTTCAATGAAGAGCACAAGTTCCTCTTACTTCAAGTATTGAATACTTCCAAGTTAAATATTTATGCTTTGAAAATTAAATACGGACACTACCTAGTAAGTTATTTTGGTAACTTTCCTAACTCTATTTAGATGTTTAATTTCCTGAGAAAGGGAGAGACCTATTCTATATTGGTAGAACACCCAGCACAATGGATTCCTGGCACAACAGGAATACAAGGAGTAATAATTCCCTATCAACACTACAACAAATCACAGGACAACTCTTCCCCTTAAAATAACCACATCCAGAATTCTCCCCATGCAAAAATACCTTGCTTCAGACTATGTTGGAAGCTCATTGATCTTACCTCCTTACACAGTATGTTAGGCATGCAAAAGATATAGGTACCAAGGTACAAATTTCTAACATTTCCCTTACTTTTATGTTTGAAAATACTACAGCTTTAAAGGAACACAGTTCAGGTGTTTGGGGTGGGTTTGATTTTTTTTTTTTGTGCTTTGGAGCATATTTGTGGGGGAGAACAAGACTTTTTAGGTTCTGTTGGAGTTTTTTTATTAAAAGACAGAATCCCATAGCTGTAGTAAAATCAAATTATATTCTTATATATTGGCAAGTTCATTTTTTTACAGCTACATCTACAGTCCCACAAATGATAGCACCTGAAGGTGGCCAATACTTGAAGGAGGCCTACAAGAAAGCTGGGGAGGGACTGTTTACAAGGGCATGTAATGATAGGACAAGGGACAATGGCTTTAAACTAGAAAAAGGTAGATTTATATTGAACATTAGGAAAAGGTTCTTTAAAATTAAGATGGTGGAACATTGGAACAGGTTGCCCAGGGAGGTCATGGAGGCCTCATCTCTGGAGACATTCCAGGTCAACCTTGATGAGGCTCTGCCCAACCTAATCTAGTTACAGATGTCCTTGGTTACTGCAGGGAGGCTGGACTACATAACCCTTAAAATTCCCTTCGAGCCCAAACTTCTATGATTCTATAGAATCCCCCCCTCCCTCGCTTTCTAATTAGCGGGTGGTAAGAAGTTATCACCTAATATTCCATTTTTACTTCTCTAATCTGCCCATTCTGAAACAAACCAAAATAAAGCAAGTCTGTTCTGCCTCCTTCACTTGTCAAATCTTGCTCAAAAAAATCTAGAAAGCCACAAGTTTGAAAATCCTCAGTTATGAAAATCCATCTAGCTTCTGATTTCCTCTCCTGTAACTATAGGAGAACTAAACTCAGAGGTGTCTTGACTAGAGAAGAGGAAAAAAAAGAATGGAGCCTACTAAATATTCATCCCAAAGGCAAATGTCTAATATGAAAAGTTTGATAATTGATATAGATATCAGAGCAAAAGAAGTTTATAATACAACTCAGCTGGACTACAAATTCTATTAGGAGATGAATTTATTAGGCTTGGGAGGTAGGGGAATGTTAAGAAGCCAATCTCCTTTCAAGCATTTGCATTTTCTTGTAGCTTTAAAGCTACAAGAAAATACAAAGAGTCCTTTTTGTTTTCTTGGAATGTGTTTCTGGTGGCACCTAGATTGAATTCTCAGAAATCAAGTCAGCGATCACTTTCCTTCAACCATAGCTCGCCAAAACATTCATAAAACTCAAAAACAGCAACAGAGGACTAGTGACAAAGTTTCTTCCTACTAATAACAGTATTTGTATTCATCTTGAGAGCGCCCAACTAGCCATGTATTTGAAGGAATGGCTAGAAAGAGCTTTTACTTAAAGCTGCAGCTCTGCTGTAGTAATGCCATCTCCCACAGCACACAAAGCACCACAGCATTCTAGACACCAAATGGCATATCTATTAAAAACCAAGGTTCCTCACTTGAGCCAGTTCTGGATGCGTGTCTCATGGTAGAGTGCATCAATACACCTTTATGTACTTTAGGGTCCCTATCAGTACAAAACCTTTGCAGTAACGTGCAGACAGGTCATGGTGAGTTCCTTGGAAGAACAGTATGCTTCTTGGACAAGCTCCAGGCACAGATCCCCAAATGGAAGCACCAAGAAAGAGCTTTCTTGCTTAAATGTACATTTTTGGACCATTCATCTAAAGTCATATTAGCACCATTAAGAATCCTAGGATCAAGTACATCTTTGGTAAAATTTCCTTAACTTTAGTAAAATTCCTCTGGAGATTGACTGTAATTCAATAGATTGGATTCTTCTGACAAACTGTCAGATGCTCATCATTTTCTTATCAGTGAATAATCTAAATATAACTTCTTTACAGACATGAAGCTCTTACAAGTTTAAAATAATCTTTACTGTATTAGATGGTCTTCAGACTTTATTTTATCTGAGAACGTAGAGTAGGATAGAAATCAATACACAAACCTGTTAATGTGATTTGCCTCACCCTACCCAACCCATTTTTAAAAAGCTCCTTCTCTAGTCAGTGCAGAGAACCATTTCTTCTGCTCTTAGGACAGATGTCTGAAATACAAGTGAAACCAGCTGCTGGAAGTGCCAACCTCTCTTCAAATGACTTCTGTATGATCTAAAATCAAAGTTTAATTGCACATCAAACTTAAGTGTATTAAATGAGTTGAAATTACTCCCTTTTATGTGTGGGGAGAGATGTGTATGCACACGTGCTTGTGCACAAGGCACAGAGCAACTCTGTAGCTGCTTTTGGCCCAACACATATGACAAAATTTGGAAAATATGTACCAATGTATGGTCGCTAAATAATTCCTAACCAGAGCCTGCAGTTTCAATGATTCCTTATCCTAAAAAAATCAATCACAATTCTTCCACAACTCATAGTACTCTCAGTCCAGAAACAGCAGTCTGTTCCCAGTTACATCAGGTATGATGGCGACAAAAAAGCACAAAGAGATTTCTATATAGGTCTGTATCTAAGTTGCAGACAACACAAATTTCAATATAGGCAAACACAAACCAACCAACAAACCAAACACCTTTAGCATCCAGATCTAAATGAAGATTAGCCCTGATAAACAACACATAGTGCAAATTCTTACAGGCTTAAGTTTTTTAGGTTTTTTGCTTCCTTTTGCTGTGTATGGGGTCAGTATTCAGCTGCACAATTCTAGAGAGCAGGCAGCTTGCTGGAGAGAGCTTAACAAGTGTATAAAAGGAGAGTATCTATCAAACCTTCCTATGAAAGCCATAAGTACTCCCTTCCAGACCTCCCTCCCAGTGGTGATACCCACATCAGGAAGCCATTAATCCACATTCTCCTTCAGTAATTTAGATTAAAAGGGACCTCTAAAGGCCATCTGGTCCACAACCCTCCTCCTTTTTTAGCCCCCTTATTCAAAGTAGTCAAATTTCATCAAGCCCTTTGGATGCCCAGCACCATACTTTGCACCCTTGTTACTATCTCCAAGTTTGTGGATAGAGTTGCAAGAACTGACCCCCTCAGGCATCCAAACTTGAAGGTTCATTCAGGTATTGTGCATACAACTTAATTTTAAGTATATACTGTTCTCTTAAGAGGCACCTACTACACTACACTTTGTGAAAACCAGACATCTGTAAATTTTATCATTAGCATCCACACAAAACAGAGTCACGTAAAAATTATTTGTTGCTTTTCAGAAAGGCAAATCAAGTTTATTTCAAACTGCATTTACCCAATCTTAGATTATGCATGCAACACCCTAATACATTAAAGATGCACTTCTTGAAATTCAGGCGGTTTCAAAGGAAAAGGTTTTAAAAGATGTTTCAAGTGTCAAAACTGACTTTTCAGCTATTAATCTTAGTGTTCTAAACCCCACATTTTTCTAGTTCTGAAACGTGATTTTTTTTATCCTGCCGCTTGAAGTTAAACCAACAAAACATCAGAAAAAGCAACTGAAGAGGAAAGTTTTGAAACAGACTGTATAAAAAATTCTACCAAGTCCTATGAATTAAGCAAGTAAAAATAAGTTTGGGGTTTCTCTGAATTTCAGTCATCTAATGATGTTATATATATAATGTTACATAATTTTTTTAGTAGTTTTAGACAAAATAAAATTATTCCAACAGTAGGGCTCTTTGCATCTTGGCACCACTAAGGTGCTAGAAAGAGTTCATGTGAAAACTATCAGAATTTGAACTGAGGGAAGGAAAAAGAAAATACTGCCTCAGTCCTATCCTCCTATTTCCTTTCATCCACGGAATCTCCAGAGGATGCTCCATATGCAACACGCTCTGCAAAGCAAAAGAAAACCCTTGCCAGCCTCCATTAAAACAAACCACATTAATATAAAATCATGCTACACAACAAAGGAAAACAGTGGCTTGTTTCTATTCCAGAGTAACATTGAAAGGCAATTAAAAAGAAAACCACCCCATATTTTTTACTCAGACTAGATATCTGTGATATAAAAGTATTGTAGCACTAACAGATTTAGAGCCATAGTTTTATAGTCACTTTTCATAGAAGAAAATAATTTTACTGCGTTGTTATCTAAAGTAGTATGGTCTGTCTCTAACATACAGACTTTCCTCTAACATTAGGTTTTATTTACTAGTATCTTCTTGGAGAACATTCCAAGTCTGAATATTAAGCATGTGTAATATCCAGATGTAAAAACAAGCACTCTTGACTTCCTCTGCTAGTTAAGAGCATTTTCAAGCTAAATATGGCACTAAATCAGAAGACTGCAATTGTAGCAAAGAGAACAGGAGGACAAATTAGCATGAGACAATCTTTGTAAGCACCTGTATGAGAAAAAAAACAGTATCTGGCTTACATCTTGGGTTGAACATCGGAATGCATAACCCTGGAACAGTTCTTGTGTCACTGGTTGTTTATACAAACAGTGTCACCAGCTTCTCTGTGACCTTTTCTGCAGTAGATGCAGGCAAATGATTGAGATAGTCTTTATAGATTCTTTCTAAAAATAAAAAATCCTGCTTATATAAAAGCAGATTCATTGATCATTTCTGAACTGATACATACCAGAGCAAAGGTGGCAACAACAGATGTACACCAGGTTTGTAGAGCACTTGCTTCAAACAAAGCAGGCAGTATTTTAGCACTACCATTGAGTCAGTGCTTTACCACTGCTCCAGCTCCATCTTTCTGATAATTTTCAGATCACAAAGGCAGTGAGAGCTGAGTTTGTGTTCTTTTCTTGGGGTGCTTGGCACTTTCTAGGATCAGCATCACAAAAAGGCAAGAAATTTCCTACAACTAATTTACTCTGATAGCATCTGAACACCAGTCAAATTCTGTGTTTGCACTACTCGTTAGGAAGGGAGAGGGAAAGAAAAAAACCCAACACACAAGCACAAAACACACAAACACACCACACAAAACAAAACATCCACCACACACAACACCAGAAACCCAAACAAAACCAAATCAAAACCCAAACCCACAAACCCCCAAACATCCAGGCTATTTACAAGGAGTAAGCATTGCTCATTACCTCCACAGCTTGACATTGCTACCATGTCCTCCCTGTTTGGAGGCAGAACACACATGCGGGTTAACTCCTCTTTCATAAGTGAGCTGCTTTGCCTCGAGACCCAGTTGACTGGCTCTAAGGGTCGGAGTGAACCAACACACGGGCAGCATGGACCTCGAGGAGTTTCAACCTACACATGAGCCTAAAAGTCCAGGTAGCCAAGCTGTACGGAGCATTACTATGGAACACAACATTGCAGGAAACCCATTCTGGAATCCACACCTCTATAAGAGTAATACAATCATTTAAAGAACTGTGAAAAAGAGGTATAAGAAATTGTAGTGTGAGATAGCATCTTAGAATGAGAGACCAAAGATATCTGAATTATTTAGTCTTATAAAAGAGAGTTTAAAATTAATCAGAATTTATCAGCATGAACACATGAAAGATTTTTGACAGCACATCACCCTTTCCACTGACTGGAATAACCCTTACACGATTCAGTGTTTGGTAGCTGGAACTACGTAAGCTCAGATGTCTAATAAGACATCTATTGCTAACAAGGAGAAGGCCTAACCAGTGGAAGAGTTAACTGTGAAGTGTCAGGGGTCACTTCCACTGTCTCCCCTGGTCAAGCCTGGGTGTTTATTTCTCTAGCATCCCTTTTGGTGCTCAAAGAGCAGGATTCAGAAACCGCTGGATGAGATTCTTCAGCTTGGCAGATGTCCTCAAAAATCTGGTATCCACAGACAGCCCAAGGACAGTAGGAAACACAAAGCTATTATGATATTTAAGCTACATCAATCAGAGATTCCATGTAAAGTGGTATCTGTTACAACATATTGAGGCCTGTAGTGGGATAAATGCAACATTTTCACACAAACTGGAGATCCCCATCGCTGTCCTTTTTTTCAAGTTATTTGTAGCACAATGGCTTAATCAGAAAAGCAATGTTACAAAAACAGTCGTGTTATTTTAAGTAAATTACTCCCACTTAAATCTATACGCTTCCTGAAACTTTCTCTTGTCTCTAAGTTTTGAGTCACTGTATGATTACCAGGCACAGGCAGTAAAAGAGCATTCAAAAGCAAATGGTGAAATGATGACAGAAAGCATCATAGACAACCCAATGCAAAATTACAAAATAGCTCTCTATAGAGGCATAGCATATGTTTGATTGCTACAGAAAGCTTAAACTGGAAGCCACTGATGGGAAATACTACATTAATAATTATTTAATGAAAAAAAATCCCCTGATTTCCTATTTTCAAAATTCAGTTTTCAAATTTGAGTTTGCAAAGTTCATTTATTTTATCAACACCTGACAAGACGACCAAGTATCACTTTGAACTGGTCTACCCCATCACAGATAGCAACTTTTGCGAGCAGAATTTCTTGTTGATGCTCTTCAGGAAGCTGTAATAGTGGCTTCTGCCACAGCACAGCCTTTCTTCCAGGGCACAGCAGGTGATGGGTCGCTATATAGCTTATGCAAAGAGCAGCATGAGAGAGACAAGGCTATAAATTCTGGGAAAAGAGGCTCTGAAGAGGTAATAGGATGATACACAAACGCCTCATATCCCTGCTTGTGGCAGTGAGAGGAAGAAAGTTTGAGAAGATACAGGTTCTTTGAGATAATATAGTAGTAAAAAGACACAAGGAAAGCGTGCGTGCCATCCTTTATTTTTGACAATAAAAACTTGCCCTGCTGCCAAGAGAGGTTAACCCTCTCTCCTGATGTCATCAGAATGAAATAGCTTTCTATTCCTCCTCTGGCTGCAGCCTGGAGCAACCAGGGCTCTCCCTCTGGTTGACATCGTGGACCCAGCACTTTTCACCTGGTACTCCAGGCTCTGGCAGGCAGAAGCCTGTTTGCCAACACATCCAGAGCTGAACAAAGTTGCCAAGTCAACAAGGCCAAATGAATTTTGAAAATCAATTTATTTTCTCTCAGACACTGTATAAGTTTACAATGATTCCAATATGGGACTTTCAAAATTAGACACGCTGTATTTGTTCACCCAAAAGCACAAAACACACAAACCATACAGTAACTGCAGAGAACTCTCTCTGCACTGCTATTGCCTAACCATTAATCTTTCCTTGCAAGTTCTGTTCATTCCAGCCAGCCCAACTAACCACAGTTGCTAGCTAGAAGCAGACTGAACTGATTACAGCATGGTTTCTCTGATGCTGTGTCTCTGGCATGCTTGCCATCCCCCTCTGACACTGCCTGGAAAGCCCCATCTCCTTCCTGAAGCTACCCATTTTGCATTCACAGTATTCTCCACTCCTAAACATAGTATTGGGAAAAATTAATTGTTCTCACCCCAGATGGAGACAGGGATGTTCCTCCAGAAGCAGCTTCCCTGAATTTCCAATAGAGACATTTCCCAAGTTATTGTTTTTCATGTCATGTCATTCTTTACCAAACTCATTTATTTAATGGCATGCATTCAGGCAGGAAGTCTACCGTTAATGTATTTGCATTCACACAGGTCACCCGAAAGACAAGTGACTTCCTAAAAACCTATTACAGGCACATAACTCTTCTTCACACCCTGCTTTTGTTGTTGACAACCAAAATTAGAAATCAACATACATGCAGAATGTGGAATTCATTTCACTAGTTTTAGACTAAATGTCAACTTCTCGATCGCTTAGTCATCACAACTTTATTATATAGCCAAGGCACAGTTAAGTACCTCCAGAAAGGCAGTGCACCCCAGCTATTTTAGACTCCCATTCTGTGGCTATGGCCACCTTCCCCTCCACTGAGAACACGTGAGCTCTAGATGGCCAGCTCTAACTAGACAATTTACACACCTCCAATGAGGGAAAATGAAACCTACACCAAGTGATTAGTTTTACTATATGAAGACAATATGAAAACATAGACCATTTCTCTCTTATTTCACACAATTCCATTTCTTTCAGCTAGATCCTTCCAAGCACAGTCACTTACTCATTTTGGTCCACTAAGAAAATGATCCTTCTGCCTATATATACACACAACTGTGTAGGCAAAGTGCAACTGCAGACATCTCTCAGACATTCAAATGGTTCCAGAGCAGGGATAATTTTTCCCAATTATTTGAAAACAAAAAAAATATATTCTGCATTATATACACACTGGAAAAATGGCAGATAAAGCCAGAAATGGGTTGATATCTAGGATGCTAGTCAAGCCCTGGTAATGCCTACTAATAAGTGTGTATATGGTTGGGAGAAAGACAGAGGTGTAATTCCTTTATCTATCAGCACCAAGTACACTGCACGTGCACCACATCCTGCCATGTGCAGGCCACAGAGAGAGACCAGACATCAGTCTCCTTTTCTATCACATTCATATTTGATGATGGAAACATCTACATTCAAGAGAAGCACACTTTTAGCTCTGCAACTTGTATCCAAGAGTGAAACAACGCTTACCCTCATGATAAAATATCTGGTTCAAAATTCACATCAAGATCTTTTGCACTGACTTCCATAAACCTGTAGATCTCTGACCAAATCTACCTGATCATTTGCTTCTAGCTACCTGAGATAAAGGTCTCCTTCCATGGCCATTATATCTCCTAACTAGAAAACTGCTGGTCACCAGGGAAAGACTCTTAAGTACAAAGCAGTACAAGAGGAATTACTTGTTAACATACAGCACTCACTTGGCAAAGCTAACACTACTCACAATACTTGATATTAGGGCTCCAGGACGATGACTCAGTCCTGCCCTGGGTAACCCTACAGGACATGGAAACTCCTGGACATGAGAAATTACCAGATGTGACAAAAGAGTGAGAGGCTGACAAGAGTTACAGGCAGCATTGCAAGGAATGGAGATTAAACACACGGTTAAGAGGGAGTTGATCCAGAGATGAACAAACTTCCCTTCAACTAACTGTCAAGTGCTGGAGTCCCGTTGAGGAGTGTAGCAAAGCCAACAGTGCCCAGGAAACTGTGTCAGCAATGCCAAATAAGGTCAGAATTACCAAGTACCAGTATGAGAAACATTATATTTGGGTATGGATGTAGAAAAGCTGGGAACAGTGTGGAAAAACACATAAGTAGAAGTGGGTTGTTTATTCTGGAAAAGACTGGACACAGAAGGAAGACACAAAGAAAAGGAGGATCAGCAGAACTGAAAAGACATAATGCAAATCATAGGACAAAGGTTTTATGGAGGAATACCCATCAGGAACCCTGCTCTCACTCATCACAGCTCAACCAGTACAACAAATCAACCCCTTGTTCTGACCATGCCACAAGATTCAAACCTGCCTGTGCAGTCAAGAGGACTGCCCTGGTCTGTACCCAGACGGACTGAGCATCTCCATATTGCCATGTCTGGGTCTGTTACAGGCTTGATGAGATCAGTAACTATGCTCCATTTCATAGTACACATCTTATTAAAATTAAATGCAATATTAATTTCTTTGCCAGCACATCCCTGAGTAATATCTTCACATAAGCATACACAACGTTGTTAATGAAGAGAAAGAAAATACATTTTCCAAGCCTATTAAGTTGTTGTGTTGGGAAGAGTAATAAAGATGGGAGATGTTCATGCTACAGGGATCACAACTATGTAAATATATAAGAACACAGGTAGATAACTTGAGATAAAAAAATTCCTTCACCAATCTTCCAAAAGGAAAGAAATACAGCCTTTCAAGTGTGACAAACTTTCTGGAAGTCTATGGCCTAACACAGAAATAAATTAAAAGCCAGTCTGATCTTGTAAATGTCCATACTCTAGTCTTCACATAAATCTCCCAAATAGCACCTGACAATCTGTCAAACCTCTGTTTGGAGTTTTGTAGCTGCAGAGTCAGGATTAGACACTTTCTATTGCTTTTATTAAAACAGCTACATACATGAACTAGAGGTTTAAATCCTAAGATGACAAGTGGGGCTTTCCATCTTCTACAGTAATTCCATCTTTAAATAGTATTTTAAAATAGTGTTTCAACACTGACATAGGGAGACAAGTAATAAAAGTCACCAATATATTAAACCATATGCATGAACTTACATCATGTTCCTTTGGGTGTATCAAAACACCACTGATAGGTGCTACAAGCATAAATTTCCCACCCTCTGATATTTGTAGAACAGATGCCACACAGGGTTTCCCTATCCACTTTTCTTGTAACTAATGCATCCTCTGGCCCTACAGCATGCATGCCAAAATCCTTGGTAACATTCAGCCAAACCTAGTTCTGTATTCTATGTACTGATGTTCTCCAGGAGAAACCTCCTTAAAACACAACAGACAAGAAACCCTCAGAAATATGCCAAAATAAATGTAAAAAAGTGTTTTAGTGAAAGAGCAAAATTGAAGCAAAGCAAGAAAACAGCAAAGTTCTCAACAAAGATGCTAAGTATTGGAAAGAGAGATAGAAAACTGCTGACCCATACATACCATAAAATTTGAATTAAAATTTCAGTAGAAGTCCTGCATTAAGACACCAGGGTGTTTGTTCCAGCCTGATACATACACAAGAGTATTTCTGTCAATGGGTAACTCACATGCAAATTAAAAGCACTGCAAAGGATGCCTAAACTTAATGTTCATAAGTAGTAACAGGAGTTACACTATCAGCATTAAAAACTCTTTGCAATGTTTTGTTGAAATATTCATATTTAAGGTGTGATCCTTTTCAAAGGGCTTCAAGTCTGACCACATGCTAAGATACTTTTCTGGAGATTGCCAAGCACCTGAAGAGCTCCATGGTCAAATTTTCAGAATGCTTATATATGATTTATTTTATTTTCAAAAACCTTAATTGCTTTTCAGAACTGTCAGTAGCAAGTAGCTCTAGTTATTTTCTGACTAACTTTCTGCCATGCACAACAGGTTTTATCACTTCATGTGAATTAGGACTCAAGTTTTCATCTCTTATGATCTCTCTTAACACCTTTTACCTTAAGGCAAATAAAAGTTTCAAACCACATTCATCCTATTAACTCTGCTTTTAGTTCTGACTTCTGCTATAATGGCCAAAATGACAAGAGATACTCTCTTTATTACAGTCACCACTATGCCATTGTATTTGCCTTCAAATCCAAAACTAAAATTAACCTATAACTCTTTTTGTCGTAATGTAAATCCAGAAAACAAATCAAGAATCAAGCTTCAGCATAAGCCTCATGAATTTCCCAGGAGTTTGGGATTCCCTCATTTCTGATTTAAGCATTAAGCTTTATCACATTTAACAAATAAACAATTCTCTTCAAAGAAAACTGTAGAGAAATATGTCTCAGAGCTCAGCAATGTGTACTGCTCTGCACATGACTACCCCATCCCAAACACTTGCTAAAAACTTTCCAGACCCACAGGTTTGGTGGAATTGAATCAAAGCCAGGAAGAATCCGACAGACAAAATATTTTACAGCTCTATTACTCAGGCCATTCAGTGATTTAAGAATTCAATTTTGACACTGCCTGCACCAGATCTAACTGATGTCTGCAAATCTCAGGTTTTTCACTTAAAAATTTCATTTAAGTAAAACTGATGTAAAAATTTCATATAATCCAAGCCTACCTGTTCCTCCTGAATACAGCCACACAAAAGTTCAATTCAAATCACAATTAAGCTTGACCACTTTTCATTTTCACTCTATAAATGCATTTTACTTCTCTCTAAAGACATCAATTCACATTTAAATCACACCCGAAAACACTCTGTGCATCCAGACAGTATATAAATTAGCAGGAATAGGCTATTTAAGTATCATATGGGAATTCCAGCACACAGGTGAAGATTTCCTTCCTACACAGAAGTCTATCTGTTTACAACTTGAGTAAGTATTGGCTACTAAGCATTTCCTCTCTTTTCTTAATGGCATTTGGGCTTATCAAACTTAATTTGCTGACTTTGCTGCCTATGTTAAATTCATCCCAAGGAAATCAGACCACTTCCATACTTAACTCAATGCAAATATCTAATATTTACATATAAGGCCCACATGGAAAACCAAACATTCTCATGTGAACTATATGAAAGCTATGAGATAGAAAACACAGCAAAGTTTGGCAGAGCACATCAGTCTTAATTTTCAGCTTCCTCATATCTGTCAGTCTGCATCAGACTTAACCATAAAGTTCAACATAATACACTACACATAATACACTACACAGTGTATTAAAGTGCAAGAAATCATTCTTCCTCTATCTTCAAACATCCATTTTAATCCCTAAATTCACCTGGATTCCACTGTTTCTCACACAGTCCTTCGTAGCATTTCTGTATCTAAAATTCATGAACTTTTCTACTAACTGCTATATCATCCAAGTTTCAATTTCAGAATCATTATTTTTGTCAATAATGCACAAAGCAGAATAACAGAGTTGGACTGACTTGCAAGCAAAGACGCACAGGTCCTTTTTTGTATAGTTAAAAGATTATTTCATCTGACAAAGAGAGCTACAGGAACATCTACTTTAACAAAAAGTAGGTACTAAATCTCAAAACACGAGGAATCTTAGGTCTTACATCTAGCCAGTCATACTGAAGAAAGGAAGTCTTTTTTTCTCCTTTGGAATAAAGAATCTGAAATCTGATCAGTAACATAAATTCGTTTCTACAATGCCTTTAGGAAGAAATGTTGAGTTAATTACTCAATTAGAGCATATTTACTTTGTAATTATAATGTCATGTTCAGTCATATTTAATTGTTTTTTCCAAAATACCCAAAGGCAACCATCGACATCATGGGCTGAAAACCTGAAAAATTTAAGATAAATAACAGTATCATTTAGAGAAGCATATTTTAAACATACGATAAAGCATCCTTTATGGTTAGATGAATCTCAGGCAAGATTTTCCTTAAAACAATTAACTCTTAAGATTTATGTAGTGGATGCAAAGAGAGTTCCCATGGGAATCGCCAGATTTTTTTTGGTCTCATTTCTGTGCCTGGTTTCAAAACCATTAAGTCTCCAGTCACCCTTAAAAAATAATTTATGTTAATCTTCTGTGCTATCAAAGAAGCAAATTTTCTCTCCCTCAACTCCACAAAGTTTGCTGGTGCCCAGCTCAGGAGACTGATAAATCTTGTGGATTCCTTTGATTTCCTTGGAGATGCCAGGTTAAATAACCTTTTTTCTTTCTTTTGTCCACAGACAAGGCTTTAACTGGTATTCTGGTAACTCTTCCCAGCTGTTAAAAGAAATTCAACTTGCTCATCTCTTTTCATGGATTCTGAATGTTTTGCCTGCAGAGACAGCCACAGAGATTTAGAATCCAACACTTGGGACTAAAAAAACCACACATACACAAAAAAAGGAAAATTGCAGAAGTCCTCTACAAATACATAGTCTTTGCATTCCTACAGGAGCTTCTAACATCCCATAGGAGAGTTCTCTCAATTGTCTTTAGTCAGTAGGAAAAAAAGAAATCTAAACCAAAGTTCTGAGCCCAGTCCTGTTTAGATTCAAGCTTTATAGACATTATCCCATAGTGACTTTGTGTGGGTATTTATATCCCAGAAGTAATCAGATTCCACTAAATGTTTGTAAATTATATCAGGATTTATGTATTGACCTCATACATTAACATGTGTTGGAACATTAAAGTGAACTACTCAGATTTCTACTACCTTGCTATTTTATGTGGCAGTTTCTGTCCCTAGTCACAATTTTGCATGCAATCTCATCTAGCCATCCTCCACCTCAAAGTTTCAGTGGCCACTACATCTGATTAATTACAGAAATGTGGTTGCCGTTCATCTACCAGTTGACATATGTAAATTACTTCTCCATCCTGAAATATAGAGATCTGGTTTGGTGTTTGGGGTGGTTTTCTTGGTTTGGTTTTTTGTTTTGTTTTCATTTTTTACTGCAACAGGCTGCCCAGAGAGTTTATGGAAGCTCTGTCCTTAGAGACACTGAAGATTTGATTTGGCATGGCCCTGAGCAACCTCATCTGATTAGACATGTTTTGAGTAGGGTGTTGAACTATCTGGCCTCTGCAGATCCCTTCCATCCTACATTATGATTTTATTTAATCCTCACTCCTTAGAAATGCAACTCATTGCAATGAAACATGTACCAGTGAGAGTAGTTCCTCCCAGGACTATCCCTTCTGAGAAAGGGGTCTTGGAAGATGACATACAGAGCAGACCAGCTTCAAAGCCACCATCAGTGGGTTCCCCACAACCCAAGCTTCTCTGGAGGATGAACCATGCCAATAATCTCTCAGCTGTAGATCACAATAATTCAACCCTGATACGTGGACAACTGCCAACACAATAAAATGTGATTCCATCAAATCTTCTGTCACCTTGTACATACATATATTAATATTTTCTCCTTTTTTTTCCCCACCCCCCATAGACTGTCAAATTCAACAATCCAAACCATACCATCTCTAATGTTCTGTTTAGATTTCTGGGAGAAAGGCCTGTTGTTCTGGAAATCTCTATACATAGTACTCAGAAACTTTTGCAGTTGAAAGAGGCCTACACCAAATCCCCTCAAGTTCTTAACAAAGTGTTTATTGCTTTCATCACTATGTCCCATCCATGTAAAATGACAGGAACTCCTTCAAGAACTCTTTCAGACAAAGATTTATATATATGATCAATACATCCTGATTTATTCAACAACAATCTTGTAACAGAAACATGTGCCCTTGTGATTACATAACTTCTTCACTGTATTTCAGAGCTCCCAGGAGGACCACCATACCACCTAAAAGTATGCCTGCTCTCTGCCAGAAGCATCATAAGACCATTACCATTCTCACTGCAGAGAAAACTGAAACTTCCTCTACCATAAGAAAAAAAAAACAACTTAAAGCAACTCAAATGCACAATAATGGTTTTACTCAAAGTGAAAAATCCATAAAAATGGTGTGTTTTTTTTTAAAACATTCACTGGTAAAATTACAAGAAAAAAATGACAATTTTATGTTCAGTAATAGGTGAGCTATGTCAAAAGGTGTCAAAAAGAAAAGTATTCAGTAGTAATCAGCATGTCTAAATGCTTGGTGTGGTCTTTTTAAATTAATGACACCGAAATGCAGTAATAAACATTTTAATTAATATACTTTGCCTCAAATTCCTCTCATCCTCACTATCTAAAAATCAGTGTTTCAGATTGATTCAAAATTATATGGGATTTGTCTACAGTTTAAGAGAGAGATAGGCAATTGAACCATTTAATACAATCATGTTTTTGTAAAGATTTTATCTGCCACTGGCAAAATCTTTTGTCAATGTTGATCCAATTTGTTATCAATAATTTCAGAGACACTTTTACTGCACATAGTCACATCTTATCTTGGTTGATAAACAATAAATTTAGAGAACACGTTTACTCAGAAAATATCTTGTATTTGCTGTTCCTGAATGTCACTGAGTTTATTCCCTGAAAGG
Source organism: Chloroceryle aenea (assembly GCA_013399075.1). Lineage (NCBI taxonomy): Eukaryota > Metazoa > Chordata > Aves > Coraciiformes > Cerylidae > Chloroceryle > Chloroceryle aenea. The sequence goes on from VWZY01012097.1 coordinate 442,937, forward strand.
GTTAAACAAGACACTTCCTAACAAGTCAAATGGCCATGATGACAACTCACACAGAGCACACTCACACCTGCAAAAAGTAAATTTAAGAGTGACTGCCATTCAGATGAATCCTGTCTTAAGCAAGGACATAGATTCATCTTCCACAAAATTAAGAAAAAGCAAGCCAAACCTGAGCACACGTGGGAATAACAACATGCTTTCTAAACTCGTTTTGAGGAAATAAAAAAAAATAAAATGAGGACAAATAATTCAAAGTAAATATCTCATTAGGATAAAAAAATTCCACATGTTAAGAGTGTGTCACATCTGCTGAAGTGACTTGCACACATGAATCACCAAAACCCCAGAGCAGAAATGCAACCAAGAGTAGGTTCACAAAGGTGTCTTGGTTGCAGAGAGCACACGAACTAGGTCTTCACAAATAAACATTCGTGATGGCAGAAACTCCCATGCTTCAGGAAGAGCCAGTCAGCAGGACCACTGATGACAACCTAACCCAAACTGGTCTCTATGACTGAAAAAATGTCAAAGAAAATCTTTCAAAAGTATATAGTTTAAAATCTGTAACTTTAGAAGTATACTTAAATACTCCTTTTAAGGATAGGAAATGGTTGAAAGCGCTCAAATACTTTTCTGAAGACTCTTCTGGCACAAAAGCAGTGTACTGTATTATGCAGAAGCATTAAGTACTGTTATTTAACATTCTATTAAGTGTTTTTATATTCCACTGCTATTTCATATTACATTGAGTTATATACTGAACACTTCAAGTAATGTGATGCAGAAGTTCATACTTTATAAATACGAGTATTTATTGTTACATCACTGGGGGTTGGAATTTTAGTGCTGCATTTTTAAAGTCATTCAGACTTTTTTTTTAATCCTAAAAAAATCCTGAAGCTGAGCTGTTTCAAACCACCAAGATATATTAGTTATGCTCCACAATAATGCATATTCTGACAAACCTTTACAGCAAAACTAGCGCACAAATGCTCAAAACCTAAACACTCCATTTGCTAATCTGCACTTTGTCACCATGTAAAGAGCATGGCTTCTCCTGCACGTGAAAGCACTGCTCAAAAAAAAAATAAAAAAAGAACCCAAAACCAAAAAAAGAAAAACCCACACAAAACCAGAAAACAAAAAAACAAACAAACAAACACACCAAACCACAACCCAGGCAATAAGATTATCATCCTGAAATCAGCATAAAATTCAACATCCAATAAATGCTAGTCCATATCTCCAATGGTTTTGTCTTGTAGCACAGCATAAAAAAGATTTCAACCCTTCAACTGCAATCAGCTGTGAGGTGAACACAATCATGCCTGCAAAGTTAAGGAGAGTATTTGTGGGTCTGACCCTCACTTCAGGTCAGAAAATGCATTGGGGACTATGCTTGTGACTTTACCCTCTCACTATCAATAGGCTTCAGAGCAATAAGGGATATACTAATTAGTTCCTAATTTAACAGATACAAAAGATAAAGGACTATGAGAAGAGTGTCTTACAGGGAAAGATTTCAAGAGCAGAGCATGTGCTGGTTAGAAAAGGAGGTTGCAAGAAGACCTAATTATGGTTGTCAAACACCCAAGGGGGTTCTTTTTTACAAGCAGCAGGTAGAAAACTGTTCAAAATATGCAATAAGGACAAAGCCCAAAGGTATTATCTGAAATTGAAGGAAGGGTAGTTCAGACATGGTATCAGAAATGGCTTTTCACTCAGAGGATCATCACTATATGGAATAAGTGACCTACCAGAGGCTTTTCTACCCTAATGAATTTTATTCCGGGATTGTTACATATCTACCAGCGCGGCATCTGGCCTTTCCTACTGAAAAGCAGGGGATGGCTGAAGCAGGCCTAGAAGGGTTTTCTTGCCAAGCCCCCCTGGAGCACGGCCATGGCTCCTGGCTCCACGGCCCTGTAGTGCCACCTTCTGGGAGAGGCAGTACCCAGGACCCCCCTCCCCCTGCTCTCCCTCTCACCTCCACCTCCCCACCTCATCCCTGGAGCCCAAAGACACAAACCCCCCTGATCTTGTTTCCCTTCCTGCCTGGTCACCAAATCTCACCGGGAGACATCCCGCTGAACGCCAGAATCACAAGCAGCAAAATTTAACTAGATGTTTAAAGTATGCTTGAGATTCAAACTTGCAACACCAGAGGCCAGGTTGACTCCTCCAGTCCCTCTCATGAGAGAGCTGTAAAATATGGGTTCACAAACTAATTTTCCATTTTGTATTACGAGACCGAGTTTTCAAAATATTATGAGGGAACACATTAAAGATGCCCATCTAGGATTCCACCCGGTCCCACATGTGCATTAAATGTGATGTAGTTAGCTTTGAAAGCTCTTGCTGGTGCTTGTCAGGTGGAGTTTTAAATTTTCTAGATAAACACATGCTCTATGGTAATAATGAATAATTAATTGTTATAAAAACACATCCCATTGTGTAGCAGAAATAAACATTGAAAAGCATCTCAGTATCAACAAATACTACTATCAGCTCCCCTTTCTTTGTACGACAGAAGACTGCAAAGAAAACACAGCAGACTTGTATTTCAACATTAAAAAAAAAGAGGAAATTCTTACTTTAGGGTGAAAGATTTTCAAAAGCATAAACCAAGCCTATTACAAACCTACCCAAATTAGCAGTTAAGAAGTCAACAAAAGCACTTTCAATTACAATTCCTCTTCTCCACAGTCCTCACAATCTAGCTAATGGCCTCTAGTATGCTTTATTTATTCATTTTAAGTAAGCCACTATTACGCCAGCTCCCCGCTGCCCAGGCTCCCAAGCGTAAGGCTGTTCAGGTAGGCAGGCTAGTAAGGGACTAACTGAGAACAGACATGTGCAGAAAGCAGCTGCTGGCAGAGGCCTAGTCATCTCAGTCACATTTCAAGAACAGACATAAAAATTTTTTCTCGCATTGGTAGTACCTGGAACATTCACCTTGCTGCCAGCAACTGGAAAGGACTCCAAAGTAAGGACTTATCCAAATCAGTCTTCTCTCTTACAAGCAAGGAGCAGCCCAGGATCACAGACCTAGCTTCTCCTTCTACTCGTCTTGTTTTAATTCTACCTTGCAACCAGGCATCTGTGGTTGCTTTAATTACTTTATGCCACATTGTGATTGGTTGCTCCCATCTCCTTGCCACCAGGTTTTCTTGACTACTGATCAATTTAACCTTTCAGGTGTTGTTTGCACAAAAAAGGGGGAAAGAAAAAAAAAAAAAGATAGTAAATAAATGGCAGCCTGAGCACTATCAGGGAACAGAACTTTCTTCCACCTGGCCGATTTTCTGTTTGCTTTATAAGTTGCTCTTTCACCTGGCAGTAATGACAAATCCACATCAAGAGACAGATGCAAAACTCTTCCTCCAATTATATAATCACTGCAGCTGATAAGGAGGGAGCTGGATTTAGGTTGCCATAGTGTTAGCATATTGCTATGGAGGCTGAGCTCTTCGTCCACTTTATCAGCTCTGGTCCAGGAAGAGCAGCCCAATTATGCCTCCTGAATGCATGTGCTGTGGACTCACTCCCACTTGGAAGGAGC
>VWZY01012097.1:448201-469812 GCA_013399075.1 Chloroceryle aenea
TCGCCGGCCGTCCGCGCCCAGCACCCCGCGGCAGCCGGCGCCGCTGTCCTCCGGCCCCGCTTCGATCCGGTTTCTCAATATTGTGGGCTCTGCCCTGCGGTTCCACTACGGAATGCGACTGTGAGCTGCATCTCAAAGAGGACAATATCGTTTGCTGAAGCGTTACGGGCGGCATCGTGTGCAAGCGGTTCGCGAAACGGCAGAACGGGCTGCGTTTGTGGGCGATTCGTTACGAGCAGGAGAACAGGCAGGGTAGGCAGGCAGCAGACGGGAAAGAGAGACTCTGGGATAAGTTGCACAGATGAGAGGATGCACAGATGTTTAAAGAGATTAATCAAGCTAGGATTTGCAAAATCCTTGGTGGAAACACCAAAGTGCTCCTCTGGTATCCCACTGCTTGCCTTAATTATGCCTCNTCTGTTTAAAATCCACCAACTACAAGAGTAAGAAAAGGAGGAAAAAAAATAAATAAAAAAGATGTTCAAATGCTGCTGCTCCTCCTCTTCAAAGCCATTCTGAGCGCGTTGTGTTGGCAGGGAGCTGTTTCTGCAGAGGAAGAGAGCACAGTCCCAGCCCCTTACTCCCTCCCCTCCCTCAGCGCGCTCGCTCCCCGCTCTCTCCCGCTCGCCGACAGANGGGTAGGCAGGCAGCAGAAGGGAAAGAGATACTCTGGGATAAGTTGCACAGATGAGAGGATGCACAGATGTTTAAAGAGATTAATCAAGCTAGGATTTGCAAAATCCTTGGTGGAAACACCAAAGTGCTCCTCTGGTATCCCACTGCTTGCCTTAATTATGCCTCTATTTGGCCCTCTATAATTGAAGCCTCCGCAGAGAGCAGAAATGACTTCTTTAAAATGAAATGCAAACTGAATGCGGTACATGTTAAATGTATCTGGACTCTCCCAGCTGCCATGTTAAACAAGAGATGCACAGTTCAAAACCACCCCTTAGGAACCACTGCAGAACCTGCAACAACCTGAGAAACTAGACCACTCTGATGTTCCTGGAGGTGAATGTCCAGAATACTGTGTCCTACCTGAAAAACTGTGCCTGTAAATTCCCATGATAGCAGAGTATCTATTTAACATCACATGCATGTAACAGTATTTGTGGAACTTAAACCACTGTGTTTCCTTCCTTTCAAGTAGTTTTCCATTTCAACTTGAAAAAGTGTACTTAAAAGTTGGTAGTACCCCTATAAAGAAATTACTTCCGAATTAATTTAGTGCCTTCCCTGGAAATAGATTTCAGAGACATGTAGCAAATATCTTGTCTCTTTTTGAGGCTTTCCTCCACCACTTGAAATGGAACTTAAAATACAATAGAAAGCAACAGCAGCTAACAGATTTACACAAAGAAAACAACACGGCCACTTGGAACTAGGAGAAAAAATGGAATAGATGTAAAGCACTTACCCAAAACTGGATGCGGCCAAATAACTTGTCCTAAAAAAAGGTAATTTCGGTTTCTAATAACCACTGATCACAACTTCTGCCTTAGCTGCTGTTCAAAGGGTAATTCACCAACAACATATGTCATTGACAGAATGTAGAGACGCAGCTTTATTTCTGACTCAGGAGGAAGAGTTCCTCGGAGCAATTAAAATATTCTGTCCTCTATTGCCTAGTTTTTCTCTAATAATGTCACATGCACTTACGCCGCTTAACTTACCAGACCAAGCAAGATCAAGGCTAGAGGTGGAACAGCAGGATACTGGCTGGCATTTTCAATTCAAGTTGCCTTTTTCTTAAAAAATAAAGCCTTCCCTTCACCATTATAAGGAGGACTGATCAGCAAGTCCTTCACTGCCTACATTTGTTGTGTAAATATATATTTTATGTTTTCTCTGTGACCACAAATCCTTGCCATTTTGGATTGTGCTAACTCCATTTTTTCCAGCCATGAGTCAACCAAGAGTTGTATGATTCACCCAGCATGGACGTAATCTCTGGGGAAGTAATCAAGTGCATGCTGATCACTCCTGTACAGAAATCAAACACCAGTGGGGCACCTGTAAATATTTCTTTTGCTTTTCTTGGCTCACATTCTCAGCTAGATGAGGATTCATATACAGTATTAGTTAAACAGTTAACATGCACATAGCCTTGCTTTATGCCAGCTAACATACACACGCAGCCACATACACAAGCTGTCCCTGCCACCTACAAATCTTTTTCTCCATTCTTTATCCCTCTCTCTCTCTGCCAAGCTCCCACAGGAAAATAGAACAAGAAACAAGAATATTAGCTGACATTAATTTCTTCAGCATAAATAAAACTGAAGTTTCCTTACTCATCAATTCTGATGTAAATAGTTTTCCATACAAAGAAGTGGAAAGAAACTGTAAGATTAAGATGGAACGATCTTGCTAATGAAGGAAAACCAGGTAGCATAAGAGAGAACATCACTCCTTCCTCTAAAGAGATGTACTGTCAAAGTACACTAAGAAGACGTAGTCCAGGAAAACAAGTTTGGTACAAGTGTTTGTAAGACTTCTTAATAACTTGAGTACTGAAATTCACATTTAATGATGGTACTCTCAGGAGAGAACCTGAGGTGTTACCCTACATTAAAAAACAGGAAAATTCAAAGGGCCTAAAATCTCCTTCCCTTCCCTTCCCTTCCCTTCCCTTCCCTTCCCTNAGAGATTCCAGAGCAGCAGCTTAGATACTTCAGGGAGGACAACAGCCCTTCCCCGCACAGCCTCTGAATTCTGAGCTCTCCTATCATGTACATTCTGAAGTAAACCATAGAAAGTCTTCTAATTCACTTTGGCTGTATTATTTTTGAATGAGTGATGCTCTGAAAAGCATTAAGGCCTTCTGAAGGGGGAGCACACTTAGCCTTCTTCAGAGTTAGATCCACACACAGAGCCTAAAGATGAATATTTGAGTGAGAAAAAAGATCTTGAAAAAATTGTAAAAAAAAATTTCTACAGTACAAAAGCAATTAGGAAGTTCTTAGTCCATGTCTGGACAGGGTAATGATCAGGTACAAGGGTATCTCATAACAGGCTGAATCCAGACTTCAGAATTCCTCTAAGCAGATGACTACAGATTGGGCAAATGATCCAGTGCACATTCATCCTCAGGCCAGCTCTAAAGTGAAGATACTAGTTTTTTATTCCCCAGGAATGCCACAAGGAGAAAAATTCTTCTCCAATTGCTCTGAAAACAATAGTAATGAGAGCCATATAAAGCACCAAGACAGAGATTTCTGAAGAACAGCTATTTAAAGTTGCAAAGTGTCAAAGATGATTTGTAGGGTGCACAATGTGCAAGAGTTCATTCTGCCTGTTGGGAATTTTTTGTTCTGTGTACAATGTAGTACTCCTTCCCTCTTACCCAGCCATATATAGAGTATACTGGGCACAACGTCTTCTTCAAAATCCAGTATCAGAATCTACATCCATCTTCAGAACAGAACTCACCCAAATTGGTTGCACAGGAGAAGGTCTCCTTGATTCAAAAAGGAGCATTACTGTTGTGCTGTATTTAAAGATGGGACTACAAAGCAATGGCATGAAAACAGGGAAGAGCATACAATAACTCTGCATTGAACTATTTTTGTAACTTAGAAAATTATTTAAAAGTCTCTTTTAAGCACTCAGTACTTTTTAAATGATGTAGGGTTTTCATTGGTCCTATTGTGTAAATTATCTAACTATTTAATTGCAGTAAATTATGTTCACACTATTCTGGCAGCAATGCCTTTTATGATAAAATAAGAAGGTAAATTATTCAAAAGTGGAAAAGAAATGTATTTATCCCCAGAAACAGTATTAAAGCTCACAATACAATTGTGATTCTTTCCAGGGCCAGCTCAGAGAAACCCTGCCAGAGCTCTTTATTACTTTGCTGAAATGTATTTTTTTCCCCACAGATTTAAAGTTTTGCACCTCCGCCAACAAACAGAGAAGACTTCCCATAAGAATCAGCACTTTCTTCCACTGAAAATGATGGGATTTTTCTTTTTTTTTTTTTTTAACCCTGATTTAAATAAATGGGATCTAAACACAGTACAATCTTTGCATGTAGACTTGTACCTTCCTTTTTTCAAAGGCTAATGTGTCAATCATTCTGCTTTCTGTCTTGTGTCTGTTTCCTTCAGAGCATTCAAACCTAAAGCAATAGTCTGATTAGTCTTGGGTACTTTACCAGAATCATTATGCATGAATAACATAATACTCCTAACAACTACAATACTGTATTGTTGGCCCAAACACAGTATAATACAAACTATGAGTATGGCTGGTGTTGCATGACTACAATGTATTTTTTTTTATTCAAATATTGTTGATAACTGATTTTACTCATACTTCAGGGCTGCACTGTTTAGAATTGTTCTCAAAGTTTTGATTCTTCTGAACTACCTCCATCTAAAAGTGTATCTTCTTCTCCATCTGAACTTCCTAGCTGTTGACTGCAAAAAAAACCCAGCCACCTATTCACAGCCATGACTATGGATTTTTAAAAGTGTTCCATATTTTACTTTCTTTTGGTTGCTTGATTTTAATTTGATTGAAAGCAGTTGATAGCCCTATCTTAAAGCTATTCAAAGTGTGGTTAGGAAACCACAAACCTTTCAAAACTATCAACCAGCTGTAACACGGGAGACTTTCTCAAGAAAAAAGAAATCTGAGATGGAAGAGAAAAGGAAGGTTAATAATACAGGTTTCTAGGTGATTCAATTTCTAAAAATCTGGAACAGCACTGTATGCACAGGAACTTCTGAAATTTTATACAGTTAGAAAGACTGGCTTCCAAAGTTGACTTGGAAAATTTAGCTGTATTTTTCACATTGAAATTAATAGGAGTGGTTGCTTGGCTTTGAAATTTCAGTCATTAGCTTTTACATTTATATTCAAATGTCAACACAGAGCTACAAAAAGTTAGAAGGAAACCACTAAGATTTATCAAGATATTTGTATGCTCTACTAAAACATATTAAGGTCTTGGTACACAATAGAAAATATTAGATCTAAGGGGGAAAAGTGAAAGAATGAAATAATAGACAACTGGATAGGGAAGTAGCTAATAATTAGAATAAACTGTTATTAGACACAGAAGAGAAGGAAGTAGATCAAATTGATAGACTTCAAGTAGGTTTTGATTTTTTCGCCTGGAGAAGCTTCTAGTAAGTAACCTGGATAGCTGAAAGTGTGCTTTATTCAACTCTTACTAGTTACCTTTCAGCCGTGCTCTCTGATTTCCATGGGTGGTGGCAGTGGTACATTTTAATTCCAGCTGCAGAAATGCAAGAGCTTGCCATTTATCCTTGCAAATAGGTGATTAGTGTTTAATGATTACTATGTAGCATTGTACGAATTCGTGCATGAATTCAACGTGGAGCAGCAAACAAATGCTTGATCACACCGAAACAACACAATAAACATTTATCCCAAGTAAGACATAAATGCAGGCGTGCTTATCAGACTAGAAAAGAACTTGTGGCAGTTTTCACGATGCCATCGCCATCAGACACCCGGCCACAGTGCTAATTAGCTCCCTGAGGCAGGTCTAACACCTCTGCAGAATTTCAATCCAGAAGTGGTCTCTGTTCCTAGGAAAAGGGAAAGGCTCAATTGCTGACTCTGCTATAAAATGTTAAGGGAAAGACTGAAACGTAATAAATTGTGTTGCACTCTTTCTATTTTAGATAAATACTTTGGCCTGTCTAGACTGGATATGTACTGATGTAAAGAGATTTAAACTCAGCAGTTAGCAGTTCATCATTAGCAACTGATAAGTTAAAAAAAAAACAAAAAACACCAGACATAAAATAGCTAAATAATTAGTTAATAATAGCCTAAAGTCATCACTCAAACAAAAGGTATGACCACATGAAGTCTACAAGGAGATCTAAAAGGAAAAATGATTTTTTAATCCAATTATCCTACACTTTGGCAAAAAAAATCTTCATGCAAACTGTTGAGGGTGTCTTTCACAACACAAGTGGAGAAATTATTACCATTCTAATCTTCTAACGTAATTCTACAAAAAACAATAAAGAATATGTAGTTTGTATCTTCTTTATAACTACAGTACCACACGTAAATTGAGATTTAGGGCAAGTAAAAAGATGGACTTACTTGGAAAGGATGGATTCTTCAAAGAGTAAACTTGTGCAAGCTGTTGAGGAAGACTTCATAGTGACTAGAGGGATTACAGGATGTTGGCATTTGGAAACCTCAGTGGTTCTAACTATTAAACAGTTAAAACTACACAAAGTGAAATAAGAAGATAATACAGAAAAACATATTTAGTTAGCACAACCAATTCCAAGTATAAAAGTCATAAACCAAGCTCAAAAAAGAAAAACGAATGAAAGGTAGAGGTAGGCTATGAGACCAAGTTCCTTCCTTCTCTTTTGGCAATTAAAGTCTCAGAACTTCTAAATCTGCTTTGTCGACATAGAAAATTATTGACAACCTCAAGGAAGCCAACAATTTGGAATTCTGACAGATTTTAGAGGACCTACAATAATCACTAATGAGATAAAATGGTCTAAAAATACATAGTCATACCTATCAGCCACCAGAAGGATGATTAGAATATTTCATTAGTACAGGCAGTTACTATGATATTGGCCTTACACACAGTGTCAACATTTCATTTTGAACTGGGGGTCTTCCTCCACCGGACTATAATTGCTTAGTAAGTGTATCTGGTTATAACACAATCTTTGTGGTGGTCTTCTGACTTTTTTTTACAATCATTTCTTTCCAAAATGGAGGAAATCACAGCTCAGCCAGCAATCAGTCTCTGTTTCAACTGCAGCACCTTTATTTCATGTAATCTTAAAATCTGTTCTACTACTTGCAGTTCTTCCACTGTCTCCTGTTAAAATGACTGGTAATTGTGTTGAGCTGAATAATGATTTTGTGGTCAATTCAAATGGGCCCTAAGTTAAATACAACTTCCACCTATAGCAAGTTTTGATTTCAATCCCAGTTTCCAGAACTGTATGGTTACAGACTGTAGTCAGTCCAGGGTTACCTCAGCACCACCTAAACCTTGCATTCAAGTGATCGAAAGCCCTTCTTTGCAAACCACCCTTTAAAACAAAATTAGTTCCAATAGATTGCTCAAAATAGCTCTCTTTATTTCCATAAAAATCATCATCAAACCCCCACAATCAAATGCTACACAGAGTCTAATTGAATTGGTTCTATCATCAACTTTAAAACTGTAGATTTCATTACGGTTCCATCTTGACTAATCGTTCTCTTAGGACATCCAAAAGCTTATTTAGTGGGACTTCACTGAAGTGTTACAGAAGCTCTGGAAGTGTGAAACAAAGTGTTTCAAAGTGTATTTTGCTGAAGAGATAGTAAAGTCATCCTGGAAAGGTTCTTGAATAGTGTATAAATTAAATCCACTTCACTTGCATGGATTTGAGCTTGCACACAACAGTTACTCAAATGGCTGTAATTTAAAAATGGTTGTGTGGCTGTCACTGTTTGTGAACTCCACGACTGCTGCAGAATATTCCAAGTACTCATAGCAATATGTAATGTGTGGCTTCCTGAATATTTGCCTTCCAAAGCTTCCTTAGCTGCAGTGGAACCTTGATGGAACAGAAGCAGTAAAATAGGTGAAGTGACAGGCAGCAAAGTTAAGAGCATGATTTGATTTGGGGGACAATACAGTAAGGTAGGTTTTGAATCAACATAGCGTAAGAAATGTTTATTATGCTTGCAGTTTCTCACATAAAATCTCTAGCTTTAAAAGCTGAGAAAAATGTTACAGTTATTAAAACTACCCCTCCAGCATACAATCAGAATAGTCTATTTATGCCTCTTTCATTTCTTCCCATCTTTGCTTAAACATGCAGACAAGCAAAATGAAACAAATAAACAACTCTAAAATCACTAGTTCCACATGTTCTGAAGGTAATATTTATATTTCCTTAACATAAATAGTAATGAATTCAGTTATTTTAAAATGCCATTTGTGTATACACTAGTTTATAAGAGTTGCCTCTCAAGAACTTCATGAGATCAAGCTAAAATCCTAACACACACACAAGAAGGGAAAGACACCCCCCCACCAAACAAACAAACAAAAGAAAGAAGAAAAAAGACTGTTTGACCGGGAAGTAAGTAAGCTTTCCAGATCAGGTTTAATATCATTACTGATTTAGAGTGAAAGTAAGGGAGAACTAGAGGAATACACCACCTTTTGCTGGAACTTAAAGCAGTTTACACTGAGGAGAACACTTGTTGCCTTTTCAGCAGCTCATCAAGACTACACTGCTCTGCAGAGTAACAGATAGGTAGGTCTCAAACAGAACAGGTTACATCACCAGCTAGGGCTGGTTGAGCTGATTTTCATAATTCACCCTTTTTCAGACCACCATGGAGTTTTTCAGCCTGTCCTTGGTTTTCACATTTAGAGAATGGAAAGCTCACGCTAATCACACATATAGCGTGCGTATGCAGTATCTTCACTTCATTTCTTGCCATTATCCCTCCTTCCTGTCTTGTCCTCCTCACCCTTCTGCACTGGTTTCTTAAATCAGAAAAAAACAGGAGTTGTGAAGAACTCAGGCCTTCATCCTGATCTGAAATTTTGGACATTAAACCAATAAACTGATAAAATATAATAATACTTATCATAAGTAATCTTACAAAAAGTAATACATGTCTGGCCCAGTGTCAAACAGAAGAGGATATAGTTCCCATTTTGTTCTCCAATTGCCTTTTCAGATGTCCTTTAGATCTCATTTACTTGTGTTTCCCCGAGTCAGTTTGAGTGTTCTGACTTCAGAAGATGGGGTGGGTGACTGAAAGCAAGATGAATATATCAGACTTAGCTTCTTAACAACTAAACCCCTGAGGAAGTGTCTCTGTCTGGTTTCTTAATTTCTTCTTCTGGACTTCCAGAGCAAAACAAAGACAGGGTCTTTACAACAGATACAATGACGATGGTCATAAACTAAAACACAGGATGGTCCAACTCGACATAAATAAAACGTTTTTCACCCCAAGAGCTGCCATGCACTGGAACAACTTTCTCAGAAGGGCATCTCTTGGAATTTTTTTTTTTAAGTCAACTGGACAAAACCCTAAGCAAACTGGTCCCTGCTTCAAGTGGAAGGTTAGAGTAGGTGCCCTCCTGAGGCCTCTTCCAACGTAAGCTGTTCTGTTTCTAAGACTGAAACGAGTGAAAATGCCTAATGTTTTTTACAAGACTTTGCTGGTGTTTCTTTTATTGGAACCAGAATATGTCTACTGATACACTGCAGTTAAGAAACAAGAACAGGTGAAACGAAACTATTCACCCACTTTCAGCTGTACTTTATCATCCTCTCTAGCCTAGAGGGTACTTCTCTTGCATCAGAGGAACACACAAAGGCTCAAATACTTACTCAGTTCCATCTGTATCATCATAATGCAAAGGCTAGATCACTCTGTTATTTAACTGAGTAACTGTTGGACAGAAATAAGGATTTTCTTTTTACCCCCTCTTCAGTCTCATAGAAGATCCTCTGACTTTGACAATTACTGCATCATCTGCTGCCATCTCCTGAAGAAACATTGCTTGAACTTTGGAGGAAGATGAGAAAATGGAGGTATCAATATGCTGAACTTTCTACTGATCCTGTCAATCCCTGTCAATCCCGAAGGAAAAGTGTAGTCTGCAAATTCAGGTTGGGAGAGTTTGAGAATGTACAAAATGAATATTTAAATACTATGGGACTATTACATCCCTCAGATTCTGTTTCTCTTCCGTTCAAGTCTGTAGTGTTTATGGCAACCGCTACCATGGACAACAGGGACTGCTGGGTTTTGCTGCAGGCTGAGGAAGGGACTCTTATCAGCACAAGCACAAGAGTGGAGCTTATGCAGTGTACAGGAGAGCAAATCACAATACATGGGCTGCACAAAGAGTACCTGATTTAATAAGACATGTGACTGTTGTTCTAACACGAATAGGCAGCGACTTGTGCCCAGGGGATGGACTGACAGATTTCACATTTGGAATATCTGTATTTAGCTGTACATGACTGTACTGCTGTTTTGCAACCTAACTGATGTCTAGAAGTAAAAGGCATCATTTAATTGAAGAAGGAGGAAGCTAGAAAGGAAATTGTGTTCCTAAAATAAAATAGGTTGATAGAAGAATGCTACAGAGAAAAAGAAAACAAACCCCAAAACAATGCCTGTTTGGCCCAGTGACCCAAAGACATGGCAGGAAGATCATCCTGACCATAGCCTGAGATGACTCTGTATCTATAGTTACATAAATCTCCCTTTTTGTGCTACTCTAATGTATCAGATCACTTCAGTTTACCAGAAATAGAACCACAGAAATAGATCTATAACCATATATAAACAATTTTTTCTTCTGTGCTCCTCCAGTTTTTAAAAATCATTTTAAAATCGTACAGCTATTTTTAAACTGGATTTTTGCAGCTTAACTGGCCTAGCATATCAAAACAATGTAGTCATCAAGAGAGTTACAAAGATAGAGGAACAAGCACAATGTGAAAGAATGGCAGATGGTATTATTGTCAAAATGAAAGCAAGCTGGTGGTCCAGTCTGATCATTCATTGAAAGCTATGTCATGCCTGAACTTGCACACAGGAAGAAGACATGGCTTAAACATGTTCAGTGAATTTGTTTTGCAAATATTATACTGGTGAATAACAATCAGAGTCCACACGTGCTCCCGGCTCATGGGAAATCCACATAATTTTCAGGAGAAGTAAATATTTGTATTTGCTAAGACCAAACCTATTTCCAGAGAAGCTGCTCAATCTGAAACAATCTCACACAAGAATTGTACTGATGTAGGTCAATGAGTTTTACCAAATTACTCCCAGCTTTCATTATTACAAATGAGATCAAGGTGCCAGTTAGTGTTCAGTGGAAATAAAATCTAACCCATAAAGATGCATCTGCCCTCCAATATTCAGCAACATGGAAGTGATGAATCACACTCTTGCCCCAGGAGTGACACAAAGGAGCAATCAGCTTGATCTGATGCTCTGGCACCAGATATTTGTGACTCCCCATGTTCTAAGCTTCTCAATCCTTGAGTGAAGCTCCCATAATCTGCAACAGCATCAAATACAGTCACTGATGATATTCACAGTACATTGCATCCAAAAACCTTCAGAGCACACAAAAATTGTTTAAAAATAATTTTACTAGTCACAAAGATAGAATTGACATTTGAGTTAAAGCTTCATTTTGAGTTACCACTGCACCATACTTTGAGACTGGAATTGAAAAATGCCATGTGAAATTATTTAGCTATTGCAAGAATTTGGTCAGAATATAATTGTAAGAACAGGAAATTACCTTGGTCCTCTAAACTTTATGAAAAGGGCCAGTGAGAGTTTGCAAGAGTTCAATTCCTGGTAACATGGCAAGCAGAGCAATTAAAAGCTGTACTACATTAGAGTGAAGAACCAAATGATAAAGCTTACACAACATTTTAAACTCTTTAAAGCATTGCAGAGCACGGGCTAATTCATTTTGAGAGCAACTATGAAGACAGTGAGTAAGGTCTTGTTCTTTATGCTCAGATTCAACCAGACAAAATTGCAGGGATCTTGGAAACTTTGTAGCAAAACCATACTTATGGAGCTAACATCAAATGTATTTTCAAATAAAGCAAGGGTATTGGGTCAATTGTGTGTTAGGAAATCCAAAGGTGAGGAGGTGGCTGCCTAGCAGTATTCTTAGATACGAACATTCCTCTCTCTGTCCATAAATACCTCTGTGAATAAATGTTAAATGGACCCTCACGGAAAAGCATATCCATTCAACTCTGTAGTTTGGAAAAAAAGGTTGTCTATTTTTAAAAGAAAACACAGTTCTACACCAGCTTCCACCTACTATTTGTTTTTCTTTATATACTTAGTGTTTTAGTATAGAAGAAATATTCTTTTCGTAGCAGATCAACCAAGCACAAGTATTAGCCTTTTTCAAAGGCAAAATGAGGATCATGAGGAGCCAAGAGTAAGGGGTGAAAGGTAAACCACAACTGCACTTCCAGTTAATCTGTTCTTTCCTGTCAGCCACGACTAGAGGCCCTCATTTTCAGCCTGGTGGAGGCAGAGGGTGTGATGGGATACAGTTAATATTAATGGCTGCATGCTGCCTTCTCTTGACTCATCAAGAGTGCTGCTTCATGCTGGTTTTGGGGAGGGGTCTGCAAAGCCAAGGACGTCTGTCATTCTAAGGAAACACGAAACAGGAACTTCCCTTTCTTCAGATAAGCTTTGGTTTCTGTAGCTGGTACTTAAAGTCTTAGGCAGACTTTTTTCTTCAAATTTTATTTAAGAGAGTTGTCACAGTACTGGGAATATTTTGAAATATCGAAGAAAGTGGAGCAAACCCTCTCTTCAAAACACACTCAAATTTACATTTTTGACTCAGAGTTGTGCATCATTGCTCTGAGGGCATTTGTCATCCCCCCAGGTATGCTCAAAGATAGTATTTAAAAAGTCAAAGCAGTAACTCACAAGAGTCATTTATTTTACCATCATAATATAGCATCTTACAAAGAACATGAAAGAGTTTCTTTCACTGAGCTGAAAAACAGCACAGTATGTTACATTCTTCGCCTGAGCCATAAAAGAGAAATGCAGGATATTTTTTTACTCTCTCAATCCATCAGTATATGATTTCTCCCATCAGGAAGCATTTCAAATGACCCAAATGTGGATACACCTTTGATACTGGAGCACTAATGTTTGCCACCACCTTAAAATCAATTGGGCCACATCCTGCAGTACTTGACATTCATTCAGGTAAAATGTTAATCAACCTAAATAGTGACTTCCAATCAATAATGACTTCAGGATTCCACATATTGTTGGGTTTCATTTTTAATAAGGATGGATTTTGAAAGTCTATGCAAGCTTTCCTCACAGGCAATTAAGGAAACTTCTGATCCTAAATAATGCAGGTTTTAATTTTAATCTATTTCTAGAACACATTTTAATCTTAATTTATAATGCTCTGTTGGCAAGAGATGGGGATCCCATCTTCCCATAGTAAGCAAAATTATTTCTCTAATATCACTTGCCTCTGTTTTAGTTTGAAAGATCTAATTTCTATGCTGTATGTTCTGATATTTAGTATATTTTCTCCTTTAATAAACAGTAATTCAACTATTTGTCTTTGTAACCTCTAACTGTATATATATAAAAAATTGTTTTCTTTATAAAATTTAGTAACACACAAACACTCCAAAACCTAGACTGGAAGCAAATATCTTCAGCTAAATTACATTATCAAATTTCATGTAATTTCTATTAATAATATCAACTAAAATCTGGTTTTGTTTTTCATACTGAAGTGGTACATCTGATCTTCTCAGGCACAAATGCTATTTTTAAATAAAAAACTGCTTCTATAAATACTTCAGCTTTAAACACCCATAACTCAGTTTGTTGGTTTTTTTTTTTTCTTTTACATCTAGAACTGCAGCAGGTCCTTGGAGAGGTTAAACAACTACAAAAAACCTGAATATACACATGGTGACTGCTAGTAGCATTTCACCATGTTCAAAGCAGACTGTCCATAATTCAGAGGACAAGACAACGTCACTAATAAACATCAGTGAACTGTGTCTGCTTTTGCAAGTTCCACGTAAAAATAGTGCATCCCTAGGAACACAAAACAGACATGATGGATTGGTTCACATCAGAACACACATAAACACAAGAAACTAATCAGCTTTTGATTGCACCAATCTCTGACTCAATTATTTTGTAACACTGGTGGCCCTCTCCTTTGTATAGGGTTAAAGAAAGGAAAACTCTTTTGTAACTTTAAACAATTATCACTAATGCCAGAGCCAAATCCAGCTCTTTGTAGACAAAAGAGTCTGCACTTGGCCTGTTGCTGTCTGCACATCTGGCAGAACTGGACCTGAAAGACTGCAAGAGACATCATGAACGCGTCGCCAATCGAATTATATGCCACCAGAAAACACACATGCAGCAGGGTGGGAAGAGAGGTGTTTTCCACCACCTTTTTTCTTCTGAATGTAAGAAGGGATTCCAGGAGGGAGTGAGGGTACCTGTTACCTGCAGCTGTCTGTGTCCCAGCATATCTGACAAATCAAAAAGTGCACTGCACTCCCCTCTCTCAGTAACCTCTCCAGCTTTGAAAGGAAAAAAACACCCACCAAGTGAACTGAGCCATGAGTTATAAAGTGGAGGGAAAACTACTGGGTAATGGTGAAGTCTCTGACGGGTAATCGTCAGCCCATGAAGGTAATCACCAGCCTATGAAGGGCCAACACATGGAACCATTCTACTACAAGTTGTATAGCAAGACAGTGCTCCTGAATCACTTACCCTTGAAATAACAAAACACTGAGGAATGTTTTAGCCAAGTGACAATGACTGTTGAATAATCAGAGAAAAATCAGTGACCTTTGAATTGCTCAAGACCTTTCTTATTCAGTAGCTTAGTAAACACATGAACACTGTTCAAGCTCTAAAGGATAAAGCAGAGTTATTTCTAAAATACACTGGTTTTAGACAAAAGAAATGTACCAGCTGTCCTTCCTACCACCCCTCAATAAAAAAGCCATGCAACGTAGTTTACTTTTGCTTCTTCAGTACCTGGCACTATTTAAGATATAATGCATTGCATCTTCTGCATACTTTCTTAGTTTTTCATTCTTATCCCTACTTAGCTTTCTGGGTTCAGACCACACATAAAGTAACATAAAGAGATGAAACCAGTAATAGTGAAGAAATTGTCTATAAGACATGTCTTGACTTAGGCAACGTGTCATGTCCTCCACCTTTACTTCCCAGCCATCACATACAGTAGGAAGGATGTTATGCTGACATCTTCCCATCCTTCCCTTCCATC
The DNA here is from genome assembly GCA_013399075.1 of Chloroceryle aenea. Classification (NCBI taxonomy): domain Eukaryota; kingdom Metazoa; phylum Chordata; class Aves; order Coraciiformes; family Cerylidae; genus Chloroceryle; species Chloroceryle aenea. The sequence continues at coordinate 463,056 of VWZY01012097.1, forward strand.
TGTGATGCCAGTGTGTTCCCAGCTGGGGGTGGGAGAAGTAGATTTGTAACCACAGGGTCATTTATTATTCAGACTTGCAGAAATGGAAGGAAACACTTGCCATCTCCTTGCTAACTTCTAGTCATATCTATTTGCCTAGGTAAACCCCCAGGATCTTTAGCCTCCTGTAGCACTATGAATCAAATCAATCTTTCCCTCTCCTTTATGACCTCTACTGGTCTCCTCAAAGTCTGTGTTCTCCACGTTTCACATAGAAAGAGAGCACCAGGGAGACAGAGTTGTAAGAATGAAACCTGACCATGGCATGCATGTGGCTTTCTATGACCAAGCCTAAGATTCACACGAGGACATGTAGTCTTCCGGCCAACATCAGGTGGAAGCAATCTGGTTTACAGTAAAGGTTTTGTGGATTTTTGGAAGTAATGAAAGATCTAGGAGAATACAAGGCTGCAAACACAATCTTCAGGCAAATTTCCTCATCAGCTGCAGTGTGCATCGTGATTTCTTTGTATTACTTTTCCTATCCATCCATCAATTCATCTCACTCTGAGACTTTTTGACTTATCTGTTTCATATTTCACTAATATCACCCAGGCATTTGACTAAATAGTGACAGGGGAAAGCTACATGAAGTAGCTCTTCCTTCCTCAGATTAGAAAATTAATGATCAGAAAATAGATTTTTCAGGAAAGTAACATATATCCTAAAAAATTCTGAGGAAACCTGAGGACAATTTGGGAAAAATAGTGTCCCTGCAGACCCTAATAATTCACTGACATTTCAGTGAGGGAAACTGCATCATATGCATGGAATAGTGGTAATATTTCTACTGGAAAACCTTCTGAGTACTGGAAATATTTCTGAAGATACTTTGCATTATTTTATCACCAGCAGAAAACTGTCCAGACAGATGATGTATTAGTCATCTTCAGAGATATTCCATGAATATGGGCAAATCCTTGGTTGTAAAGAGGATAATAACTTTACCAAGCTACATGAAATGAAGATTACTGACTAGTACATTAGAAAGAAAAGGTGGAATTGATTACAAATGAAGAATTACACTGTTCATTATAATAAGAATGAAAAGCAAAAAGATAAACAAACAGTACAGTGTTGACTTTTAAAGTTTATTTCTAAAAGATGCAGGCCTATGGCTGAAACACTTTTAAGTTTCCCCATGCACATTTTTGCTTAATAGTGTCCATTTAACTTACAGTCAGTAGACTTTATTTAAAGAAAGAGCACTTAGAAGAGTTCTCTATTAGGAGCTATCCAGAATTATGTCCAGGTTAGTCTGCATGTTGACAAGTGCTTTTCTAGATGGGATGTCACAGTTATTCATGGTTTTTGCACTAACCAGGCCCAAATGATGGAAGTAAATATCTAAAATACTTGATTCACTGACCAGGCACCTGAACTGGACACACAAAGCATTACCTACAAAGGAACATGGGTGTTAAAAAAACCCAAACAGATTCTTGTCACTAAGCAAGGTTTTGTGACTCTGCAAGAAACAATAAGAGACCTAATAAAAATCTTCCTGAAGTCAAAGTCAGATTGACTTCCATGAATAATGCAGCCATCCTAAACAAAGATGGAACATAAGCTTTTTCCCAAAGTTCCTTACAGAAGGAAGAGCTGCAGTTTTGAAGGTTAACAGGGAGGACTTAGTAAATTATTTCATCTCTAACCTCAAATGTATCTTTCCTCTTCACTCAGACCAAATTGCAGCCTTCCCCCCCTCTATTTTTACTTAAAAATAAGGCTAATTTAGTAGTACTGCATCTCACTGAGATAATAATTCTGAAGTTAATATTTCTGAATTTAAAATTTCTGAAGTTATTTGAAATCTTGTAACGAAAGAATTGACAACCCATACCATCCTGAAAATGTGATTTTTCAGCTGCAGATTATCAGCTGTTCTTCTGGGACATTAAATACCTTGACGAGCCTGGGCCTTCAATGACCTAATTATTCAGTCTTATTTTTCAGTAATCTGCTGTTTTCCTTGTAGGTAGGATAAGGAAACGTCCTACTTTTTGACAGGACTTCATGAATGTCCTGTCCTCAAAAAAGGTTGGGGGGCTGGAAGGGGCAGGGGAGGGGGGCAATTGTGTGGAATGCAGTAAATACTTCCAAACATAAATCTGTGCATACAGATGATGTACACTAAGAATACAGATAATGCTGTTCCTATTTTATAACTTGTTGTACTTTCATATTTTTAACATTACAAGGTGTATCTATTTTAAGTATGAGGTTAAATATCTCAAGATTTTATATTACATGCAAGAAACAGCGTGACGAGATTGACGTGACAGTGTTAGGTGTACAGCGTTTGTGAAACTACCAAGTTTTGTTTCCAAAGCTTTATACCCTTTCAAACATGCAACAGCTATAGCACTACACTATATCATGTCCTCATTGCATCTCTAAGTACATAACATGTATGTGTACAGTTGACTCATTTTCCCACATGACAACTTTCTGGTGTTCTGGACAGTCACAGACTTTGATTTTCAAATCATAAAAACATTTCCCACCCCTCATTTGCTTTCACTCACTTTATTTAGAATGAGTAAGTGAAGCAAACTGATCATTTTCACAATGCATTCTTTTTTTCCTTATACAACACATAATAACTTAAAAATCAAATATTTGCATAAGAACTTACACATGACCCTTCTTCTAACCTAGTTTTACAAAGGCTACTAACGGTTCTGAACAGACCTGTGTAATAGGACATTCAAATACATGTACAGCATTCCTTGGAATGCTACACAGAAAAAAATTCATTTCCTTGGCCCTCTCCTCTTTAACACATATATTGCAGCAGCATGCTGGACCTGCATTCCAAAAAGCCATCTTGATGGCTCCTTTTAGTCCACTTCCCTGGAGTAATGCCCTCTGATATACGGCTCACAAGACCTTCCTGTACTGGGCAACTCAGCAGCTGACTATGTAAAGTCAATTCACTTCCACAGAACAAACAGTGATACCTCCTCTTATTAGCCTTTTTACTCTCCTGAGAATCTTTATGTAGTGTGGCATTAGTAGCCTTTACTGAATTAGAAAAAGAGAGGAGGAGATAAATCAATATGTATCTACATTCGCTGATATTGATTTTTCCCCTCATAGTTAGCATGGGAATATTGTGGCTCCTATTAATATAAGGAGTGGGAGGGATTTCAATGGTTCTGTCTGGATAATTACCCAGCAGTTTTGGAAACTTAATCAAACTTCTTTAGTCTATAATTTTGAACTAGACATTTCATGAAATCAAATCCTTCTCATTAATAATCATGTTAAAATGATGATGACAATTTCTTGATGCAGATTATCAGTGAGATGAGGAGGAGATGCATTCAACCTGTTACTTATGAAAAAGGATGAAGAGCTGTGTGGTGTGAAGGTCAAGGGCAACCTAGGCTACAGCAAACATGAAATTCTGCAGTTCAGCATCCTGATAGAAATGTGCAATGGCAGTACTGGAATCACAGCTCTGGAATTCGGGATATATTTCAGCTTGTTTAGGAATGTGCTGTGTGGGATCCCACAGAAGACTGCCCTGCAGGGCAAAGTGGCTGAGGAGAGTTGGTTGGTCTTCATGGACCCCCTCTCAGTGCATATGGAGAGGCCATTCTGATTGTCAGGAGTGAGACAAGCATGGCAGAAAGCCAGCGTGGATAAACACAAATTCCCATCTGAGCTCAGAAGTAAAAAAGGAAGTATGCAGAGGGTGGAAGCAGCAACAGGGTACCCAGGAGGAGTACATAGACATGGCCCAAGAATCAGAGGGAGCCAAAGCCCAGAGTGAGCTGCAAATAGAGATATGAAAGGCAAGAAGGGCTTCTGTTAGAACACTGGCAGCAAAGGGAAGGCTGTGAAGAACGTGGACCCACAGCTCGGACTGACAGGGAAACTAGTGACAAAGGACATGGATAAAGCTCAGGTACTCAGTGCTTGTTTAGCCTTACTTTGTTGTTGCTGCTGGTTTGGGTTTGTTTTTTTTTCCTTATAAGGTTTGTATTTAGGCCTTTCAGGTCTCTGAGCACAGTGGCAGTCTGTGGGAGTGCAGCACTTAAGCCAGCTGGACACACACAGATCCTTGGAAGGGCATGAACAGTATCAGAAAGTGTTGAAAGAGGTAGCCAATGTCACTGCAAGGTCTCTCATTTTTGAAAGGTTATGACTATCAGGGAAGGTTTTTGATGTCTGGAAAGACAAACATCACATTCATCTCTAAGAAAGAGAACCCAGGGAACTGTAGTACAGTTAATCTAACTGAATTTCTGGGAAGATTATGAAGCCATCCCAGAAGCCATATTCAAGCACGCAAAGGACAAAAACCAACAGCCAGACTGATTTTACCAAAGGCAAACCATGCCAGACCAACTTGACTGCCTTCTGTGGTGAGATGATTGTCCTGTGAACAATGGGAGAGTAATGGCTGTCACTTAACCTTGACATTAGGAAGGCCTTTGATAGTGTCCCATAACATTTTGTTGCCAAGTTGTAGAGATGTGGACTGGATAAGTAAGAAGGGTGAAAATTTTCCTGGACTGGCATGTTCAAAGCATTGTGATCAACAGTGTAAAGGCCTCCTGATGGCCAACTGCTAGTGGCATATGCTCCTCAAGTACTGAATTGGGACCAATACTGTGTAACACCTTTATTAACAGTCACAGTTATCAGGGGGAGAGCACCCTCAGCTGGCTTGTGGATGATACCAGCCTGGGGGAGGAGACAATAAGCTAGAAGATAGGCTGGAGAAAGTGACTGACAGGAAACACATGAACTTCATCGATGGCAAGTGCAAAATCTTCCATCTGAGATGGAACAATCCCACGTGCCAGTAAAGGCTCCAGATCAGCTTTGCTGAGAGGACCAGGTGTCCTGGCAGATAGTAAGCTGAACATAAGAGAGTAGAATGCCCTGGCTATGAAGAAGGCCAACCACATCCTGGACCTAGTTAGCAAGAAGAACAAGAGGCAGCAGACAAGTCAAAAAGTAGGAAATTCCAATTAGACATAAGGAAAATAATTTTCACTATGAGTGTGATAAAACACTGGAACAGATTGCCCAGAAATGCTGTGGAATCTCCATTCCTGCTGCTCCTACTTTAGATTTGAATCAAAGATCCTTTCAGAGTCACTTTTATGGAAAAGGAAAATTTGAGATATTTTTTTCCTGTTACTGTAGCAGTTTAATTACAGTATTCTCATTCACAGAGCAAAGGTCATTTTCCTCAGTACCATAAGACACCTGAGAATCAATGATAACTACAAACTGAACACAGTTATAATTCTCTCATATCATAGCAAGGTATATCTGCCATGGGAATGAAAACCCCATAAGCCAGGCCATCTTGTTCACTTACACTGAGTGGAAATGGAGTTGTCATTGACGGAGTTCATGCAGATCACAAAATGCCAGAGGAGGTCAAACCATAGAAAAGATTTACATCATTTCATTGCTTGAAATTTTTAGTGACAAATAAAATGAGACCCTCTCCCCTTTTCGGTCCAGGGTTTTTGTATGCAAACGTATACTACCTAAAGCTCAGACAAACCAACTGGGTTAATACAGTTTTTGCAAACAGCAATATCCAACATAGAGTGGAAAAAATAGCACCCTACACCTTTTCATCCCTCTGTATCCTAACCACATTTTGAACAGTGGTCTCTATTGACATTCAGCTACTCTTAGGATAAAATATAACTGCTCTGTATCAGTTGGAATTAATGATACTAAGACATTTGAAAATATTAGACTATTGTCTCTCTTGAAACCGTACGCGGGGCTTTTACTGTGGCAACTGTTGCCAAGTAGTAGGGAAAAGAGAGATGCTTTCTAGCAGGCTTTATCCTTTTATAAATGCTTCCCCAATCATTACAACATTTCTCTTGATGTTGAACCAACCTCTCCTACTTAGTCTATACTCTTAGTCTAAACTCTAAAGTCTGTCTATACCCCTTTCTTCCTCAAGCAGGCAGAGAAAGTGTCTGCTGTTCTGTATCCCTCAAACCACTCAGAGACAGCAAACGTACATGATGCTGTATCTGGTTCCTAATTGCTCAGTGCTGCATGAGGAGGGACTCTCCATACATTCTGTTCCCTAACAGCAACCACTTTCAACTAGGTCATGTCACAAGCAGTGATTAAAGTGACCTACAAAATGGTTGTGGCAGAAGGGCAGTTTCCAGTACTGATGGCACACAGTTTACCCATCCTTGTGCTGAGCATTTCATTCCAACAAGACCTCAAAATACTCCTCTTACTCTACTTCCAGTTATGAAATCTACCTGATTTTTCCTGTCCCAAGATCAACACAACTCTGTCCTTTTCATTTCATTTTACTCCTAGCAGGTGTCTTATTCTGGCTGCAAGCCTCCTTTAGTTTTACACCCATGCTAATCCTTCCACTTCACCATAGTAAGCCTCATTCCACCACAGCTCTGCCTCCTGTATGCCAACCCATTTTTCCTGGTTCTTCTGTCCCTCATCTCATGATCTGTGACTCCATGTGTGTCCTGCTTCCCCAGTCTGTATGCTCATTTATTATAATCATAATAATAACACAGTGCTATCACTAGTTCTCTTCCAATCTTTCTCTCTTCTTTATAATACAATCTTCTGAGTTGTTTCATGCTATCTCATCCTTTTCTTTGTCATGGGGAGATCACAGAATGTTCGGGGTTGGAAGGAAGCTCAGGAGATCATCGAGTCCACCCCCCCCCCCCCCCCGAGCGGG
>VWZY01012097.1:478315-522549 GCA_013399075.1 Chloroceryle aenea
CTCTGCTTGCCCGTCACCAACGGCAACAATCCTGAGCCAGCGGCGCTCGGCGCTCGATTGCGGCGACTGGGCTCCGACTCTCCCACCCGCTCTGGCTCCGGCCGGGGGTGGGAAGCCGCCACCCTTCCTCTCGGCGCTGGATTGGTCGCGCCTACTAGGAACCCTGTGTTGTTGTCGGAGACAAAATGGCGGCGGCGGTGGCCGGGGCCGCCCTGCTGGGCAAGGGGCTGGACATCAGCCTGGCGGCGCTGCAGCAGCACGACCCCTACATCAGCAGCATCGTGGACGTGGCCAGCCAGGTGGCGCTCTACACCTTCGGGCACCGCGCCAACGAATGGGTACGTGAGGCCGCCCCGCCCCCTCCGCCGGGACAGGCGGGGGCGGGACCANCTGAGTCTGGCCTGGGTGTCACCCCTGGCGTAGTGGAGAGTTAATGCAGCAGTGTTTAACCTCCTGGTGTTGGAGCCTTCAGTCTTTTCCTGTCTTGCCTAGGGCCGGCTGCACGGTGCCCTGTGCCGGCTGTAGTCTCTTGCCACCAGCAGCTGAAGGTGGGTTTAGTTACTGTGTCGTGACAGGTGAGTGAGGAGTAGCTGATGATGTTGGCAAAGCAGAGATAAAGGAGGGCTCGCTGATAGCTAGCAAAGTGCTGCCCCAATTTCAACTTTCTTAACTTTCCTTTTCTTCAGGAGAAGACTGACGTGGAGGGAACACTGTTTGTTTACACAAGGTGAGGATGTAACAGTGCCTGCAGGTGAAACCTGTGGATGTGGGAAAGCTGACTGGGATGGAGCATGGCTCGGTGAAGTAAAATGCTCATCCTTGTTCAAGGGTGAAAAGAAACTGAAATTTGCAGAGGCAAGTGCAGGGAAGAAAACACTGAGAAGGAGACATCGCTTTGTATTTGGATAAGACTTCCTAAAGTGATTTAAACCTCAATTTGCTGGAACCTGTCTGCCTTGAGGACAGGCTGAGAGAGTTGAGGTTGTTCAGCCTGCAGAAGAGAAGGCCCTGGGAGACCTTAATGCAGCCTTTCAATAATTAAAGGGGGGCTATAATGAAAATGAGCATGATCTTTTTAGCAGGGCCTGTTGCAGCAGGACCAAGAGTGATGGCTTTAAACTAAAAGAGGGGAGGTTCAGACTAGGTATAAGGAAGACCTTTTTTTTTTTTTCTGTGAGGGTGGTGAGACACTGACCAGTGTGCCCAGAGAAGTGGTTGATGCCACATGCCTGGAGCCATTCCAGGTGAAGTTAGCAGGGGCTCTGAGGAACATGCTCAGGTTGCATCCTTGTTAAGGGTTTCACTCATTTGTTTAACTTTCTGTTGACTCCCATCCTGTAATGCAGGTACCTGCGCTGTGGATTTCACAGGGAAATCCACCCACCAGCAATTACCAGAGATGACACTTTTCCCAAATGTTTAGGCATCACCTTTTCATTTATTATCATACTGAGTTTGAAAGTAATATCTCCTGTCAGGATTGTGATAGGTTTAACATCTCACATTAATAAAAATTATTGAAGTGACTTGAAGTGTAACCTCCATAAATAAGCATAATGTTTTAGAATCATGGAATCATAGAATGATCTGGGTTTGAAGGGATCTTTAAAGATCATGGGCAGGGACCTCTTTCACTTCGTCAGATTGCTCAAAGCCTTGTCCAGCCTGATCCTGAACACTTCCAATGATGGGGCATCCACTCTTGATTGGGGCAACCTGTTCCAGTGTCTCACCAGCCTCATTTTTGTTCTTAGGCTTTAGATGGTGTGAAAAGTCCTGTTACTCTCTGCAGCTGTTAACGTGAATGTTAAAAACCATACTTGCTCTGCCCCATGACTCAATTGCTCTGATTGCTGGTTTCTACTCCAGTAAGAAGTTACAAGGTGGATGGTGGTGATGGGAGAAGGAGATGCTGATGGTCTGGGACAAAGTGGCATTTTGTAACATCTAGCCTGTTCAGAAGTTGTAGGCCATATAACTTGAAGTGAAAACTGGACATGCAGATATGATTATGCTGTGACTAAATCCCTTGAACTCAAATGGCAGCATTGCAAATGTGGCATATTCTCTGTAGCTATTGTGAGTCTAGTGGTGCTTCTGTTACTTCCCTTCCATAATGTAGGGCTTTGAGATAATCAAAAGGATCATTCAAAACATTGCAAGAGTCAATTGTTATTTCTTTGGCACAAAATGAGATCGTTGCTGTACCTCTTAGAAATAAAAGTTTTTAAAAATGTAGAACTATCCAATAAAAAAGTTATGGTAATTCCTTTTTTTTTTTTCTTTTCTTGACTTGATGTGATTTCTACTTGATAATTTTCAGATCAGCTTCCCCAAGGCATGGTTTCACAATTATGAACAGACTGAGCATGGAAAATCGAACGGAACCAATTACTAAAGACCTCGACTTCCAGCTGCAGGACCCTTTTCTACTGTACAGAAATGCCAGATGTAAGTATGTGAGATGTTGGGTGAAGTGCTGAGGGAGTCAGCTCTTTTATGGAATCTGTTCTTGGTTAAGGCAGTCCAGATGATTAGACTGCAGCTTCTAAGGGCTGAAACTAGCTGGTTAACAGTTAGAATTGAAGGAATCCATTTTCCTTTCTGACATGCTGAAAAGAGAAGTGTTGCTCAGTACTTCCTAACATGCCCCTCTTCTAAAGAAGAGTATGCTTAACAGTAAACTCTTCATTTAACTGACAAATAGTAGACATTTATGATCCTGTGTATGTGATGGGTGTAGAGACTCACAGATCATTGTGTGTGTTCCCCTCCATGTTGGGAAGTCTCACCAGAAAGATCTGCTGAGTGATATTTATAGTCTTGGGGTTTTTTTTTTGCATAAAAATATACAAACACAGCCAATTCAAACCCTGTCCTCTGCATCAGCTCCAGCACACTGTCCTTACAGCAAGCTGGAAGCCAGGTTACTTACTGTTAGGGACAACTCTTGGCAACATAGTGCTAAGCCTAATTTAAACCCTGATGAGAGACAGTTAGTACTTTGGGCTCTGTTTATCTTCCATGATTATCCATATATAAGAATTAGCAAGTGTCAGGCAGACTCGGAAATAAGTGGAAGATGTGAGAAAGCTGTAGTGTTACATGCAGCTATACATGCAGACTGTTAGAATGAGCAATTATATGAGAATGAGCAGTTATAAATACATGGTTTATGTCTGTATTTGGAAGTACAGCTGGAGCATGATCTATACTTTATGGTTGATACATAAAAACAGATTGCAAAAATGGTTTGTGTAAACTGTAAGGCAGAAGTGTTCCCTCTGGATGAAGTTAAAGCAGAGGCACACGTTTATGGCAGGAGCTCAGTTTGATAATCTGCTAGACTCTTTTACTTCATAAACTAATTTGGTGTTGGAAAGTATATCAAGAGAGAATCCTGTTGTTTACAAACACTATGTGGTAGAAACAATAGAGAAATAACATTTTAAATAACCTAAATTAAACTTCTATGTTTGAGAGTATTTGATAGGCTGGCAAAGAATTGAAATTCCCAAAGAAGCTCTAAAGAAATGAAATGTCACCAGGCTAGGCCAGACATTAGGATTTTAAGTATCATGAGAACTATTTATGTCATCTGATTTTGAAGAGTCTCTCCTATGTATATGCAGTGTTTTTCATCTCTTTCTGAAATTTATTGTGAGTTTATGTATGTATATACTAACTTCTACCTTTTGAAATCTGATCTATTATTTTTTCATCTTTGCTGAGAAATTTGGTATAAAGAGTAATTGGAAGCTGTCATAACTATGCTGACATGATGTAAGAGTCTTTAGACTGATTGCTACATGTAAACTAGGATTTCTTTGGTTTTTATTAGGAGAAACAAAAGAGAATTTAGGGGTGTGTAACCATTTGTTGACTAGGAGATGTCCGAATTTTAGATTTGCAGGGCCTCAAAACCAAATACTAACATGTGCTTCTGAGGTGTGGCCAATGTTCAAGTCTGTCAGCTTGCCTGGGTCTTTTTGCCTATTTGTGCAACAGCAAAATGCAGAGGGCTTCTTTTCTGGGTTCTTCTGTCTAGGCAATGGTTCTTTTAGGGGAGTTACTGCTGAACTGTGTTTGCACAGCATCAAGATCTTTTCTTTTTCTTACACTGCCCCACCACTGAGTAGACTGGGGGTGTACAAGAATTTGCCAGGGGCCCCAGCTGTGACAGCTGACTCATATATAGGATGTATATAGTCCAGACCACGTGACATGCTCAGCAATAAAAGCTGGGCAAAGAAGGAGGAAGGAGGGACATTCAGAGTTATGTCACTTGTCCTTCTAAGTAACCATTGCAGATTATGAAGCCCTGCTTTCCTGGAAATGGCTTAATATCTGCCTGCTGATAGAAAGTAGTGAATTAGTTCCTTATTTTGTGCACAGCTTTGCTTTACCTATGAAACTATTCTCAACCTATGAGTTTTCTTACTTTTGCTCTTTTGATTCTCTCCCCATCCCACTAAGGGGAAGGGGTGAGTGGCTGTGTGGGGCTGAGCTGCTGGCTGGGGTGAACACACAGCACCTGCTCTGACAATTGGCCAGTGGCAACATGAAAACACCACCACCATCTTTCTTTCAGTTTAGGATCTCTCAGCCACAGGATCTGATAGCTTCTTGAGCTCATGGTACTCTTGACTGTATCATTCCCTTGAGTGCAACCATGAAAAAAGAAATACCAAGATCCCCAGCCAGTGTACTCAACCATTTTTATAAAGGCATCTTCAGGCTGGGTCTGTGGCTCTGATTTTTATCACAGTTAGATGTTTGCTCTAACCACAGGTAAATCTGTATCTGGTGTTTAATTTGAGAATTTCATTGTCTGAGAGAAGATTCATGTTTGCTTTACTAAAAAAATCCCCAAGTTTAGCATTTCAGTTAGTATTTGATGTGTTACAGGTATAGGGATATGTTACCCTAGTAATTTACCTTCCAAAAATACTCTTACCAAAGGTTAATCACTGGTTTTTCAAGAACACTGCATGCCTTGCTGCTTGAAAGGAAAAACTGTTGTTTTCTCAGATGTTCAGGGAAACTTCTGTGTTTCCAGAGCAACCCAACATTATTGGCCCATGGAAGAAAAGTTTTATTTACCAACTCATTTAACTTTTCCAGGTTTTCTTTAGGTCCCTACACGCTGTTCACATGGTGATTTCCCTACTGAGAAGCTGTTACCTCTAGCCTATCCTTACTCAAAGCCTTCTCAACATTAAGTATCTATTTTCACTACAGTCTCATCCAACCATGATTCTGAATATCCATCTTGGATTTTCTATACGAGTATTTTCCTTGTGTTTTGCTTTATTATACAGCTTGGTTTTAGAATTTTGCAAAAGTAAGCCTCAGGTTTCTTCCTTATTAAATGGAGTTTTCATCCAAAACAGGGGGTTTTAGACCCTACTCTTATAATACTATTTTTTTATGTCCTCCTTCCATATAGTAACAAGGAGTACTTAGTAACAGCTGTTTACTTGACAAAACAGTGGATGGCTTGGCAGTAATAGTTACCAGGATCTGGAAACAAGTTACTCTCTGCTAACCCTTTTTTGACTTGGTTATTTCTTACTTTTTTTCTCGTGTGTATCTTCTGTATCTTCTCATTAGATATAATACAGCTAGCAGAGTCTCTTCTGGTTTTCTAATTGGTATAGCTGCTTTCCAATATAAATCTGGGGTTTGTGACCATGTATATTTCAGAAAAATACAAAAGTAAGCATTTGGAGGAATAAAGAAGTCCCTCTTGGTGGCTTTTTTTTCCCAGTACTCTGAATATTTGTTGATACCAGTTTCATTTCAGTACAGCTTAATATCTACGGCTGGTTGTATCACATACTCTAAAAGAAAGGCTCTTGGTAGCAAGAGGTGATATACTTGTGTCCTGGACAAAACCACCAACGTTTTGTCATGGTATAGATATCACTTTGTAAAGCTTGCTTTGCATCCAACATATGATTACAACAGAAAAAGCTTTCCAAAATATTACACAATAAAGATAAGTTTTATGAATACTTGAGAGAAGTAATATTTTGATCTTTTTGCTTTATTGGTATTCACGTTTCCTCCATTGTTCCATATGTTCTTGGTCATTTAAAGTTGAAATACTGTCTAAACACTGTGTTGCAGACACCTTCAGTCTAATCCTGGGACTTAGCAGGCTGGATTTGGGATCCATGCCAGTTAATGCTTGCACTGATCCACTATTTCGCAGGAAAGTTTAGTTTGGGAAATCTGTTAGGCTAGAGGTAGGGTTATTAATTTCAAAGCCAGGAGGGAAGCTCAAATTACGGTTTTTAATGCCAGGAGAAATCCTGTCCACCAAGAAAATAAAGGTTTATGGTTCAAAGTGGTGTTTTCAGTGTGGCCTTTGTAGTTGGGTAGTTAACTGCAATTTTGTTATGTGTTGTGAAAAACAAAATGTTTAGAGCCTGTTGCTTAAGACTTGATATTGAGATAGTACAGAAGAAATGCATAACTAAATTATTGCTTAAAGTAACTCCATTGTCTCCTTTTAGCAGTGAGCTATCTAATAATTCACTGTTCTTAACTGGATATTGTACCAGTTGTGTATGGGTGTAAGCTGGGTCAGCAAATTATTTCTTGAGCTGATGGATTTATTATTTCATCACTGAATACTGGTTTTCATGTTTACAGGAGACAGAGGATTTTGTGAATATGAAGTTGCATATCTTAAAGCTAGCTCAAAGCCATGCTCAAAGAAAGAGCATTTCAGCTGCCAGAAAACAATACAATATCCAACCTTCTAATAGTCAGTATGCTAATTATGATGGTGATCTGATACAAGTTAATTGGGTGCTTTTGTGCTCTAACAAGTGGAGAAAGAAATTGTATGACAGGTAACAAATATTCTATAGCTGACTAGATTCTATACCTATTTGGGCATAGAAGTGAATTTCCAGTTCTGTGCCACTATTGTTACAAGGCCTTTAGTCTTGTCATCTCTTAGGCTTGAAACTGAATGAAGCTTCTTAGTCAGATGTGGCACATTCTACTGAATTTGGGCTTCTGCAGAGGTTCAGGAAGTGGTACAGAAACACACCAGACGTGTGTTTTTTGGTAAAACTGCCTTGACATGTGATAGATAACCTTGTACTAGTTTCAGTTTAACCTGCCACCATATGTCTATCAGAACTCTGAAAATTTAGTATTCTTTTCCCAGATTCCCACACTGCAAAGACATTGATGTCCAGTAGATGAGATGGGAGGGAGAGGGAAGTTTGCCAGTTGTCCATAGAAGTAGCAGAAGTTCTGCGTTTTGTGTCATTTGTGGTGGTTGTTTTTTCCCCCCTGTAGGTCATAATTATTTATGTTTCCAAATATATGTTTGGGGGCAAGTGATTGTAAAACATTTAGGAAAAGATACTGGGGTGTATTTTTCTCAAACTATTATTTTTCATTCTTAAATTCTATGTTAGAGCATCCTAGAGCCCTCTCAAATTGAACAGCTCATCTTCTTGGCGAGTGGCTCATTTCAGTTCACCCTTCCAAGTAAATGCATCCTGGTAAGAAATACCAAATGGGGAGCTGGTCACACTTCTGTAGGTATGTTAAAAGACCCATTGACCCTGCAGGTGGCATTTCTCTTACAAAGAACATCTTACTCTGAAGACTTAAAATTTTACTTTGGAAGGGAAAGTAGGAGACAACAGTAACAGAATTTGAGAAATATGTAAAACTGAGTATGCCACGAAAAACAATATCCTTTGGATACTTGGTTTCTTTTTTACCCTGAAATATGTTCTTAGGCTGTATGACATTTTATATTTTGTAGTTCAATTTTTGACAGCTCTTCTTTCTTCTTTAATGAGTTTTTATTTGAGAGTGAAAGCAGTGTGTGGTGGCTAAATTTACTGGTGTATATATTTAGATTCATCCTTCTGAATATTGACCAGTAAACAACTACTTGCTCAATTGTCTCATTTGAGACAAGCAAAGCAGATATTTCAGGCTTTGTTTTTACAGTGTACTAGAGCTTCTGTTTGTTTGTTTGGGTTTGTGGATATTTTTGTTTGTTTTTTTGTTTGTTTGGATGTAAATGTCAGTTTCAAATGGAGAGCCTTGTATATATCAGCCTCCTACCTGCCAACATAAAGTATCTGGTCCAGTAACAAAGAATCTTGACAGGATGAACACAGTGAATTGAAATGTGTATTCCCCAAATGTTTATTACTGATTATTCCCCAAACTTTGTTCAATTTGTATTACTTTTCCCTACATTCAGAAATACCGTGTGGCTTTATCTCACTGCATCATTAAGCAAAACACTGTTTTTGTGACAACTGAATAACTCACAACCAATTTTTTGAGGTTAAGTTTGATTGCAAAATTATTATTCTGGCCTGCGAGGACCTGCCTGATTTGTTGAGGAAAATATTTCTGTAGTTTAAAAGTCTTTGAAAAACGTTTGTCAATTTGGAACAAAAGTGTTGGAAAAGTGAAAGCTCAAACTATAGAAATTCAAAGTAATTTTGGCAGAAGAGCCTTGCCCTCATTAGAGATCTGTTCTTCTCTGCCTGTTGTTTGCTAAGCAGATTTGGCTAAAGCTTTTTTCAGAAAGCCTGCCTGGTCTGACTACTGCCATTTGTTCAGAATACAAATGCTTGTGGTTTACCTGAGGTTCTGTCCTTGGAGACATTTTTGTCTTGGAGAAATAACCAGGTTGCTCCTCCTTCTTCCCCTTCCACTCTCTCTCCTTTGATCAGCATTATAAAAATTCATCATGCATCCAGAAAGACAGAACTGCAGGAGAGGTCACGATTATCTTCCCTGGATGTTAGTGACCTTAAAGTGAAACTTGTTTTGCTGAGCATGTTGCAATGCTAATGCTGTTAAGCATAGGTACTATTTTCCTTTTTAAAATCTAAAAGGAATATATATACTGAAAATATGTAGATTTTTGTAGAGTTGATTCTAAACCCAGAAAATTAAGGTTGCAACATGAGCTTTGTCATGTTGTGTGCATATTTTTTTTAAATTTATTTATTTTTTAAACCTGTTTTACAATTTGTCAATCTACTTGGTTTAGAGTTTGTCATTTGCAAATTTTCTTGAGAGAAGCAAATAAATACAAGCAGGAAGAAACTTGCTTATTGGATGTGTAGTGAGAGTAATTTATCTTTTTTCAAAGTGAGATGCTCTCAAGCACTCAGTTTACTGACTTCCTTGTACCTACACTCAGAAATTACCTCTTCCTAGTCCAGTTTATAAGAGCATTACTAACTTTCTACTATATTTCCCATATAGTTCCTCCTTTTGTGGTCTATGTTTCAATCCATTCATGAATATCATGTGCTTAGAAGATGATAAAAAACATTCAAAATGCCATGGAAAATAATAAATTGCCCCTTGGAAATGATGCAGCTATTGGTATACATTTTTATAAATAAAACCATAAAATACATACATTTCTATATTAGATTTTTGTGCTTTCTGTCTCATTTTAATTTTCAAGTATGCCTAAAAAAATCTTCAGTGCTTGTCTGTTGAGATTTAAAAAAATATTACTGTAACTTGATGGCTTAACTAAACCCCACTTTGCAGTTGCTGTCTCAAGGCAGGGGATTTTTAAGATCAAGAGTCGTGCGTGATCTTGCTGTTCAGTGGTCAGTTGGCTTGCTTGTTCTAGAGTACACAACCTGATACTCCTGCTTTTGAAATCAGAAGCTAAGCTCTGCTTGAGTCTTTGGAAGCAGGAAAGTGAAAGGGAGAGGATAATTTGTTGTAAGGAAGTGTGCATATAGGAAATGACTTTAAAAAATAAATTTACTGAAAAAGTGCCATAGAATGTACTTTGCAGTGGTAACTTGTGGTTGATCCTAATTTCTTCTTTTCCTGTGTTGCTATACTGAAGCTAGCCCTATTTTGAGCAGAAGTCTGGACCTGCACAGGCCCCAACTAAACTGAATGATTCATGTGATTCTAGGATTAGCAGGTATTGGTTAATTCTACTTTGCAGTATTGGGGATTTTTTTGTTCTGTGATTTATATTATTGGGGTTCAAATGAAAAACAGAGGAGGAACTGTAATATCCCTTTTTAGTTTGTTCGTTTTAAAGCAAAATTGTCTGTACTAGTATTTCTAAATTTAGTTTTTCCAGGGCTGCCTTATAATTCATAGTTTCCTTTAAATACCGTGTATGTTTTCTGTGGAAACTGCACAGCAGTTGTGAAGGCCTTGAGATTAAGATACAAGTTTTGATGTGTAAAACCACGTCCCTTGTTACCTCACCCAATTCAATACAGATATTTCTATTTAGACTTTCCTAAAAGGATATTTTTGGGTTTTTCTTCCTCATTTTGGTACCAGTCATGGAAGTCTTTGACTGAGCAAAGCAAACAATTCAGAATGCTTTGCATTTGCAAAGTGGCTTTTTGCAGCTGTAACTATGAAGACTGTAGCCATCTTTTTTCTCTGTAATGATGTGTTTCTGTGGTGTAATGAAGATGGTATAAAAAAAGTGTAAGGAAAAGTGCAGTAAATCCTGACATAGGTTTTCAGTTATGTGGAACAATAGAGTCCAGTCTGAAAGTTGGAGGAACTATGTCATGTGAAAAGAAACAGGCTAGGAAGCTAAGATAGCAAAGCTATGCCATTTTTTGATGGCTGGTGGTTATTTATCTGTAGGATAGAACTGTACCCCTGTCTGGGCAAAGAAATTGCTAGGAAAAGTACATGGAATAGAATTAAAAGCAATGTATCGAGCATCCTGCTGTTGTGGATGAGTTTCTGTATGGAAGAGGAGTATAATATGTCTCTATGTGCTAGGCACAGTCTTTGTTTCCCATTTATGGATGTCTGCATATAAGCAACATATTAGCTTGTCTGGACGTTTACTGCTGAGGGTGTACTGCCAGCACTGGGAATTCCGGACATCTTTTCAAGATAAGATAGGCATATGATGCAGTAAAGCTCAAGAGTTCAAGTTGGAACAGATAAATTTTTCTTCCAGAGATTATTTTCATGTGACTACCTGTATACCCTTTACTTCATGCACACCTCCTTGTGTAGCATAAAAGGGTGGATGTTTCTAGATCAGGGTAAATACATACATGAATGCCTAGATATTTCTTCTCAAATGAAACTATTGGAGCTGGTTGTTTTTTTAGAAATCAGTTGCACAACCCCCTTTTCCAGATCAGTCCCTTCAGACACGCACTCACACATTAAATATTTCCAGCTTTTGTATGTTTTAAACTTCTTAGCCTCTTTGTCTACAAAACCCCCTTTTTCTTTCATGTAAGTGCAAGGAACAAGCTTTTTTTTTTTTTCCCCTGCTCTTGTGTCAAAGTGGAAGTGGAAAAGCAATGTTCATTAAACGTTCAAAAGACAATATATTACCAAGAGAAGCTGTCCCTCTGCTTAACTCTACAGATTTGACAACTACCAGAACTAGCTAAATCCTGTGGTAGTGTGGTCACACAAGCAGGGTTTCAGAGTACCTAATCCCCAGCTATTACTATGAGGTATTAGTGTAGTTTCATACCTTACACAGACTGTTCCATGTAAATAAAAAGGGAATACCTAAAGCAGCAGGTAGATATCAGTACAGTTTGCACGCACACAGCTGAGTAATGTCTTACCTCCAGGTTTGATGTAGTAGCAGCTAAGCTGAGTTTCATGCACCAGCTTCCCCTTATACTTGGTTTCAGGTTCCCCTGGCTGGTGGCTGGGTAGCGGATGATACGCTTGCCGGACAAAGGCTTGAAACATTTTAAAATTCCAAGGAGCGTTGAAGTGGCCGAACTTGAGTATAGTTTCTATGTGTAGTAAAGGTAAACTCCTTTCGGTCAATTGTTTCTTACTTCAGAGTTATTTTATGCAATAGCCTTGTGCTGAACTTAAAACCTGACAGTTGCTTTAGACCACTGGCAGCTTCTTCTCATCCGCACACTATTTTGTAGCTCTTTGATACCACTGCAATATCTCTTGCATTATGCTTCCTTTCCTTGCTCTCTACTCCTAATCCTTTTCTTGTCCTCTGTGCCTTATGCTCAGTTGGAGCCTTCTCCTCCTGCTGTGGTTTTTCAGGAAAACTTTTATTGAGAAGTGAAGATAATGGGTGCCATCCACCCGTCAGCTCATCACCTCACCGAGCCATGACGATCTCTGGTTTCTGTATATCAGCACGAACTTCTCTGATAATAGCCTCTTGTGTTTGAAAAAAATAGGTTTGTCTAGCAGGGGGTGGACTTCACTCCTGACATAGCCAGAAAACTTCTCTTGGAATGTGAGCTTGCTCACTCGCGCTCTTTTATATGTGTGTGTATATATATATAAAAAAATATTTGTAACCTTCTCTCAAAACATGGAAGATAAATATGTGAACAAGTGTATCCCACAGCGCGTATTCAAGCTGCTCACTTCTGTCTAGTATTGATTTAGTGCAAGCTCTCGAGTGCCTCATCAGCTCTCTTTTCGTCAAAACAAGCCTTAAATCGGCGGTAAACAATTACGGGAGTTAAAAAGAAAGAAACCCTTCTCAAGTATAAGATAGCATAACCTTTAAAGGACAAGGAAT
This sequence comes from Chloroceryle aenea, assembly GCA_013399075.1. Lineage (NCBI taxonomy): Eukaryota > Metazoa > Chordata > Aves > Coraciiformes > Cerylidae > Chloroceryle > Chloroceryle aenea. The sequence continues at coordinate 490,860 of VWZY01012097.1, forward strand.
GTGTTCTATACAGAAACACGGTGCAACTGCTCCAGTGGAATTCCGCTAAGGCTGCAAATGCAGAGTTGCTTTTTTGTCTTAACTGGTGGACAATCTAGTAACAATGTCGAGCTTAATATTTGCAAACTGCTGTGCTTTAATGGTTGCAGCTGCAGCCCAGTTGTTGGGTTTACAATGCAGAGGTAGCTTTAGTAACAGTTAATAAAATATAAAGTCTTCACATCACAATGTATTGCTTAAAACATTTTTTTGAAAGATTGATTTTACCTTTGAGCTTCAGTATTTTGGACATACATACTCCTAGGTCTCTTGGAGCCTGTTTCAGTAATCCTTTTACATAGCAGAGATATTATTTATGAGAGTAAAACCAACCAGAGGTCCAGTAGCCTGGAGGGGAGGGGAAATAAAAGAAAAAAAGTGAGTGATGTAAGACATGCTTCAGCTCAGAAGTCAACAGTAAAGGGACTAGGAAGAGTCTTCCTGTGAATCATCTGGTGCTGCTCATTGTCTTACACAGGATATGGACTTTCAGTCCATGTCCTTTTCTTTTGTTTCTGTCAAACAGACTGCCTTTCTGTGAAATTTCAGTATTATTTGCTTAACATAGTGTGTTAAATTATCTATGGAGGAATGTGTATCAGTTAACAATTTCACAAAATTTCAAAACAATTACAAATGGAGAGAAATCACATTGGAATTTTATGTAATGCATCATATGCCTTCCTATGGTGCTTTGCTGATTTTGTTGTTGTTGTTGTTGTCATCTCTCTTCTGGCTTTATTCTGTTTCTCTCATATGAATATTTTGTGCATTTCTCTTTCAAACAGAAATCAAAGTAGAGGTTCAAATTTGCACTGAAAGAGTTAAAAGCTGAAGGAGGGCAGAGACCGAGGAAGCAGAAGATGATTACTGATCTATTCCTGAAGGCTTATGCATGAGCTAGTAAAATACTGATGACTTCTGAAGCAAAATGAAATATGTATTTTTATTTTCTGTGTGGAAATAATGCAGTTGCTGTAGTGAAAATCAACCAGTGCAAAATTCCAAAGTTTGATTTTACATGGATCTCTAGTCTATGTATACAGAGAGTTAAAATTGCAGGGTATCTCCCAGTGCTGCTGCTCTGAAATGTCCAGCTGCTAATATAAAATGAATTTGATAAATGTGGTTTGTTGGTTTTTTTCCTGTTGGATTACAGATTTAAAACAAGGAAATGTTTACTATTTAAATTGCATTTTCTTGGTGGCAGCCTTGATCTCAGGAATACATTCTGTTTCTCCCTCTCTACATATACCTGTACAGAACTTCTTGTGTGCAAAAAGGCAGACAAGTCAGTAAACTGCTAATGTTTGTAATAATCTGAACACCAACTTCAGTAGTTAAAATCTTAAGATATAAAAATATGCTAAAAAGTACATCATACAAAAAAGCATTGAAGTAGTTCAAAGAGGTAGTATTTGTATCTTTGCAAAAGAAATTACTAAATTGCAACCTTCACAAGAAAAAAAGTAATAAAATAGATACTTTAATACTTTAATCTTTAAGATTAATCCTTTAAGATTAAATTTAATGATCCTCCAGTTTTCAAGCATGTAAAAATGCAGTAGCCTTATGTGAATGATAAAGGATCCAAGATTCAGCCATCTACTGAAATTTCGCTTGTGAGAACAGCGTGAACTTACCCACAACTGGAGTAAACCTACTACTGTTTGCCTCTCATTAGGAGAAAACACCCTGTCCTTTTTCTGCCTTTCTATGAAATTGTATTGCTAGAAATCATATGTGCTTAAAACTTTCTGATGGCAGCTCTACAGATAAGCAGATGTTACTGAAAGCAGTGGAGCAGATGACTGTAAGAGAAGGGAATGGCGACAGAGGAGGAGAGAGTAACTTTTTAATGTGTTGACTGTAACACGTTACCAGGCTGCAGCAAATGAATGAAAGCAAATGTGTAAGATATGCTGTAAATATGAACTAAATGTTTGAATTTTCTGGAAGAGTAGTTGACTTCAGCTATTTCTATGTGGATTTTTTTTTTTGTTCTTTTCCTACCCATTTCAGACATAGAGATGGTGTAGGAAAAATAAAGAAACTGCCTGTCTCCAAAATGATAGTGTATACAAATGCACAGGGGGGTGGGTTTTGATTAGTTTGTTAATTTTAGGGTATTTCTTAGGTGTTATTTGTTACAAGTATATCTACACAAGCAACTTAGACTTTTCCTGTTGCAGGTTAAGAACTTAGAGCAAATCTGCAAATGTATTTCCATTACTTAGGATATGAAGGTATGCAATGGAGAAATAAGAGATGAGATCACAACAGTCAGAATTAGAAACATTGTCTATAGTTAAGGCTGCTTGTTTTCCTCCTGAAGCCCTTTCTGAAGTTGCTCATAATTTTGTGGGAGTTAACCTGTTTGGGGTAACAGCTCATCAGGCTGTTACCTGATGGTTTCAGGGGGAAAAAAACCATAAAATAACATGCTGTTGAACACCTCTATGAGGTTAAAAAACTCTGGGTTTTTTACTTCTCTTTTACTGAAAAAAAGGAGATTGGCAGAGTTTGGAAAATAACTTGACCTTGAACTTGACTAGAGCCGTGGAATTGGAGACATGGTTTGACCTTTGGCAGATACCTCAGAGATGCACTTAAAAAATCCTGGGGAGCATATTCTTAGATTTGATTAAATTATATATAAAACCCCTGGTGCTCCATTCCTGATGAGTCCTCCACCAGCTGCAGAGCAGGCTTTATGTCCACAGGACTCAAAGCCTGGATACTCCACAAAAAAAGTATCAGAAGCTCCTGCTTTTCTTAACCTAGTGGAAGGCAGAATGGACATACAGAAGGCTGGAAATGAAGGAGGTGAAGGCAGCTCTCCTTCCTGTTCTTTAAAAACTTTTTTTTGGCCTCCAGATTAGAAAGGCAGTATTCTCCCCTTCTTGACTGAGGAGAGTTCTCATTGCTTTTAGCTACTAGGTACTATGGGATCTGCACAGAATCAAGAAAAGAGCATGGTTTCTAGTTTAGCCTCTTCCACTTGTGAGAGTGTTACGTTACTGGAAGCTTTTCTGCTAATAGAAGTTACAGATTTATATTTGGTGTAGATTTCTGTAATGGCCATTTTGTGTTATGTTCAGGTGATTCCTGTAGATCAAGGTCTGGCTTCATTTCAGTGCTTTGATAACATGTTTTATGGTTTGCTGTGGAAAGTTAGAGAATATAGAGCAATGGTAGAATAATACAGATCATTGTTTCAGATGTTGAGGAGTTCTATTTCTCTTCCACTGAGCCATTCTTTGATGGATATATATATTTTATTTTTTTTCCCCCCCACAGAAAGGATGCTTTTGTTGACTCAGGATATTTGGATTTAGTTTCTAGCCTTGCTGCATATTTTTCACTTGCCTTTTTAAAGTCAGTATCTGTCATTTTTAGGTATCAAAAATGGAACAGTACTTTCACTAACCATTGGTTTATCTTAATACTTCTTGACTTAGCTTTTACAATGAGACTGTTTAATCATTTCCAGTATAAAAGGCGTTCCAGTCTGATGAAGACATTTCAAAAGTCTATTGTGAAATAGTAATGAGAACCACTTGTTATTTAAGAACAACTTCTAAACAAGAACAATAAAGGGTTTATTAAGAACAACTTGTTGTTTAAGAAATTGATAGTCTGACATCTGCAGACTTTCTGCCTTAATTTCCATGTCATGCATCATGATTTAAAAATTATTTGGAACTGATGATGCAATGGCAGGGAATGTGACTGAAAAAACAGTTGTGGTGGTGGGGAAATAAATGCAGTAAGCCATATGGATCATAACAGAGATGCTATTCCTGTGTCATGACTAAAAATTTCTTGTAGCATCAACAGAATGTGATTTTTAAGGGAAATCTTGTGAATTCAGTTTGCCTTTGGGCTTTTTTCCAAAAAGTAAAGAACCTGCTGATGGACTCTTACATCTGCTGAGCTTTATGGAAATAAATGGATCAATGAGCTTTAAAGTTTCTTACAGTACTTACATAACTTTAGCTTTGAGTCTATTTAAGGGGCATTACAGTGAGCAAATCTTGTTTGTCTACTACAGAGTTGATAGGTTTTTTTTAATTAAGAATTTCTGATAAATTTTGATTAAAAGTCTACCTGAATTCAGACTGTCACAGGAAAGCCACAGCAGTGATTTAATAAACAACATGAGTTTTCTCTGGCTTTGCCTTGTAAAATCAGAAATACTTGCTGGCTCTATCTGGAAGTCCATAAATTTGTCACCCTACTGTCGTGACTGGTTGGGGATGGCAGGGATATTTCAGGGTCCATCCTATTAACAAAAAAATAGTTTCTTATGTTGATTTTTAAGGCATAGTTCCAGGCACAATTAAACAGATGGTGGTGAGGAACTTATCCTTCACTTCAGTAGTGTTGCAGATCATTGCATACTCTCTAACTGGCTGCTTTTGGGATAAGAGGTTTGGAGGGGTTTCCACATTTCATTGGGGGTTTTGTTATTTTATATTTTCTTGTTATTTTGGGGTGTTTTTTTTTTTTTTTAAAGAAGGTTGCTTGAACAATTCCCTCCTTACTTGAATTTGACTAGTTAAGCTGAAAAACACTTTCGCTCTGCATATGTGATCATCAATTTGCATTAAGATGTCTCTGAGCAAGATTCCTTTCCCTTTAGTAACTGGCTTTTTTTCACTGCTTGTTCATATATCACATTTTAAACATTTGAAATAAGGGAAATACCAAATCCTCCTGTTCCCTGTGTATATTAAGTTCCCCAAGCAAGTGCATCAGGAGCTTTATCAATCTTTAAATGGAAGAATCAAGTCTCTGATTATTTAGCAAGTTGGTTTTTTCAACATTTTCTTAGGAATTTAAGTTAAGCTCATAACATAATACAGGTTTTTGCTGTTACCTTGCTTCACTTTCTTGCTATTGTTGTGCCTGGGACATGAGAACAATTTTGGTTCTCTCTAAGAACTTCCAGAAATAACCCAATATATTTAAGCCAAATTTCCATTATTTAGAAACAACTATATTTGTTTTATATATAAAATATATAATTTATTGCATTGCTTTATACAGTATAGAAAAGCAAGAGGCCTGAAAGTTCCAGTCCTCTTGATTAACCACATCACTATCAATATGGTGTAGTAGGATGAAATTTATTTCTTTTCTAGTGTTTACTTTTTAAATACCAAAATAGCTAAGCAGAATGCTGTACTTGAAACAACTTTAAGGCTATAAAGAACTAAAATAATTTCAAGGTTCCTAAACGAGTAAATACTCAAAGTAAATCTGCTTGTGAAATCTCTCTTAGTTTTGTTTATGGAATTTTACATTATGGATCATCTTGTGCAATAAGAACTTTAGTTATCAAATAGTCTTCAAGTATCTTCAGGCATTCATGGAAAGAGTGGCTCCAGAGCATTCTGTGTTTTCCTCATTACTGATATGTGAGTCTCTTGCTTTCTTACATGCCACCAAAGTTCTGCACGAGACACAGAATTTTTAATTGCTTTTTTCGTGTTGATTTCTGTGGTACTAATCAGTGCAACAGCTGATAACTGTGAATAAGCTGAACTGTTGGACCTTGCTCAGCTAAGAACTATTATTCTTCCCATTTTACAAATTGAGATCCTAAGGAAGAGTAGCTACAAATGAGATCAATTAAATACAGGGCATCTGACTTTAAATTTACTTACGACTAATGTTTCCAATATATTATTCACACATTCAAAGACACAGATTCAGTTGTGATTATAAGTAGGTGGTGTTTATGCAGGTCTAGAACTTCAGACACTGGGAAATGAAACAATCAGTGACAGCCACTGAAGCTGACACTTCAACTTACATATCATTGCATAATATCTCTGGGATGGTGGTGGAGATGGAATTCAGCTTTCCAAGATAGCATGCAGCTGCCTTAACTGCAAGAGTCTAGGCCCTCTCTAGGCAATAAAGTACCTTAAGAAGCATGATACCAAGAATAAAACGTGGAAGCTGAAGACTCATTTATTTACTTTCAATACCAGCAAGTATAAAACAGTTTCTAGGTAGAGGGACGTCCCTAATCAGTAGGTATGGTATTTCTGTATTTATTTTCATCGAGCTTAAGTAGTGTATGCAGGCTCTGGAGCAATAGCTTGAACATAATGTGCTGCAGGTACAAAATTTTGGCAATTGAGACATGCATTGAGAAGGCAAAAATCTAATAGCTGGAAGTTGAAGCTTAGCTAAAGAGGAGTAAAATAAATAATCTTAGAGGAATGCCTTCATTTTTATTAGGATACTTAGCAGGAATGGTGAAAGTTGATAAGAAATTCTTCATCATCATAATAAAGAAATGAATTTTGCAGATTTTAAGAGGTTAGAAATTGTCATCTATAATTCTGGTAGATAGCAGCTGTCAGCTTCTGCTTATAAATAGTTTCAAGTGCTCTAGTGTTTGTGAGAACGGAGAAATACGTAGCCAAAAAATGAACATTGTAAGGCGGAAGCTGTAGAATTGACTCTGAAGTCGTGATGAAAAGCTTCAGTAGTATACTTCCTGAAATTTAATCACTGAGCTCTACCAAAGGAGCCTTACAGATTTTGTTAACATTTTTCAGTTTTGATTTGAGTAACCTGCCTTTTGAAATTCTAAAAATTCTAAAGCCTGATATCCTTTAATATTTACTAGTTTCAGTTAGATCATTTAAGTCATTTCTCTAGCATATTCCCATTCAGTATTGGTTATATCTTGTTGAACTGATAGCTGCATTATATCCTTCTAGTTTTGTGTCATCTTCTTAACAACATCATAACTTTGGTGCCTTTTTTTTCTTTAATGTGATCAATTCTTTACTAAATCTGACTTCTTTCAGTGAAGGAGTTCAGAACTATTGAAAGTGGGTGAATAGATGTATCCTGCCCTTCTGAAAGAAGCTCTCCTTATTGGGCTCTTGTAAACTCACTTGGTTAGCAGATGATACTTTGATTTGTTTTTTATTTTTTTCTGTTTTTTTCCAAGAATCTCTTCCTGGATGACTTTATAGCTGAAGCTGGGTCTAGAAGTGATTTAATATTTCCACTTTTGTGCAGCAGTAGAATTTGCTTTGTGCTTTTGCTGGTTAATGATTCAGTTGTGCCTCTGCAGTTCCATGATTAAGAAGATTTTAGCAAAATAATGATGCTTAGGTGGGGATTTCCTTTTTGTCAAACAGTTTGGTCGAGATGGAATGTAGATAACAGTAATCTGTTCTGATTTAATCCTGATAAGGCATGCAGTGTTTTCACACTGGTAGAAAGCTTGTAGTGAAATTAGTATTGTATGTGTATTTAGTTTTTATTAGTGGAGTGTGTGCCAGGTCCCTAGCTTGACAGTTACAGTTTGTAATCGTCTTTGGTACTTTTGCTGGTCCTCTGTTGTGTGTTGTCACACTTTTTTGCTATTTTCTGTTCATTGTTGATTAAGGAAATGCCCATTATTGCACATTTTTACTACTATTACTTACATTTTATTGTTTCCTTAGATGTAGATTATAGCAGAATGCACTACTGCAGTGATCAGCACCCAGTATGAAAACATACATTACTGTAGCTTGGATACCTGGTACCTCAGATCTCCGCCAAGTTTCTGCCTTCTCACTGGTACATGGTTCTCTGGGGTGTGAAAGATCTTGGAGTATGTTGTGCCGTAACAAATGGAGTAGCTGCGTGGTCATTCCTCAGTGTATTTCTGAAGTGTTCCTCTGTTCTGGGCAGATGGGAGAAGGGCGGAAGGAAGAAGAGCTGGACTCTCCACATCTGAAAGATTTCACTACGGAATGGATGAGCTGTAAGCTCAGAGGATGTGGTTTGGTTTTAGCTTTATTTCAACAGTACTTCCTAGTCTGGGCTGAAAGCACCATTTAACTGAGATGAGAAAGTATGGGTGGGTGGGTTAGAAGCTCAGCTAACATCTAGGATGAAAGGTCTCTGGATCTGCAAAGCTTTGGACTTTAAAGCTTCAGTTAAGATGTGATATGTTGTTGAGTGGTGGTTTCCCTGGTGGGACAGGCAGTAATTGTTGTCCTTACTTTGTGATCTGAAATGGATATGCATTTCTATGGATTGTAATTCAAAATATTAGTTGTAGCTCTCTAAAATCTGAAATGATCTTTCAGACTGGTAATCAGACCATATATTTGTGTTTATGGCCAGAAGCACTGCTGTATTTCCATGGGACTGTCAAATTTATTAGGTATTCATAAATAGTCTGACATGGACAAGAGGTAAAGCTGTTCAACCTGTCTTGCATATTGGTGGTGCCACCAGCTGTGACACACATAAAAAAGATTGAGAGGATGGAGCAGATGGCCAAAGTTTCCTCAATACTCTTCTGCATTGAAGATTCTTTTATAACTGAGAGGAATCTTGATTAAAGCAAATATGACTTGCCTGGGGGGGTAGAAAATGTTGTTGCATTGAAGAATATAGGGTTAGATGTGGACAGCAAATTTTTGAATGTGTTTTGTCAGAAGGATGTGTAGTTTTACATAATAGATCAGTGTTTTGGAACCTTGTGAGTCGTTCACACACTTTTCTACAGGTTTGCAGTTTATTATGGGGTGCCTGTTGGAATGTGTTAGACTATTAATGTCTATTTTAATTGTATATTGAACTGTTAATATCTGTGCTACAAAACAGATCATTTGTGCAGATCAGCTCATATATTGCACATTTGTAGAACCACTGGCACGTGTTATATTTCTTACCTTTTTTTAAGTGAATATTAGAAATCCTCATCATGCTTTTTGAAAATTAATCATAAAAAGGACTGTGCATCTCTTCAAAATGCTTTACTGTATGTCTACAGGATGGCTGTTGATTTGTGGGGTTTTTTTAGGCTTTTCCCCAGTATGCTGTACTAAACAGATGATTCATTTTTAGCTATATAGAAGACAACACATGGCTGAAAATTTGAGGGGAAATGGAGATAAGTATTACACTTGTGTTTTAGAAACAGCTGTGCTTTCATTTTCTTTACAAGCATTAACAAAGCCAACTTAGACTTCCTGTGCCACAGCTTTGGTTCTGTGACATTGAAGAACCGATTGCTGTTGGATTGTGCTAATCCAAAGAGATAGTACATGGTCAGGGTCAGGGTGAAACTGTTTTTAAACAGATACTCAATCCCTTTATACCCCTTTCAAATAAAATCTAGCCCCTGCTCTGTTTGAAAACATGTTTATGAATTGCCATTTCTTAGTAAGATTTAGGGACAACCCTTGCCTGCTATATAGGAGGAGGAGAAAGGGAGAATGAAACACAGCAGCTACCTCTTTGCTACCCCGTCATGTAAAGGGAGATGTTACACAAGGTTGTGGTGATGGGGGGGGGAAGACCCATGCTAAGCCTTTAAATGCTTCTCCCTTCCTTTTCTCACAGAAGATTTGTGCCTGAGGTTAAAACTAGGACAGTACCCTGACAAATGCGGACAGATTGTTTGAGACTGTTGTATATTTATTCTCAGGCTATTTTACCAGAGCTATGTAATGTGGTCGTGAGGGGAAAAAGGCTCCCTGTTTGATGATTGTGGAACCTGCACTAACTACAGTTCCATTATGGCTATTGCTATCCTGATCATTCCGTTAGCAGTGTGTACAACTGAGCATCCTGAACTACTGGTAAATTTAAATGTTGTTGCTGGGCAAAGCTGCAGGCGCTTTAGTGGAGGTCTGAATTTAGATGCAGATTTTCTAATCCTGGGGTTGGCTACAGATAATAACTACTTTGGTGGTGAAAATAATGGGCAACATGATACGCTATCTACGGGGAGGCTGAGGTGCATTAATATTACCCAAACTATTTTGATGATCTGTAAGATAGACCTGAACATTGCTGCAAACTAACAAGATCTTGCTTACATACGCGTGCAACACTGCGTGGGGTCTACAGCCACTGGACTTCTGTGCAGGTGATCTGGTATCTGAAAAAAATAACAGAAGGAAAGATGTAAAAGAAAAAAACCTCTGGTTTAGTGTTCTGAAGAAAAGGGTCAAATACCTCTGGCTTTACTGAAGGTTCAAGAGCTGGTAATTTACATGCTTAGAGATATGCCTTTAATCTTTCTTGGTTTGGGAGGATCCGAGGTGTCATTCTTATGTTTGTAGATGGGGAAAAGATAACAGAAATAAATTCTAAAATTCCTTTCCAGGTGACTTTTAAATATCTACCAGGTAGGATTGCTGTTTGAGAAGATGCTCATAGTCTGTGTTTGATGTGCATTTACAGTGTCCATATATGGGATTTGGTTTTATGATAAGGAAGAATGCCAAAGAATTGCAGAGCTCATGAAAAAGTAAGTGATGGGTAAACAAGACATTTTGTGCTATTTCTGTGTATGTATTTCTGTACATACATGCACATTTCATTACCAGGATGGTCATACCTTTCTAATTTAAACCTATTTTTATGTACTTTGTTGCAAGTAAAGTTGTCATGCCTGCATTTTGTATAATCAGAAATAAACATTGCAATACTTTCTCATAATTTACTGTGCAGTTTTCCAGCTACATCAGAGTGTAACACTTCATCTGATTTATTTCGTGATGGCTCGGAGAGCTCTTTTGAAGAATTGTATTCTTTGGGGGTTGAAGACATTTTTCAATGTGGGGAGATTTTCTTTTTTAATGTTGCTCCTACTGTTTTTTTCTTACATCAGTCTAAGTGCAGACTGTCATGAAGGCATTGTGTAATACAGTTTCTGTGGGTTTTATGCTGTTTCTACATCACAGCTGCATTCCTGGTTCTTCATTTTTTAGCAATATGTACAAAATTCACTTTGTTTTTTGGAATATAAAGACTTTAGCTTTGAATTGATTACTTGTATGTAGATAATATTATTTTATACATGTTATACAATTTTGCAATCAAGTCAGAGATTAACATTTCAAACAAAACTGTATTCTCAGCTGTATTTTAATCTAACAATATCACGGGTAGTTTTTTCCACTGTCACTGCTTTCTTCACATGTCCAGGGTGGACAGGGCTCATTCTGCTCTACCCTCTGGTTGGCCTAATGATGGGCTTGTTTGCAACGATCCCTTTCTTTTCACTATATTTTGCAGATTTTCATATTTGTCTGAAGTCTTGCAGACTTTATTGATGTATACAATATAATTTTTTAGAGCTGTAACGTGGAGGACACAGTGAAGGGGCCCAACAGGACCAGGCACAGATTGAATATACCAGTTGCCTGCAGTATACAGTGTTGGACGTGTCATTGTGTCACAGTTCTTTACGGGACAGGAGGAGGGATGACCTCAAGCCAGGTCTTTGTCATCCCAAGCCAAGCCATGGGAGGTGGATACAGCCCCGCTGACAGCATTAGGTACTAACAGAGCTCAGTGCAAAGGTGCTGTTCAGACCTGTGAATATCTCCTCCTCAGAGCAGCTGTCCCAGTCCTAACAGCTTCTGTAGCCAGAAGCATGCTGAGGAAGTGACATCAGTTTTGATTACCAAAGTGTCCAAGTGCCCAAAAGGCCATTTCTGTGCCTGGCAGTGCGAGTCCAAACAGGGCTCATCCTCACACATCCCAATCCATAGGAAAGTGCTTTAACTCTTCTACCACTATGTTCCAGATAAGGTTGTTACAGAACAGTGGATGGGAAGGCAGTCATGTTTCCTCTAGACCTCTTTTTAAAGTAATACCTGCTGCTTTTCATTTTGCACTGACAGAACATTGTGAAGCACAGGCTGTGACAATGGCGTGGGTTTGTTTACGGGGTTTTGTTGGTTTTTGCTGTATATCCTACAGCTCTAAAATGAGTCAGTTGTGACCCAAGAAATAATTCATTGGGGATGAATCCACAGAAATAAGCAATGAACCCTAGGAAACCCAGGTTTTTTACAGCTAATTTTAGTTAACTAGCTCAAGTTTCAGTTGGTGGTGATTAGGTACCCTCAAACTGGTAATTTACTACAATAAAAACTAGTTTTCAGTGTATTAAAGCAATTGTAAACCACGTGTAGTGGTTTATAATAGCAGTGTTTCATATAGATAAAAAATACCCTGTCGCTCAGCCAATTGGCTGCACGCTTTAATTCTCAGCGTTCTGCAATAATAATAAACCAGCTGGGGCAGGAAATTGGTCATTTGCTGGTAGTTAATAACTGATTTGTATGTGTTTGCCATCCTCCACCACTAGCAGAACTGAATAACGCTATAAATTCCCTGCTCCTTCTGTGTATAGAAATCGTCACTGAGTTAGGGAAATTTTACTCTATGGCCTAGAGTGTGCAAGGTTGAGGAAAATAAATCTCAAACCTCGTCAAATTATGTGGTATTAGAGACCTTGTATTAGAGATTATTATTTTTTTTTAACATGTTTTAATGTATCTGGGGGGGAGATGAAAATATTTGAACTTTGATTAATTATTGAAAAATAGTTGTGGCTTAAACATTTGATATTTATATGTTGTTGGTTCTTTTGTGTTTTTTTGTTTTGTTTTTTCTTGTCCTCTCACCTCCAACTTTCAGCCTGACTCAGCAGGAACAATTTAAAGCACAGCAGGGCACAGGAACTGGAGTATCCCCAATGATCATGAATTCTGCTAATAACAAAGAAGTGGATATCCTACGGATGCTTACCAAGGCCAAAGATGAGTATACCAAGGTGGGACTTGCTGTCAATAAAAAGAGGACATTTATTTTTTGGTGATACTGTGAGGCCAACTTGCTCACACTTTACACTTTAAAACATAAAAGGTTTGATTCAGTTCTGTTTTAAAATAGCTATATTCAAAGCAAACCTGATTTTGGGACAGTGTGCTCTCTGATTTTGTGTAAATGTGGCTGGTCGAGAAGTTTTGTCAGGATTTGCCAAAGAGTCCAAAGCAGTGAATACCATCAATAAAAAGTTGTGAAAGGAGAACATGTATAGGATTGTATATTTGTTGGATGCTAGGGGGTAAGAACAAGGATGAATTTGCTTTTATTTTGACTCAGATCTCTGGAGCTTGTTGCTTGTGAAGTAGCACCTAGAAGTTGTGCCCTCTTTCTGGGTGAAGTATTCAAGCCTGCTAATAGTTTCTGTGGATTGTGCAAGTAACTTCCTTCAGAGGAGACCTTTTAACAGTGAAGTTACTGCTTTTAATTGTGGTCATTAGCTACTTTCAAACGCTAATGGAAGGAAATGAAGAGGTTGAAATGTAGTATGAGTTCAGCCTATGTGCTGCTTGGGTCTTCTGAGGCTTCTAAATAAAGAAGTTACTAATGGACTAATAATGTTCTGTAATATTGAGCAATCAAAAATGTTTTACTCTGGGGAATAAAAATCTAATAATTTTAACTATTCATATATATGCTGCAAATTGTTACAGAGCCTGCAGGTTCCTACTGCTGTTTCCTGTATTTCATGTGTGTTCTCATGCAATAATAAAGCTCACGAATGCCCTGAGTTTAGAAATAGAAATATCTTAAATTAAGTAATTTAAAGAGAGGAAAAGTTATTTTTCCTGAAATGTGGCTGCTAATAAGATCCTCAGAAAGATAATAGCAAACTGGTTGAGTTATAGTGAAATGTAGCTCTTTTTGTTGTGGTGTAGCTTCTTTTGAAGTTAAGAACTGCCATATTTTCTGTAATGGGGATTTAATGTACTATAGTGAACAAAACCCAGGTATCATTTCTATGTTTTAATACTGAATTGGTATCTAGTCTTGGCATAAGAGTGTGATTTCAGATATTATGAAATGTTGAAGCAGTTTTCATTAAATAGCCTTAAAAATCCTTTAAATGGAAAACTGGAAAAATATCAGGCTGTCTTTGGATTCTATGGGCAGGAGGAAATAAATCTAAAAAAATTACCTTCCCTTTCCAGATTAGCACCCAGAAAATCAAGACAAAAGGGGAAATTCTAGAAGATCTGTGTTTTATATGCTAGTGGTTTGATTTTTTTTTTCCCCTGCAGATAAGATCTTTTGACAGTTTGCTTCTTACTTAATCTTTCTGCATTGGAGGGATCTTTAAGGAAGTAATAAGAAAACATCTGGAACATGAATGTTAGGAGTATCTGACCTCTTCAGAACCGGATATGTGTTTTTTTTCTTGGTTTCTTAGTAATATAAAATTAAGAAGGGTGTGATAAATAAAGGCAATTACAACCATTTTTGTATTTAATGTCAGTATGTTTTAGAGCAGAAGTGCTTTTTTGGCTGCTTTATGATATCTACTTCCTTGCCAGTGTATGTTTTATGATTTAGAATGCTGATCTGCAGAAATGGGTTATGAAATAATGTTGTTTTCCTCTTTGAATTCTGTGTGGTTTTGGAGAAGATGTTTTAAAGTGTTGGGAGCTGTAGAACAAAAACATCAATTTTCAAAGCAAGTATGGAATATTGCTCAATTTTTAGGTCCTGCGATGAGATTGTGGGGTTCTTTTTTTGTTTGTTTTAAGAGCTTACCTAATTTTGAAGAATATATCTTATTTGCAAGTTAAATTACACATTTAGAGGTTCCACCTAAAATAAAATGTATTAATAGACCTTTAAGGTGCTAAACCAACTGAAGTATTTTTTGAAAAAATGTAGTACTTAAACCCTTGCCTTCTCTTGATCTCTGGTACGAAGTGGCATAGGCTGGCCTCATCATGACAGCTAGGGAGATAACAGGTGAAGAGCTGCTTGGGTACAGAACAAAGCATGACAAAATGCATTCCTTTTTAACCATTGTGCCTTGTCTTGTTGCACTACAAGACAGCTCTGGTTTTAGCTCTGTGCTGCACTGTCTTCTACAGCATCTGCCCATTTACTACACCACCTCTGATCGATTAAAGGCCAGCTGAGGTGGATGGCCTTTGTCTGGTTGATGTGCTCAAAATAACGGACATTTATTTCTTCATTACTAAGGACACAAAACCATTTGATAAGGACACTTACTTCTGGTAGCAAGCAAGCATGGCCTCTGGACTCCTGTTTTTTGTTCTTTGACTCCTTTGCTGTCCCTCAGCAAAATGTTCCAGTGGTAGTGCCCTGCCCAAACAGGAGTGTAGTTTCTAAGTTTTCAGGTGCCTTAGCTTTGATTTGTCAACTATGTGAAAGACTTGCTAGTAGGATCCAGAAATCCTAGCTTTCCTGAGAGTGCTGTGCCATACTCATCCTTGTTGATGCAGAATCCACACTATTATTCTTAACAGCCTGGATTGGTTTTTTGTCTCACTTAAGCAGGGCTCTGACTGGAAATCCATGCTGCTAGTGCCCTTCTTTGTTACAGTCCTTGTCCTACTTAGTTCCTCTCTTCTGCTGAGCACCCATGTACCCCTTCATGTGACTGTTCATTAATGTCATCTTGTGGCTGCTTTACATCAGCTAGGTAGAAATCCCCAGTTTCCAGGGTTTTTTAGGTGCACTTGAGCTCTGATGACTTCAAAGTCTTCTTCATTACTTCCAGCATAGACCTCTATCCACAAAGCCCTTCTAAGTTCCATCAGGTCTTGTCTGACCTTCTTTCCTTCTATCAGACTTTCTAGCATCTCCTCCTTGTATTTGGCACATCTGCAGCCCACATGTCTCAGAAGGCAGGTTTTTTGCTGCAGAGTGTGAGATTGGGCTGAGACATGGTATTTGCTTCAGGAGAACCGCAATACTGAGGTACTGCACTTGTCCGTTGTGTGTTTCCTCTGACAATTTGCTCTTCAGCTTGAGCTTCATATTGTACAGGTAGGCTATGAAATATCACAACGCAGAGATTTTCACAAGAGTTACCTCAGAATGTCTCCAACTATTCCAAACTTGCCCGAAACATCCTCAATGATGGTCACATATGTCTTTTTTTCCCAGTGTTGCTTAGTCTTTCTTTGACTTGATCTTAGAACCCTTTGATTTCTTGTGCATCTTTTGCAAGAGCATAGCTTTAAACAAGACTCATGACTAAAGGGCAGACCTCTGAAGCAAGATACAGTAATCATCAAGTGTTGTACCTGATGAGTACTCTTCTGGTTTTGTCACTAAAGAGCATGGTGACATTTCTTTTATGCTGCATTTTGGTGTTTGATGATGATCACATCTGATATCTTCTTTATCCATCCACCTGACAGTTGCTTAAAATGTCATGTTGATGGTCTTAAGTTACTCATCAGTAAGGCCATTCTACCCATCTGCTGAGATGACCTTATATTCTCAGCTCAAATAGTTACAGATTCCTTTGAAATCATCATAGGGTTTTTTTTCTCTTCAGCATGGTTCTCTGTATTTGATACCAGCCATATTCTCCAATCATGGTACCAAGTCAGGTCAATGTCATTCCCTGGAGGCCTTTGTGTATACTGCTGTTCCTCTTGTGAAGGAATTCAGTCTGAAGAGTGCTTGTTTAGGAATAACTCTGTTCAACTCTATTGCTTCTCACCTCATTTTTATATGCTTAGTTCTGAGAACATGCAGAGTGTGACAGCAGCATCTAAGGTACTTATGGTTTCTGAAGGATTCAGCCTATTCAAATACCCTGCAAAGTAGGGATGTTATTTAAATTCTGCAGAACTTATTCTGATATATACAAAAGTTTAAGAGCTAGTAAAAAAAAGGTTTAATTGTTAAAGAAAAGGGTTTAAATAAGTCCTTTTATGGTTTGTTGTTTTGTTTTTTTTTTACCCAAAAAGCTATGCTGAAAAGTAACAATAAGGAGGTATACTGAAGAAGAGGCAGTGTCATTAAAAAGAGAAGAGTTTTTGAGGAAAAACAGCTAGTTAGCCTTAACTGAAGTGTGGTTTTGGTCTATTTAGTATCCTGTAGGATCTGTCCAATCGAACCAAAACAAACAAAAAAAGCCCACTAGAAACAAGCAAGGAAACAAAAAACACCAAAAACCAACCAACAACAACCAACCCAAAAAAAACCCCAAAGAACCAACACTACAAAACCCCAAACATTGACTTGGTTTAATATAGATCAGATAGGGGCTACAGGAAGCACTTATTTGGGCTATGAAAAAAATCCTTAAACTTCGGTTAGGCATCGATTTATACAGAGTGCTTCCATTAACTGGGCTTTGAACCATGGTGAAGGGGCTAGCTTTAAAAGGAAACTGGTTTCCTTGCCATGAATAGTCTTTGGACTTTGCTCTTTATTTGAGTTTTGGGGCATATTTACTCATCAAACCTGCACTGCTCTATGAGATAGGTAGCAAAGCTGTGGGTGATTGAGGTACCACATTCTAGGTAAACTGTTTTTTTAAAACTTTTTTTTTTAGAGAGGGTAAAAAGTGTAGCTGAGTTTAAATATGTTTACATGTTGAATGTGGTCTACTTAGATTAGCTATGAGGTGCTTGCTATATGGTTTTATATTCAACTGAAATTCAATTTTGCTGTGAAGATTTTCATTATTGACAAAGTCAGTACTTTGTTCTTCATGGGTTTTTTCCAATGTAGTGCTTGAGGAAGCATGTTCCTTTATGCAGTAGGGATATAGTGAGAAAGAAGAGACAGCTGCTTGTTTGGTTTTTTCTTCAAACTGAATAGCTAACCACCCTATGGCATGACTGTCTGTGCACCCTTAAAGTTATTTCTAAGAGCAGCATTTGAAACAAAAATTGTCATACAAAAGGAGAAAGCCCAGTACAAGAGTGGAACTACACTTCTCCCTTGCAAGATCATGTCTTCAGAAATTCATAGCAGAAGTTCTTGACTGTCAGAACACCCACAAAATGATTTTTCAGCAGAGACTCCCAAAATGATTGGGACTGGAAGGTACCTCTGGAGACAGTCTAATCCAACCTCCCTGTTTACAGCAGTTGTCAGCTAATGTGGGTTACTCAGGGACACATTAGGTAAGCTTTTAAATACCTCCATGGACAGAGGCTAAATAATATCTCAGGGCTACCTGTTCCAGTGTTCAAACATTCTTAAAAGAAAAAAGGGGGTTTGTAAGTTTAAACAAGATTTTCAATATTTTGGTATTTTCCTTTTGCTGCTTGAACTCACTGGGCAGCACTAAGAAGAGTCTGTTCTTTACTTCTTCCCTAAGGTATTTAAACACATTGATATAATAGCCTGAACCTTCTCTTCTGAAGACCAAGCCTCTCCTTCCTTGACAGGTGCTTAAATCAACTTCACAGACTTTCAGTTAACTCACACATCTGTCTCTGCATCTCTCCTCTGCTGGTAAGCCCAGAACTGGATGTAGCACTGCAGTGTTCAGCAAAGGGGTCTAACCAGTGGTCTTACCAGTGCTCAGTAGAGGTGAAGGATGACCTCCCTTGATCAGCTGACAATGCTCTGCTTAATGCATCCCAGAATTCTGTTAACCTGGCAAGGGCACGTTGCGAATTTGTATTCAACCTCTTGTCCACTTATGTCCATTTCTGCAAAGCTGCTTTTCAGTTGGTCATCACCAACCTGTACTGCGTAGAATTATTCTTCCTCAGTTTCCCTTTGTTGAACTTTATGTTCCTGTCAACCTGTTTCTTCATTCTTGTCCTTAATATATTTAGAAATTGCTTCCAGTCGGTTTATCCCAGGGATGGAAGTGAGGCAAACTAGCCTGAAGTTCCCCAAATCCTCCTTCTTTCCCTTCTTGAAGATAGGACTGATATTTGTTTTTCAGTCCTTGGACACCTTCCCCAGTTGCCTTTACTTTTCAAAAATAAAAGTAGATTCATGGTGAGAGAAGCAGCTTTCTCTGGTTTGGTGAGCACATCACCATCAGTTTCCACTGACTTGTGTATGTCCATTTTGCTTACATGCTTCTGAAACAGATCCTTCCCTACCAGGGGTACGTCTTCATCACTCCCGACTTTCCCACTCTGATATTTGTTTTTCAGTCCTTGGACACCTTCCCCAGTTGCCTTTACTTTTCAAAAATAAAAGTAGATTCATGGTGAGAGAAGCAGCTTTCTCTGGTTTGGTGAGCACATCACCATCAGTTTCCACTGACTTGTGTATGTCCATTTTGCTTACATGCTTCTGAAACAGATCCTTCCCTACCAGGGGTAAGTCTTCATCACTCCAGACTTTCCCACCAGCCACAGGGGCCTGGGATTCCTGAGATGAAATGTTGCAAAGAAGGCCTTGAGTACCTTCTGGAGCCCCACCTGTCCCCTTGTGAGCTCAGGCTCTGTTTTACTGAGCAGCCCTGGAACCGTGTGTGTTTACTGTTGTGGTAGGTGTCAGAAATTAATTAAACCATCACTTTGTATATTTGAGAGTGGGGGTTATTTTCTCACCTAACATAATTACATCCTAAGGACTTTGTCTTGGAAATTTCTGGAAAGGACACTGACATTTTCATAATCACACAGCAGTGGCTGTGCTGGGCGCCCATACAGCAGATTGTCCAGTCCAGAGTCCTGGCCCCAGTAATGCACAAGACTGGGCTCTTTGGAGGAAAGAATGAAAAACCAAACCTGATCATTCCTTACTGAACCATTAGTCCTGTGTCATAAAATCTAGAGACCATCAAATCCAGGTAAATAACTATGAATATTCTTGTTAGCTAGGATTAAGCTTTTGTTACATAATTCTTTAAAATATCTTTCCAGTTTCTTGGTTACAATTGTATCAAACGACGATGACTTCCAATATAATGTTTTCTTTTCTACTGACAGTAGCACTCCTTGGATACCTGATGCTTTTTTAGTTTCACTGACTATATTCTTGGGTTTCATACCGTGTAAATAAGAGCATCATGCTCACTGTTTCCTATTCCATGTATTATTGCTCTTTCGTGCAGTATTTTCTGTGCATCTTTTTCTGAATTATATCGTGCCCTTCTTCCTTCATACATCAGTCATTCCATGTCCCTGATCACGTCTAGTCATCTGTCTCTGCCTATCATCTTATAAATAGTTATTAATCCTGCCATATTTAATAAGAAAACATACTGATTTTACAAATTGATTACATCTTGAATTAGTTTTCTGTGGGGGAATATGCATCCTCCAAGTTCCCACAATGTGGAATACTTATGTAGAAGAGTTTAAATTACAATTCAGTTTTCAACAAGAAAGCATTTTCAAGGATCTTTATGGGCACATCGGTCCTTCGTGTCTCTAAACTGCTTCTAGCTGCCCACTGATTCAGGAAAAGCATGTCTTGCTTGGTTTCTAAGATGCTTTTTTAAAATTATTTTCCTTTTTTTAAGTGTGGGAAAAGCAGAAGAAGGAGAACTGAGATTTAAATTAGAGGGAAGCCTCATACTCAAGAAATCTTGTAATCAAGTGTTTATGCTTTGGGGGTTTAGAAAATTAGGTTGCAGTTGTTGCTGTTCTTTCAATAGCATATTATTTCACAGTCGGTGCTGCAGCTAGTATTTTTGGTTATTGAATAACCAGCTATGTCTGTACTTTACTATGGTGAAGAGTGAAAGGAAAAGATACTGTCATGCTTACTAAAAAATATTTCTTCTCCATTGCAGTGCAAGACCTGCTCAGAGCCAAAACAAATAACCAGTTCCTCTGCAATCTATAACAACCCCAACCTAATCAAACCAATTCCAGTGAAGCCTAGTGAAAATCAGCATCAACGGATACCTCAGCAAAGCAAGGTGAAATGGTTTGTGTGTTTTCTGACTAGTGCTGCTGTAACTGAGTAACTGTGCAGGAATATTGTACTCGAGTCAGAAGGTCATTGCAAGAATTTGAGGTGGAACCACTCTAAGGAGGGAATTTTAATGCAAAACTAATCTGTTTTATAAAAAGCTACCCAACTGCTACTGTATGATGTAGAAGCATGCCAATTCCAGGCAGACTGTCCTGATGCAGGGAAGAAATGCCAGTCTTTCCCATTTCAGGTGCTGCTTTGATAGAAAGGAGCTTGCTGGAACCACAGGTTTTGTGGGTTTTTTAGGTGAATTCAGTTAATCTAAATAAAGAAAAGTCTCTGGATATATTTTCAAGCTAAATAATGCTGCAAAATCCCAAACGCTGAATTCAGCTGTGACAGGGAGATGCACAAAAAGTGGCCCTGCTTCATAGATGGGGAGCCTGTTGTCTCTTACTAATACTGTACTGTTGGCTAAAAGAGTTGGTGTTCTTTCACGGTATTTAAAGCGAAGCCACTGCTATCTCTCAGATTCACTGATTTTTCTCCCACATTAGCAGCTTGACAACTGTCTTCTTGCCCTTCCTATGTGACAAGACTATTAAAAATTCTCTTGGGAGAAAAGTGCATAGCAGTTTCTCAGCTTTTCCTGGATACTGCTGACTAAATGTTGTCACCGCTTAAGGTAACTTGTGCATGAGGGAACTATGTTTACATTTTTCCATTGTCCCCTCACAGAATGCGGACCCTGAACCACAGCACTTGTCTTTGACAGCACTATTTGGAAAACGAGAAAAGCCAGATGTCTCAGAACAGCTTAACAAACAGCATCAAGAGAATCTTCCTGTCAGGCAGGGTGTGGTACGTTCGCTGTCCTACGAAGAACCTGGCAGGCATTCGCCCTCGGCGGAGAAGCAGCTTTGCCCTGCCATTCAGAAGCTCATGGTGCATGGAATGGATCTTCAGCCACTCGCTGAGCTTCCTGAGAACAGACTCTGTGAAAATGGCAATATCCACCCCGTGGGGGAGACTTTCACAGGACTCTTCCAACCTGTGACTTCTCATGGTATTGCAACATCTCATGTAGTTCAGGATACTGCTGGCACTCAGAGCTTATTACAGAAGTTACAGAGTCAGTCAGGGTCAGTGCCTAAAATGGACCCCAGTGCAACAGGATCTGTCAACTCCACAGCTGCTGTGTTCAGCAGGACTCCAGTTGCTGTTGGAGCACCAGCAGCAACAGTAAATAACATGAGCCAGACACCTTTGGTATATTTCAATGGTTCCCTACCAGGCCAGACTTTAGAGTCTCAGACACTTGGGAAAGAACAATCCAAACTTCCTAGACAGCCACTTGCTCTCTCTGGCAATCAAGCAGCGAATTCTGGGGTGATTTCACCTCAAGAGTTGTTGAAAAAACTCCAGATAGTGCAGCAAGAACAACAGTTGCATGTATCCAGCAGACCAACCTTGGCAGCTAAATTTCCTGTTGTTACTCAGAACACCAATACACTGAAACCACTGGATTCCTGGATAGAAAAGGCACCCGGCACAGAAAAGCAGAGTGCTCTTTTTCAGGTAAATGGGAAACTTCAACATTTAAAATCAACAAAAATCTTTTGAACTTGGTGTTTTGTAAATTTAGTCTTTGTTTTATTTTGACCAGTGTATTTTTGTTACTAATATCATTTATATTGCAGGTGATCATGTAATAACATCAAGTGAATTCTGATTTACCAAGATGTGATGCTGTAAACACTGAAGGCTACAGCTCTTCTTGCACATCTGTAATGACCAAAAATACAGCACTCTTGCAATTTTCCAGAGCACTTTGAAAAGTCACCTAGATTTCTGTTGCCATACTTAGTCTCAGGCTGCTGTGCCTGTTGGCTGGTTACTGACTTCTTTTTGGGGTTGAATACTTTTTTTTACAAAAATTGGTCAAGGTGCTTAAAAGGTCAGTTATCTTCTAGCAGCAGGTTTTTGAAGTACTTGTATACAGATGAATCATTTTTCTTGTACCTTAACTGCTATTTCTAGCTATTTATTTTTTTATCTGCTATGTGTTATTTTGAAAAAAGACCTTGTGTCTGAATGCCTTAAACAAACAAACCAAACAATCAAAAACAATGACAAAAAAAAACCAACCCCCCTTAATACTTGTGATTGTGACTGAAAAGTCAGATTGGTGTCTTAAAAAATTCAGGAGGTGTCAAGAGACTGTGTTTGTCTCATGAGTGCATTTTTCTGTTGTCCAGAAAAGAATCATGTGCAATTACTGAATGTCCCATCTTGGACAACTACTGTCTCTTGTTAACAGCTTCATTTTCTGTAGGATCTTCTACACCTCCATGTCTTTAAAGGTCCTGTTTGGGGATACATTTAAGCCCCTTTTAACTTCCTTTATTGTGGATAGGCTGTCTCCAAGATTGGTGGTGTACCAGCGCCTGGCTTGTGTTAGAGTCTAGGAGTTACTTATCCATTCACCTTTCCAGTGTAAAGTTCAAAAGCTGCTTTTCTATTGCAGCTTCTTTAAAACCTGAATGAAAGACTACAGAAAGCTTCAGCGTGCTCCAAGAATCCTTCTTATTCTAGAATAAAGTTATCCTACACGTGAAGAGGCTGAAATAGTCCTTCAACAGTTAAGGGCCACTAACATTGTGACAGGTCAAGATTTCTGTGAGATAGGTCAGAGGAAGATAACACAAGATAGGAAATAGCCATCATTATTTTTTATTCTTTTAAAGTAGCATGACTTCAGATCTGTGTGAAAGAGTTTTGGGGGTTAGTCATGGCTATTTATTTCAGGATCAGTTGCTTACAGATGGTAATCTGACTTTCTAGTGGAGTGCTAATGAATAAAAATTGGATCTAAAAACCCAAAAACTTACTTCTGGAGAATGGAACTTGGCTGCCATCAGTGAAAGAAATTGTCTGTTTCCCTGGGACATGTACTGCTAGCACAGAGATGTAAGACACTCCTACTTTGAAGGTAAAAGTGAAATGAGGCAAGTACAGCCAGGCTGTACATCTTAAGTCAGTATGCATAAATGAAAAGTGCTAAATATGCTGATATATTTTCAAATGAAAAAATCCATATAGATGCTAATTTGGCTAATGATTTTATTTGTGTATGAAAAAGAAAACAATGCCAGCTTTAGTTGCAATATGGAAAGGGAATTACTGAGGTCTGACATAATGCAGTTTCAATAATTTTCTGCTTGAGTACAAATAGATTAGTAGCTTGTGAGAAGAGAAAAATATTCACTGGAACAAGTCTCATTCACTGCAATTATTGCTGCAAGTTTGCCTTAAAAAATGTTTTTAAAAGCAACTAAGGAGACTCTGCCTTACCATCTGCACTCACTTGTCCTGGCTGTGAGCAGAGCAAGTCAATTGAGACTGTCTAGGAGTGGCTTCATGGGCTGACACAGCCACTATCCAAACAGTATTAGATGCAGTTCTTCTTACACAGTTAGTATTGCCTGTGAGATTTCAATATATAGACTAAAAATGATAATGAAAATATGACTAATTATTGTTTAGGACACCTAAAGCTCTGCAATCTGGAAGGGATGGCCTCTTTCACATGCAGCAGATTGCCAAAAAAAGGGGGAAGGCTAAAAATGAAGGAATGAGTCTGTATTCCTGCAGAATGCCATGAATTAGCCATATGAAATCCAATTAAAAAAAAAAAAGTGTAAGATAAAAATTTGAAACAACTTTCAAAACCAATGTAATATCATCTTTGCTGTAGACCAGAGGTTGTAAGTGCTGCTATGCCTGCAGACAGGCATTGGAGGGCAATTGAACTGGCACAAATGTATCTGCACATATTCATGAAAAATAGATCAGAGCAGATTCTGACAACAAATGCAGCAAAAGAGTTGTTCTCTGTAATTATTCATCTTTTGGTATTGCCTTTTCTGCTACAATTCAGCATGCAGAAAAAGCAAATGTTAAAAAGTCTTAAGAGGAGTAGAGAGGTATCTGGACAGTGTCTGTTGGTGGAAAAAATCTTATTAAAGGAACACCCTAAATCTATCAACCACACTAAGAAAATTAAAGCAATAGTCTTTTCCACAACTGACACATTACAAGTCCAAGTTTAAATTGGCTTCTGCTGCATCTCCATATGGTGTAAGAGCTGTGATCTCCCACATAGAAAGGAAGAGACCAGTTACCCCCCCATACCTCCCAAAAAGAAAAAGAAAAAAGAATAATACTCGGAAGCATTCAGTCTGGTCTGGTGCCAGCCCTATTCTGTGAAGTGTTCCTTGTGCAGACAGTGAGTAATGTATGCTTAAGATGCAATAAAAAAGCATTAATCTGCAGTGGGCTTTTAAGCATATGCTTGGTGTTAGGCATGAGTTATCCTGATTATAGATACATGCTTAAGTGCTTGTGTTTATCAGAATTACAGTTTTGAAAGTGCTTGCAGTAACCTTGACACGAATTTATCTTTTCTTCAGAAGGCCACTTATCTTGCAGCCCATTTTTCTCATTTCTAGGAGCGTTTTCCATCAAGAGTGTACTCTGTTGATAGTGTTACGTCTTCTGAATATGTGCGTGGTACCTGGTATCTTTGGTGTGAGCATCTCACCATTAGCCCTCCGTTGCCCTGACTGCAGTCACAGCATGAAATTGTAAACGTGCACAAAAGGAATGCAAATAGGTACATTGAAATTGTTTTGAAAAATAAAATTCTATAGTTAAACATCAATTCAAAAATTCTGAATTAAATTTGAAAGACAAAGCAATGTTAGCGTTTTAGCCAGCTTAAGATTAACAGTAACTATCTTTAAAGTTCCTGAGCTGTTCTTAGACTAAATGTTCTCAGTTTTAAGTAATGCCACTAAAAACAGTCAGAGGCCCCCAGCACCCACGGGGTGCTGATGTTCCAGATGAGCCCTTGAAGCACAAGGGATTCTGCATGCGTAGGAAGCAACAGAGTGTGCCAGTTTGCATTACAGGAGCTCCAGTGCATTCCTTAGTTCGTGGCGCTGTGTGAATTTGCCAGCTATCACATCATCTAGCTGCCAACAGCCACACAGAATATCAAACAGATATCTTAATGAGCATTTGTGCTTCAGAGAAGCAATACTATATGCTGCAACAATTATTTTGTACATTTTCATTGCTCTTATTCGTTGCTGCATAACTGACAGTAGACTCCTACTCTGTTATTAGTGACTCAGAGATCTAAGTGTTGACCTGATAAAGCTGGAGATAATGCAGTAAAGGCTGGGTGAACAGGCAACTCAGGTTGGGTTCTGTGGGAAAGTGATCAGCAGCATTTTGAAAGGGCCATTACGTTTTGTGAGAAATCCCTCCAAGCTGAAGGGTTGGCCCAAAGGCTGTTAACTGTCCCTACAGAGCACTTCCAGAGCTTTCAGCAGAAATGCAGTGTTATAGCAACTCTACTAGTAATGCCAAGATCAGCATCCCATTTGCTGTTGGGTGCCACTTGTCCCAGTGACTGAAGATGATCTGAACTAAATCTAAAATGAAAATTTGCCTTTGTGTTTAAAAATAATAAAAATTGTTTACGTAATAGTGTAATGGCAGAATTTTTGAGCATGAACTGTTAGCAAAAAATACATTTTAATGTTTGCATACAGAAGCAAATGCTATGCACTGTAAAAATGACACATGTATTTTTCTTTTCTTCTTCTGACACTAAATATTTAAAGTTTTGCAGTAACCTGTAGATGGCAATATTGCTTATTCTATATAGTTTCCATGGGATTGCCAAGTCCTACCAACAAGCAGTTTCTATCAGAGAAAACAAACCAATTCTCATGTGTCTTTCAAATCACAACATATCTGTGTGTTTGACAGTGCTAACTGTATACTTTTAAGAGCACGGTTTCTCGGATTTTTGTTTACTTGCCTTGGACTCTAGGGAGAAATGGCTTTTGATATTGAAGGATGTGTCATCTAGCTCTTCGATACAGTCTTAGCATAGATTTTGCTGTATTAGTGGGAGAGTTTATCTCCTGCAGCTGCTCACCATCATCCCTTTGCTGGAGGTTTCTGCCCTTGGAGAGCAGTTTGTGTATGCATTCTTTAAATCGCATGAGGAAGAATCATCTGGTTTAAACAAACCCTGCCAATTTTGCTCAAGGTAAATTATAGAGAAGTTACTTCAGCTGCATGGATGAGTAGAGCAGAAGCATTGTGAGAAGTGTCTGGAGGTAGCTGAATCTTCCACAGGCAGATCACAACCCTCTCGCTTGCAGGAGAACATCTGTGCCCAGTGGAAGGTCTGGCTCCACAGAGGGATGGTGCTTTGGATGTACTTTGGGTTTCTTATAAAATGAACATTGTTTTTCCACTACAGGTGCCCAAACACATGTACTAATTTACTGTTTGAAGCAAACCTGTAATGAGTTATGAATACCTTAACTCTTTTGGGAGCTTGTAACACAGACCTGATGGTTACATATCATGGGGTAGGAAAAAAACCCGGTATGTCAAAGAGTTTTAATTTTTAAGTAGTACTTCATATTTGAGAAACAGAAGCAATATTTACCTAAAACATCAACTGTGAGATTTTTGCATGAGGTGTATATTGCACACTTTCTAATATCCATGTGTCTTTCCTGACCCTTTGTCTTTCTCCTTCCTTAATTTTTGCATAAAACAGCATGAGGTCTCAGTCCTCCTGGTTTCCTTCTATTTCTCTTTGTCTTGTAGCCTAACTAACTTTGTTCAGAAATGTCTTGGGTAGAACAATCATACTTAGGAGTAAGACAAACTACAGAAATATGAATGTTCTTTAATATTAAATGGCATTGCTTTGCATACCTGGGAATAAAGCTCAGTTTTATTGTCTTAATTTTAACTTTAAAATGTAACCCAGGACAGAGTGAAGTGATTCAATATCCTTTCATCTTCATACGATAGCAATAAATCATGCTTCAGTCCAAAAGAGAGGAGCTTTGGGGAACAAGTAAGGATCCCTTTGTACGTTCAGCTCTTTGAAAGAAAGATTGTACATTAGAGATGGCTGATTAGGATTAAGATTTACTATTAGAATTACCTGGTGAGAACTCTTAATATCTGCAAACTGAGTGAATAAACTTTCTTTTCTGTTGTATTCTATCTGATAGTATTTGCTGGTCCTGCATGTTTTACAGTTCCAAGATGCACTGCAAAATTGAAAAGTAAAACTTCATTGACACATACTTTGCAGGCTGGCATGGATATGATAGTAAGGGAACTTGCAGAATTGCTGCAGCATCAACATTTTCCTTCTTTTTGAGAGCCTTTTTCAATTTGTCAGCTGTGTGTTGGTTAGTAGTTGGTTCTGTCTCTGACAGTGCCACCAGCTCACTGTGGCTGTCTAGATAAATCAATCTCTGTTTTCTTTTCCCTCTCATAAGTAAAATGGGAAGAAAAAAAATATACACATATTTATAAAATAACTTGAAAGTTATAACTGGGAAATACCTTCTAGTATCAGGTATGAAGATTAGTGTCTAATAATGGTATTTGCATGTAAGTATATTCTCAAAGATGAAACTTAGTGACTTACTGTCCCTACGTAGAAGACATTACAGCTGCATTGTGTATGGGTGTTGATACTTAATAGGAGTCAGATTTTTGTAATAAAATGCTCTTATGCTAAGATCATTTGCCTGTCAGACTTAATCACACTTCAATCCACTGCTGCAATCTCAAATTGGATGGAAGACTTTTTTTTTGTCTAGAAATAGATCATATAGGTGGTCCTGAGCTGGATTTTCACATAACTCTTTTGATCTCCAGCAGTCTCTGTACCTGTTGCAAATCAGCCTGCAGTTTTCATCATTTTTATTCCCATAGAATTTAGTAGATAGCTTTAATTGGTGACTTTATTTTTATATGGACAGGTAATCTCACCTCAACGCATTCCAGCCACTGTGACTCCTACCTTGCTGATGTCCCCAATGGTCTTCACTCAGTCCACACCTGCTCCACCAAAAGCAAATGAAAGTGGGCGGTTAGCAGCAGCAAACCAAGACCCTGCTCCTAGCTCTGCTACCCTTCTCCTGCCACTGCAAACCCCAGAGCCATCTGTGGTCAACAGCAGCTCAATGACGAAGATGCAGCTGCAGGAAACACTTCTACACCTGATCCAGGTAAAGCACCAAAAATTCTCCTACTTTGCTTAAGATCCTGATTCTCAGTTGGATATAAGCACCCTATAATCAGTTGCATCTACTCTAGAGGCTGAATGTATAAGTAAAATATGTGTTGGAAGTTGTGCTGCTTGTGGCTGCATGTTAACAGAGCATGATAGCATAGACTGGAGATGTAGCAGCCTGTCCTTGCACACTGCTGGCTTAACTGCTGTTTTCATTAGTGCATCTGATTTGGGGTTCAGGAAAGATAATAAATTTGACAGAAAAGAACAAAGATGACTGAAGCTTCATAAGGTTGCCCTGTGAGCCAGAGAGATATCTATCATATTTTTAGCTAAGGATAAATAATGGGTCATTATCCTAGCTGCCAAGTATTTCAGAGATGCGTTAGCAGTAAGAGGAATTCAGATGGGAAATTAAAATTGCAGGATGAGCATGAGCAACTTTAAAATATGGGTTTGATAACCTAAAAATATACTAGTTCAGTTTATTCAATGTAATTCTTCAGTTCAAATGCTAAAATTCCTTTTGCTGCCATTCTTCAGGCTTAAATGTGACAAAGCATTAACAAGATTATGTATGAGATGATCATTTACTGCTCTGGGATGTTATAAATGATTATGAAGATTTTTTTTTTTCCTTAACTTGCTGTGTGATGAATATCTGAAGAGTAGAAGTTGAGGCAAGATTATATAACTAGGCTACGAAGCACAAGGAATAGAGACACAGATTTAAAGGCCCAATTTGTAGCCCCAAACTATGCTCCTGTAAGGCATAGGAATAGAAATAAAAGTCATTATTGGAATGTTGAAGTTATTTAAAATGTGAATTAAGTTACAGACCCAGAAAAAAACCCCACAATATCTATAACAAATCAGAGGCTTTTGTCATTTCTCCTTGTATTTTTAGTTTGGAATTAAAAAATAAAAATACCATGTTATCCTGCCTTTACATACTGTGAGTATCTGGATAGTAGTAACACCATATATGAATTTAAAATGGAAACTAGACAAGGACAATTGAATTTTAGCCTCTGAAGCTGTACTTGTACAATGTATGTTTGACTCTGCTGTTCTTGGTGGTAGCTAGGATTAACAGAGTTACCTGGAAATTATTTACTGCTGATTTCTTACCTGTTCTTTTCCATTATATAAAACTAAAGTCTCAGATATTCCTGATATTCCTCAAATAGTGTCTTGATTTTAATTTTCCTCATATGTTTATGTGAGCTGCTTAGGACATTCTTTCTTAATGTGGGTTGACTTGTTCTTGCAAAATGATCTGCAGAAGGAAAAAGTTAAACAAGCATCAGAGCAAAAGGAGCAGCAACAGTTAGGAGCATTAAGTCCAAAAGAGCTAAACGAGGATTTCCCAGATAGGATTTAGCACAGGATCAACACTCAGTGTTTCACTGTTACTTCAGACATGCTTGGAATTATCACTGACCTAGTAGAATAAACTACTTAAGGAAATCCCTAGGTAAATGAGAGCAAAGAGATGAATTTATAGGGTCATATCATCAGCACGTTATCATGCAAGAATAGTGGAGCCCAGTTAAAGCCACTATGAGCTTGGAAAATATGCTTTCTTTGTACTCATTAATTCTTGTGGAGATACAGTCATGTTTGCTGCAGTAAAGTTTATCTTTGTATCCAGGTCTTCTAGGGCTATGAGCAAGGCTTGGAAATAATATGCGTTTCTGGTAAAGGAAATAGCCTTCCTATCACTCATGTTTTAAAATACAGTAATGTTGAAAAGTACCTGGCCCATGAAATGACTCAAAACACCTACCATGCACTAACAATTACCTCTCCTGTTTTTCAGAATGATGACAACTTCTTAAATATTATTTATGAAGCATATCTCTTCAGTGTGAGAAAAGCAGCGATGAAGAAATCTGTGTGAACGATGATTTTTAAATTCCATTTCTATTGCTTCCTGAACTCCAGGAAAAAGGTTTCAAAATTTTCAAGTATGTTTACCATTAAAAAAAAGGAATGGGCTTAAGCATTTTGCATACACATAGATTTTGCTTGTTGGTGAGTACATGCTGTACTGAGAAAGGAGTGAGTGGAAATGGATTGTGCCTTTAGGGAGGGGAGCATCATGTTTATTACTGGAGATGTGATCACAAAAGATCTTACATTATTTTTCTTATATTGGTCCATACTTAGAACTGATTTCCCTGCATAAGGACTCAGTTCTCAGAATTCGGTTTCCTTCCTTCCTTGCAGTATGGTTATTAATTGACGAGGTATTTGTCCTGGATTTTCTCAGACACACGTCCTACGCAGCTGTCCCCATGATCGTGCCCATCTCTGACCACATGGTGGCAATGTTGGACTATTTTTAGGAACATGAAAATCCGGGTGAAATCTTGGAAGGGAAAGTCTTGGGAAGACTGATCTATCATCGTACTTAGTTGTTTGCAAATTAATTTCCATAAAATGTCATGACTTTCCCAATTTTTTTTTTTTAGAAAAATCTTACAGAATCATAGAATCATTAGGGTTGGAAAGGACCTCTAGGATCATCAAGTCCAACCTTCATCCTAACATCTATCTGTCCATTAGACCATAGCCTCAAATGCTATGTCCACTCATGTTTTAAACCCCTCCAGGGATGGTGACTCCCTTGGCAGCCTGTTGCAGTGCCCAACCACTCTCTCAGTGAAGAATTTCTTCCCAATATCCAATCTAAACCTCCCTGATGCAACTCGAGGCCATTTCCTCTTGTTTTATCATTAGTAATTTGGGAGAAGAGACTAACACCAGCCTCACTACAACCTCCTTTCAGGTAGCTGTAGAGAGCAATAAGGTCTCCTCTGTCTTCTCTTTTCTAGACTAAACAACCCCAGTTCCCTCAGCCTCTCCTCATCTGCCATGCTTTCCAGACCCCTCACCAGCTTTGTTGCCCCTCTCTGGACCCGCTCCAGCCCCTCAATGTCCTTCTTGTGCTGGGGTGCGCAAAACTGGACACAGGACTCAAGGTGCAGTCTCACCAGTGCTGAGTACAGGGGCACCATCACTTCCCTCCTCCTGCTGGTCACACCATCCTGA
>VWZY01012097.1:524243-597178 GCA_013399075.1 Chloroceryle aenea
GGGACTTTGCAGGTGTTTTGAGGAATTGGGGAGGGTGGGAGGGTTTGTTTGTGAATGTACTAGCAATCGGCGTAGCTCTGGGGTGGCACTGGATTCATGTTTCTATTATTCCAGATCCAATCAACGTTGTTATAAGCAATGTACAGCTTTGTTAATGGGAAGGCTACCTGGTGTAAAAGTTCTAGTAAATATTTTTTTTAGTATGTTCCTGGAGCACAGTGATTTCATTGATCCGTTTCTAATGAAAATAAAATGGATAATCCCTACCACGTGCTGATTTCATTTTATTGTTCCATGGACTATGTATTTAGAATTGTTGGGTCACTTGTATTGTATGACTTGAAAATGGTTTTACACTTGGCAGAAGGCACATGAGCTTTCAACCAATTAGAATAACTGACTGAACGAAATTTTATGTTATTTTTTATTAGCATCTGCTGCCGAAGTGCCACTTTAACTACAGTTTAGAAACCCAAAGTTGCTGCTGAGAAGGCATTTCCTTGGTGGGCACAGAGAACCCAGTCTGTAATCCACAAATGAGCATATGCTCTTCTTTACTGTGGGCACTGATGGAGGCACAACTTGGCAGCCTCATCTGCGAAGGTTCTTGAGTGTAAATGAAGATGCAGGTTTCAATTAGTACAGAAGTAATGATTCAAAGAGTTGCCCCCACCCCTGTACATCTGGCCCTTCTCTAGTGTAAGAGTTTGATTTGGAGAGGCAAGGTGAGGGGCGAGGGGGATTTGATCACATGCCTTGGGAAAGGCTCTAAACCAACATGTAAAAAAATGTCAAGAGCTACTTTACAGATGAGTGAATAACCCAAAGAAACTCATGCCTATGAAACAGGCATTTCCCAAACTAAGTAACTCATGGAGAGCAAGTTGGATTCTAGTTCCACTTTGTTACCAAATTTCTTATGATCCTTGCATGCTCAGTGAAAAGAACATGTTGGGGGCATTCCAGGAAGGGCAGACTTTAAAGGTAGCCAGACCTAATTCTAATCTTGTAGCCATAAAAAATTAAATAGCCATTATAATTGATGGGAGTCTGTTGAGTTAATTGGTATTATTTCTGAAGGAGCTGTTGTGGAAGAAATTGGAAGCGATACAAAAGAGTTTGTGTGAAACTAAATACATGCAAAATTGGTGTCTGTGATGCTGGATTATTTGGGTGGGCAACTTAAAGATGGTGGGGACACGTGGTAAAGACCTTATTTGACAGTAGAACTTCTGTAATTGATGGGTAAAAATAATCCTAGAGTATCTCAAGCTGTGTTTGTTGATACCATTTCTAGTCAGAGGGAAAATATTTTAATTTACAAAAAAGGAAAATAGCTATTTTAAAAACATCCTTATTTATTGCTTTTCAGAGTAATGTATTGCTTACAAAAATGACAGGCATATTTCTTACAACATCTTCTGTTAACCTCTTGGTGTTTATATTGGCATTATGCTTGACAATCAGAGGCTTATCTTAAAGCAGACAAGGATGGAGCTAATTCAGGGTTTCATCTCACTGCCTTTTCTTTCTGGTTGCATCTACACCAAGTAACAGTGATGGATGTAGTTGGGTTTCTCTCACTGTGTTATGCTATAAGGGATTTCTGGGATTGTTCAGGAAGCATAAACCTGCCTTTGGTGGGGTGAAGAAAAGAAGGGTAGTTGCTGAAGAAAGGAGGTGCTGTTTTAGCTGACTGTCCCAAGAACATGGGAGGTAAGAAAATGAAACAGGCTCAGAAAGAAACTCTGAATTTTATGTCAATGATTAGAAGAGGAAAAGTAGTTAGAGAATTCTGTTGCGGAATGAAGACACATGAAGTCAAGCTTTCCATTTCAGATGGCAGGACCTGCTTCTTCATAGGCATTTGGGAAGTGGAGACTGATCTTGGAGTCATACTGGAGTGTACATCTCTGCCCTGCCTCTTTCTCTCTTCCTTCTACTACAAACTGAAGTGTCTGTCTCAGAAAAAGGCTTTTTCCAGAAATATAGTTGGAGCCTTCTAGTACTGTGGTAAAGGTGAAGGAATCTCAAAAAATGAAAACTCAATCTCTGCCTTTTGGTATTGTGATATTTAATAGCTTTTTTCTTTTTCTTTTTTTTAATAATCATCTGGGACTGTCTTTTTTTTCAGCAGATCTGTGCATGGTACCAGAAAGTTTATTGAAATTTGGTAGATCACCTCTGAAGTAAAGTGGTTCTCAACACTTGGGTTCCCCTATGTTTTTAATTTCTTTTTTAACACACTGTTACAACAAGAGAGCCCTTAAGCTAGCAAGACATTTGGAGATGAAAAGGCCACAGTAGTCAGAATTGCCTTTCCTTGGGCTTGTTTTCTTTAAACCTGAAAAAGGAAAAAAGGTAGCAAGCAGAAAATCAGAAGGTGTGTAAGGATCACATCAACAGTACTTTAGATGCTTCCACAGTGCGCATGTGTAATACTTGTTTGTCTGTGTGTTTCATAATATACTGCTGGTTTTGGTGGTGGTTTGGTTTTTTGAGGGTTTTTTGTTTGTTGTTCCCCCCCCAGTAGAATAAATACCTCGTAAATGGGGTTTAGCAATTCCAGAAGTTGCTGTAGAGCTTTATGCGTTATTTATGCATTTATTCCAGTCTCAGCATCAAATTGATATTAGGGTAGTTCCACTAAACCACTGTCCACTTCCTTGGAAAATTCCACACCTATTGGTCTGGAGTGAGAAGACAAGGAGTAGAAAGTCACTGAAGTGCTGAAGCATAATCTCTGTCACTGTTTACCATGGAAATCCATAATATTCAGTGAAGGCATCCGAATCTTTCCTGAGGCCCTTCTCACAGAAAACTCAAATCCTTAATTTGATTTTTATTCATTAGCTCTCTGTTGCTTCTCTATTTACTTCTTGTTGTAGCTGCAAAGGGGATAATTAAAACTACACAGCAAAATAAAATTTTCCAAGAGCAGGATGCAGCTGAATGGGCAGGATGCTTCTGCTCCTCTGACAGCCTATTTAGAACATGTTGAGCTTTGAATTTCAGTCATAAAGCCAGTAAGTATTCAAGATATCTTTGTCCCTTTAGGATATTAAAAACAGAGTTTAATATTTTAGCAAACTTGGGAAGCTTTCCCCAGAAAAAGGCAAAATTAAAAGACATTTTTCAGTAAGCATTTGAGGCTCTAATGTAGAAAATGTTATGAGGCAGCAGCTTTATCCAGAGAGATTCATGAAACCTAGAAAAAGGCAAAATTCTAGTCCTGGGCATGAATAATGCACTAAAATAATTAATCCTCGGTCAACCTATTGTAAACTTTACTGCTAATCCGAAGGAATTTTAAGAGACTTTTATAAATCCATGCCTTCTCTGAACTGCTACAGATACCTCTAACGAGCTTGTTCTGGCCTCTAGACATAAATCTGTGTGTGGCTGAGTTGGGAATAGAGGAGGGAGCTTGGCATATACAAACAGAAGGAGGAAGATGTGGTTCTGCAAGACACGGAAGAAACAAAGACTGTAGCTTTATAAACACTTTAAGCTGGCTCTGCTGCTGAAGAGGCAGCCGGTCCCAGCCACCCACTCCTAGCTACTCATCCCTGCTCCCACACCCGTCTTTCCTTCCTTTTCTTTTGGTTTTCTCCTTTTTTTTTTTATTTTATGATGGCTACATGGTAAAACGTGTCGCAGCAGAATTAGTCCAGGTTAGGACTCTCTCCATGCCAGGGCTGGTCTTCAACTAGCTGAGTTTGGTGGGCAGCAGCCCAGGCACATGTTAAAGGGTAGGGACAGGAGTGTGCAGCAGTGGGGACAAGTGGGTGGGATGCCAGGAGAGGTAAGTGAGGCAGGAGACTTGAGCTGCAGTACTGCCTTAAACTAGCTTGAAGCTTTTGTGAAACTGCGATCTAAACTTATCTCTGCCTCCTCACTGCACTGAGACTCAGATGCCACAAAGATCAAAATGTGCCTTTGTTGTCATCCCCTGGCTTGGTTCTGTGCAGAAATCCATGCAAGTGTTTGCAGATACCTTCACAAAGGGTGGCTACTGTTCCTGAGCCTAATCTCTGCAGGCTCCCTCCAGAGCCAGTGGAAAGACAGGATCCTCTTGAGGACAAGTCTCAGTACAAACCTAATTTAGCTTGGGAGATCAGATTGACTGGGCTAAAGTTAGCCTTTGCAAACACCCTCTGCACCATCACCCTCTTGTGCTGAACCAGTACTGATAACAGTGTCAGCCCCTACCTTTCCTCACAATACAGCAGATGTTTCAGTGAATTAATTTTCCTTTCTCTTTTTTTTTTTTTAATGGAGATTGTACCATTAAACCTGAAGAGACTGTTCAGATATAAATCTGCCCAGCATGGCAGTGAATGTGAAATGCAGGAACCAGATTGCTTTTTTATGTGTAGCTGAAAAAAACTATGAAACAAGCACTGGAAAGATAAAAAATAGAGAAAAAAAAGAGATTTTTAGGTCATTTTGAAGAAATAGCATTTGGAGAAAATGTGTCCACTCTATGAATGCCTTTATAGCTGTTATGGGAAGAATTTGAGTTGCAAGTAATCACCTGGTATCTTCCTTTTAAAAGGTGAGCAGTGCAACATCATAAAAACTTCCCCAGAAAGAATTTAGAACAAATATCTGGCGTACAGAATAGGAAGTCACTACACATTTTATAAGAGCAGCAGCCTCAGTCATAAGTGTAATCAAAAATTTTCTTTTGAAACCATTTGAGGCATATGTTAATTAAAAGCCCTTTTTACTATATTTGGACAGAAATTCCACAAAAAGCAGAGTAAGCTTAGTGAACAATGAGTCTGCATGAACACTGCAAGTTAATAAAGGTGGAATTAAAAAAAAAACCAACCCTCTGGCATGTTGTGATGAAACAAAAAGCCAAGGAGCAGAAAGGATGACTTCTTCCTATCAGCAAGAGAGTAGCCTCTTCCATGCTGTGAGGAAACTATGGGAACTGATGGCCAAGTCCTATAGCTGTGTATATGTATAGAGAGGACTCTTAGGTCCTACATAAATATTCATGGTTCTCTTGCCCAAGTATCGCCACCCTGCTCCCCTGTGCTGAACACAAAGCTGCTGCACATCTCTGTTGCACCAGGTGGCTGCAGGTACAGACTCTTGTACTGTGTTTCTTCACCCAGTAGCTAGACATCTACTTCTGAAATGTACTAAAAGAGAGATTTTTACGCTGTCGCCCACCTGTGTGTTCCTCAGCACTTGCCTGTAAGTGCAGCATTTAGAGGGAGAGAGGAAAGGAGTGTGCAGGCTCTTGGCAGCACTCCCAACATGGGGCTACCGAGGCTTGGAACAAAAACTCTGTTTTCCTTCACTTTTACTGCTGCTTAGCAGCCCAGCTCACTAACAGCTGCCTTCTTTCCACTTCGAGCAGTAGCCCCAGACCTGCCACTTAGGAAAAGTGCCTGCATTTCTCATTCATCTAAGAGGTTTTTTGTCTGTCTGAGGCTCCCCTCTTGGGTTCTTATCAGAGAAGTCTTGCCTCTTCTGGCTTCCCCCATGGATGCAGTGAGCTGTAGCCCAGAGTTTGAATTAGAGTCAAGGCCATAATGTCACAGCATAATTCAGGGATCCATCCTTATTAACGTTTGCTGTTTGGCAATAATTCTCATCTCTTTTACAGCTATATCTGCAAGCAGAATCAACCACTTGGCCCTACTGTCTCACCTCTTGTGATATGCCTTTCCCACATTTCTGCACCTCAAGCCCCAAACCTAATGCTTCCAGGCATTCCCTCTTCCCACCACTGCCTCAATTCCTATAATCCCCGCCTCCAGTTCCATCAAAGCAGCTGCTTACAGGGAGATGTTTGCCCACATCTGCCATGTGAGCAAGTGCAAATCCTCACCCCATACTACTTCGGAGTGGATCACATCCCACCAAAAATGTGTGTCACAATTTAGGAATGTCTGGACAATACCAGCAGGACCTAAGATGATGACTCTGGTAACAAATAAAAAGGTTTTTTATCTGTAAGAAAATTCCCTTCAGGGAGTGTAAAACACAAGCTTCATCAAGGGAAGGGTAGAAGGAATGAGTAGAAACATAAAGAAGATGAATCTCCAGTTGGCCCCTTTGACTGAGAGGTATGAAGAAATGCTCACTACATACTCAAGAAAATCCAGTAATGTCTGTGAAAGGATAGTGAATAATTATAAACAGAAGTGTTAAAACCGGGAATTTTTAATTCACCTGTAGGGGCAGAAGGTGTGGAAATCAGAAGAGGAAGCAGGGAGATGGAAAAGCACAAATGAAACATGATTTTGTTGAGGAAAACTTTCACTTCCTTGTATAAAACCAGAAATGTAGACAGCATTAAAGCTCTGAAGAAACACTAAGCTGATTCCTCCCTGCAGGGGCCTACTCAATCCAGCAGACAAACATTCTCTGGTGTCAAGTGCATTGAACCAGCCAAATGGCCAGAGATGAAGACAGTAAGCACCCATTCTGAGACATCTGCAGGCAGTCAAAGCAGAGCTGGCTTTGCAAAGTAGAGGACTCTGCAAACGCTGCTGTGCATACCCCGAAGAAATCGGCTCATGAAAGGGGAAGATTTCAAAGATAAAACATCAGCTTCGGAGGTGATACAAGGAGAGAATTTGGGAGCTGCTCTTGTCTCATGGTAACAATGTGTTCAATTACACCGGTGCTGAGGGGACAGGTGTGGATGGTGAAGTGGGGAAGATGGGCAGGTTCAGGTACAGAACAGAGGGGACAGAAACACTTAATTTATTATTTAACCCAAAGTAATCTGCTTTTTCTTTGGAAGTGGTGCTTTTATAATCCACCAAGACATCTTTGAATGAGAACTGATTTGAAAGGATTTCTATTTCTTATATATCTGTATCTTTTCTATGTCTTCCACAATGCTCTGAAAGTACTTCTACACAAATTGATAGGTAGATGAAATTTTTTCCAGAAGTGCTTTTTATATGAATTACCCTTGCAAAGGAGGGAGAAGGAAATACTACTTCCACTTCAAATGGACACAAAGAGTGGTTCCATAATGGATTCATGGAGGTCCCAGAAGAAGTGAAGATACAAACATGTTCAGTCGCGCCTTACTGGGGCTTCACTCTGTTCTCCATTACTGCATTTTTGTTTGCAGCAAACAGAAGAGTCCCTCAGTCCAGCCCAACTATTCTGTTTCCCAGATGCAGCACGTGACAAGAGATCAGCATGTTGTGTTGGTGGGGAAAGCTGCAAAAAGCAAGGAACAGAACTAGGCAAGAGCAACAGCCTAGTGGCCAGAAATGAGTCCTGACAATGTGGGATTTCTGATGTTCTGTTTTTTCCCTTTGCAGGTGCTATATGACCCAGCAGGAATCCCTTCCCCACTCCCTTCCCCTGCAGCATCCTGCAGGCTGGTTTGTGACAGCCTGGTGTGCCCCATGCCTGATGAATGAACAAAGCCAGCAGGAGCAAAAGAAACAGCACCAGTATTTTCATATGCAATTCCTGTATTGTTCAAAAAATAAATTACTGTACCTCCAAAATGTACCCTCTCCAGCTGTCTAATAGAGGCCATACTAAAGAGGCCAGTCAGCACATGTTTCTCATTATCCTTCCCGTCCCATTGGTGTCAGCTCTTCCCATGGCTCTTTGCTGGGAGATTCGGATGTGATTGGCAATGTGCTCTGACAAAGCTGTTGTTGCTCTTCCTCTTTAGAAGTGGTGTTCTTCTGCCAGATGACTGCAGCAGCTCAATGGGAGTCTTAAAGGTTTATTGATCGTCTGTCCAGAGGTGAGCAATTGCTACTGGCATTTCAGAAAAGACTAGAAAGCCCATTTTCAATGGGAGAGGACCTCCATTTAAGGAGGAACCTCCCATATGTTAGCTATTTCCAGAAGAGGTTGGACTGCTGGGCTCTTAAGATCTGTTTCTGCCCTTGCCCTTTGCCACCCCAGTCTTCATCCTCCAGAGACAGCCACCAGCCCAGCACTCCTCAGCAATGCTGAAAAACACTGTGGAGGATAAAACATCTTCCTGACTTCTGAATGCAGTAACTTTTCACCTTGTCTACACAGAGCCCCTGTACAGAGACTGACTCACTATGCACTCTCAAGTGCATTTGCTTCTACACCTTCTTGGCCCTGAACTGCCAGACACACAACTCTTAGTTTTCTAGTGCTAATAACAATTTTCTACTTGGTTAACATCTGCAGGACCACACTAAATCCAGCTAATTGGTGTTCTTTCTGCCAAAAGGACACATTTCTGCAGGAAAAGGCCTCCATGGCTATTCTAGCCTGTCAGCTTTCCTAGCCCTCCTAATTCTAAGGAGTTCTAGTTGTATCAACTTCCTCTGCTTCCATCTTAATCCACGGTAGATGTGTTAGGTAATTTTCTTTTCTCTTTAAGCCTAGGTATGACCAGCAGTGTGCAGTGTTTGTATTTGAAAGCCTGCTGGCCTCTCCCCGGCATTTTGGGAGGACTGTGAAAGCAGTGAGCTCCTTTCTTTCCTGATCACCCTCAGCAGATGTTCACATCAGTAAGATGAGAAAGAACAAGAGCCTGCTCTTTGCCGCTGGAGACCATTCTTGGAGGGAAGGCTTTGGAAGTGAAAAACCTTTGCAGCTTCTGTTTCTGCCTGGGTAGACAAAGAGAAAGCAGTTGTTGGTAGATGGGAATGTAGGTGCACTTTAGCACATAGGACAAAATATTATCAGAGCTCTGGAAAATCTCTAGAAGACAATTAGTAACATGGTACATTATAGATGGACAAACCTGACCAGTATTTGAGGACTATGGCAATAGCCACAGCACAGTTTGGAATTGCCCTAGCAAAGGACTTGTGAAGTCCTGGACACCATTCACATCTCCAGGGTTGGATGAGGAGTGTTTGGTCTCTGGCCTTGAGTACCCCACAGCACCCACAGAGAGCCACAGCCAGTCTCAGCAATTCATCTCCTAAATGAGCTGGAGTCTGCAAGGTGAAGGTGCAAGTTGAGTAAGAGGAATTTGGTGGAGCAGGAGAGCAGGTGGAGTGTCCTGGCAGAGGTGGTTAGCCCTACGCCTCGTGTTTGGTCATGGCTTCCCTCCAGCACAGGGAGGGTAGAGTCTTATATAGCTGAAAAGTGCAGGGGGAACTTGAGTATGACCTGCCTGATATAATAGTTCAGACTCTGTACACCACTAATGCCAAAGAGGCAGGTCCCTGTGCAGCACAGCATGCCACTGCTGCTGAGCCCTAGCCACCTCCTCACAGCCACGACTGCTCAGTCTTGTGCTTGTGTCCTGGCCTGCAATGAAAACGTTCACCTCTGTCTGCCCAGGGCTCTCATGAGACACCACCAACAGCGTGATAGGTCCCCTTGTGCTGGCAGAGGCTGCCATCCCACTCCCTCCCCGTTAGGTGCAGCTCTCATGTACCCTGTGAGAACCACCACAGCGAAATGCCCCTTCAGACCAGTGTCTGCCAGTGCTCCTGGGCCAGCATGACTCCATCCATCACGTTCTCTCAGATATGGTCTTCATTCCTTGCAATGTAGTGCTATGAAGATGGAGAAAGACACTGTGTATCTATAGCTCTGATAAATCTAAATTCTACTTTTTGTCCTGGATGGTGGGTGCAGTTGTTAATTTTATTTCAAGTGCACTGCAGACTGCTCTGTCCCCAACCCAAGCAAGTGGTTTGCTGAGCTGTCCCTGTGTCTCTACTGACTGTCCCACGTGCTGCCCAGATGCTGACAACAGCAGGAGGAGACAGAATAAGCAAGGCTGCTAGAAACTGATTTTTTTCAGACATATA
Source organism: Chloroceryle aenea (assembly GCA_013399075.1). Classification (NCBI taxonomy): domain Eukaryota; kingdom Metazoa; phylum Chordata; class Aves; order Coraciiformes; family Cerylidae; genus Chloroceryle; species Chloroceryle aenea. The sequence continues at coordinate 533,999 of VWZY01012097.1, forward strand.
CTTTGCACGCTATTACACATTCCAGCAGCAAGAGAGAGATTATTTGCTGTCATATGTGCCTAGACTAGGCTAAATCCTTGTGAGCCACCCTTTCCTGGGGGATTGACATTCTGCTTCTCCAGCACCCACGTCAGGAGGAGACGGCTGCAACCTGGAGAGACCTCACCTACCCTGGGAGGCTACCGGCTCTATTATCCTGTGCCAACGGGGGTTAAAACTCATCAGCAAAACCTGCTTGCAAGAAATCCACTGGTCTGTTTCCTCAGCTAATTTGTGCTCCTTGAAGGAAATCAAAGAAGGCTTTTAATGAGCCTTCTGGGCACAACATGATTTGTATCTTCCTCCTCTTGGGGCAGGCTCACAGCAAGAAGCCCCCTGAGGTGGAGGGAAAATCTCTTTGAAAGCTGCCTGCCGAGCAAGATGCTGTCAGATGTTGAAGGGAGGAAGAGTGAGCGTGTGTAATGCAAGCTGGCAGGTGACGGAGCTAATTACGAACTTGGAGGCAATTTAGGGTGATGGGAAGTGACTTGAATTGTAACCAGAGGTTAGAAGAGTTTCAAAGGATGCTGCCGCGCTCAAGATGGGCTGGAGACCAGCCCCGTCAGCCCGTAGAGCTGCTGTAGGTCAGGGAAACACCTTGCACATGCACTACAGAGTAATTGCAGAGCAAAATACAATCTGCTGCAAGATGGTGTTAATTGGATGTGGAAAGCATTGTGGACCCTTCCCCCAACCCTTCTCTTCTTCAAAACTGTCAGGGTATTTTTAATAACAATTGATGGCTGCCTAAAATCACAAAACATGTTTTCATTAATATTCATGAAAGAATGGACTGTTTTTATCTACACCTACATCAATGTGTGGAAAAATGTAACCGAAGCCCAGCTTTTATCTTTAATCACTCTGAAACTGTTTGCCTCTGATTTTTGTAGGGAAAAAAAAAAAAGTCCTGTTTTCAAATAAGAAAAGCATGAAATGTTATAATTTGTGACCTAGAATTTTGGCAAAGCTGCTCCCTTCTGTCAAATCAAAAGGAAGGAGAAAAACAATCAAACTTTTAAGATTTTTAATTGAGTTCTAAATATTCAAGAATTTGATACACATTTCTACAAGAGCTCTTGCTTGGACATTTGCTATCAGCAGCAAAACAAAATTAACAGGAAAACTTCAAAGGATTAAAAAAAAGAATTCAAAAGATAAAAGGTAAAAGTCTTTATGCTTCGACATATTTATTTATGCTACGGTAGCATGTAGCAGGACTGCTGTATGCATTGTGAAACCGGCAGCCACAGAGCCCATGAGCTACAGATGCTATGCTGGGGACAGTCAGCTCATCTGTATCCGTGCCATTTTTCCTGACAGGCAGATGTTTAATGCCTGGATCACTACAGAGAGGTCTGTGGAGTGCTGCAGCCCAGCTTCACTGGCTCCCTGATCCACCCCCATTGCCAGGGAACAGATAAAACCACCCTGTGGCTCAGTCTGACCCCCGGACCAGTGACAGTGTGATCCAGATAACTCAGGGGCGGGGAGCAGAGCGGTTTGCTGCTTTGCCCCTGTGGATCACTTGCCAAGCGACAAGGCAGTTCTCATTCCCAGAGGCTATGCTGTTTCCCTTTGCGAGAGCACAGAGAATTAGAGAGCATCCTGTATCTCCAAAGCACCCTACAGCCGTTACCTAATAAATCCTTTCGGGATTTCATCAAATAGGTGATCACAGCAGTAACATCAGATCACGAAGGCAAGTAACAGCTCAGCACCCTCCACACCTGATAGTGGAACACACGGCGGGAGGGACCCTTCCTTCTAGCCCAGACAGGGTGGAGCAACCCTAATTTGTCCCAGATACCTCTGCCCTGATAATCTTGCACAATCCTGAATCCTTAACACATTGAGTAGAGAAAAGGAGGTATTTGTAGTGTGTCCTCTGCACAGGGTCATTGCATCACACATTTAATACGAAGGATTTGGCAACATAAATGAAGTTGCTAGATATGCACTGAGTCAAGTGTCTGCAGCTGTGGAGATTAGCGGAGTAAGAGACATCGTTTATTTAGTTACTTGATGCACCACAATTCCTGGAACTCCCCGTGAAGCAAAGCCTCCGCCCTCGAGAAAGCTGTTCTAGTGCAGCCACTTTATCACAAAAGGCTTTAATCTCTTTTAAAATGGGGTTTCCCTTCCTCCCAATCAAGTTCCTTCAGGTCATGTGGACTTGAAAAAAATTAAGTTTAACCCTTTAGTAGTGGAGAGATAAGGTTGAAGTTAACTTTCACTCCAGGTGCTTTTGTGACAGCACCCAGGAAAGCTGCATTCTGCTCACAGTTCTCCCCAAACTGAGCATCTGCTTTCACTTCTTTTCCTTTTCTCTTTCTTCTTTTTCTTGCCTTGCTCTCAGAGATGGTGGGAAGGTGCTTCAGTGCTCCTTGTTTCCTGTGCACTGTGCATTATGCTCTCCCTTGATGTATCCCTCTGTGCCCTAAATTTCCTGCTGCTTGGAAAACTGTGCCTGACGAGGGTTTAAAATATTGCTAGGGGAAAAAAAAAATATTAAAAAAAATGCTCATTTCATCTTGGAGTATTTAAACAAGGCTAAAATTAGATCAGAGCTGTGGGAAAAAATAAAAAGGAAAAAAGGCAAAGTAACCAGCCATAGGCATTAATTAATATGACACCTATGTGGCTGCTTCTATAAACAATGGGGAGAGTGTGCAGCTTGCAGATGAATGGGTCTTCAGGCAGATATTTACAGAGCACCCAGGTGGAATGTGGGGTCTAGAAGGACCTTTCAGGTCTCACCAACCCCAGCTTCCCAGGTCTCAGCCATGCTGCCAGTCAAAAGGCCAACCCAGTCCTAGACCAAGCAGCATCTCCCTACTGCATTGCAGCTTCCCAGTGCTCAACTGGGATTGTACAGACCTAATGTGACCAAATGAGGAGGGAGGGCAGGGACACCTCCGAAGCCCACAGCCCAGGGTCTGCCAGGACCATCAGCACTCTTACAGAAGCAAGCCTGCAGCCCTCTTCCCCGACCCCGCTCACCTATTAAATCCACACATCTGCAAACTCAGCTTGCAAGCGCTAATTCTCCACAGCACTGAAACCTGATCAGAAGAGATTTGCATGACCAGCCAGTAAAACCACAACTAAAAGTGCTTTTCCATCACTGCCTCTGGCAAGGGCCTCCTGGCAGCTGCTAGGACAGGGAGATCAGATTCTCTAGTACTGGCAAAACACTGCACGACTGCTTTCCAAACCACCCCAAGGAATGGTTAAACCTGCCTACTCAGACAGGCCAGAGACATCGTCCTCATATCTCCTGACCAGGACAGAGCTCAAACACCACTGGGAGAGCAATTTCACAAGCAGAATGTTTGACCAGGATAGAAAGGAGCTTTTGTACCCAGGTTTTTATCTAAGGAGTCCTGCCAAGAGATAATGAGAAGCACAAGATTATGATCTCAGATAAATGTATCTGCTAGGAACAAGACTACATAGTTTATTCCCATCATGCCTTGTTTTAAGTTATTCAAAATCAAAGCAAATTAATCTTATTAAGTGATTATGCCCCAGATGTTTTAAGTTCAGAATCATGATGAAGCAGAGACTTGCTTTGAGATAGGCAATGGTGGCTGGCACACAGCAAGATCCCAGTGTCTCCAGAATGAAAAACAAGTCTGTGATGATCTCTTGCAGACTATTCCCCAGCCCTGATATCTACAGTGCAAAAAGGACCCTCACGCTCACTCCATGGAGGCCCTGGGGCACTACTCCAGAGTACTCAGAAAATAGAAGGAAGCACGACTGCCTCTCCATGAGCCAACTGGGAGATAAGTACCATGGGTGCTATGGGGAAGAAATATCTCTGGTGACCAGCTCCAGCCTGATAAACCTCCTGGCAACAAGAATAATATCACAATGAGCCTGATGCCTGAGGAGGCTGAGATGCTGTCCCATCTGCTCATCATCTGTATACTTTTCTCTTTGCTGTGCTCAAAGTTGCTTCCATATCCCCATTCCAGCTGACTTTCTAACAGAGGCACCTGGTTGCTAGATGTACTGTGCCCAGCACATCTTTTTAATCATCTCTCTCTCATGCTCAGTGTAGAGTTCCCCTTTCTTCATTTTGCCCCATTCTCTTTATCCAGCTGTAAGACTACACGTTATTCCACTCGGGCATTTCCAGGGCAGGGCCACCACATAAATGCACTAATGAGAATTCTACTGTCTTTAATAAATGCTCCTCATACACTGCTTACACCAGTGTTTTGATGATAGTTGTTCCTTGGCTAGTCTTGGCACTTGCAGGATCTTCTCGTAACAAGATAATCCAAACTGAACTCAGGTTCTAGGCAAACCAGAAATGATTAGAGATGGTGAATCTTTCTCCCACCTCCCTGTGAATACAGCACAAAATCACACTGGCATTTTTTTATTGCCCCATGGTTTTACAAATTTACCTCTAATTTGCTTTGCTCACTCACCCTATAACTGTTGCAGCCTTAAATTCTCACTCCTTGCTATGTGTTTGCTTTCATTCTTTCTCATAGGATCAATTTTCTTTTTCCTTAGTCAGACCCTGACACCGTTTCTCTCCAACTGTGCTCACACACTGTGGTGGCTGAGCTCTGCAGAAGTAACTGGATGCACACTAATCCCATTAAGGACTCTCTAGTCACCTGGGGTTTTTCAGTTCCGTGCTATTTTCATTTCATCTTCAGATCACTAAGGGTTTAAGTGAGATATATCCAGTAAACGAGATAAATCCAAATAAAGGGATCTGGATCTCCCAGTTCAGTGTGTTGCTGTGTCTCACTGCCTTTTCTATCAGTGTTTCAGGGTTTTTCAAACACACCCAGACGAGGCCTCCCACCAGAACCCATTTGGATTAAACTGGGGCCCAGCTGCAAGTAGCAGACAGTGTCTGGAAAGGTTAGTGAAAAGATCCTGCAAAAATCACTCACAATAACCATTGTAGATGTCTCATTGCAAAGAGGAGAGAAAAAGCTTTCTAGACTGTTGGTTCTCCTGCCTATGGATCACATTTCAGATTTTTTTCAGAACGTGGATTTTTATCACCTCCTCCCCAAAGAGGCAAAAGACAGGGAAGCCAACCACCCTGGGGCTGCCCCTCATTTCTAATCCTGGTGACACAGAGAATTGAAACCCTGATGGTCAGTCTTCCTAGCTCTTCTAAGAGCAATCTTCTTTTCAAGCTACAGAGGAAGGAGGAGGCAGCAGAAGCCCAGCCCCATGGTCCTCAGTCCCAGAAGCATGAGCCCAGCGTGAGGGGAAGGGCAGTCAGCTGCCTCTGCTCCCACTGGCAACGCGCTGCACCCCTTGTCTGCAGTGAGCATTTCTGGAAGGAAGATTTCTCTGTACTGTCCTCACCTCCAGATTCCCCCTGGGGCTGTCTGGGGCTGTATGTCCCCCTGCTGGGGACAAGGATCCTCAGCGCACACTTTGGCCGTTTGAGAAATGCATTGCTAAGATCTGCTCTGCCTGTTGCCTTCACATGCTGACTGTGGCATTTGCTGTACAGCCATGTAGTACCCTGAAGGCACTCTCTCTAGAGCGTCTGTCTGCATAGAAATTGATTTTCTGTAGATTTTAAGGTCAGAAAGAACCATTTCAACCTTCCCATGTAACCCTTTGCACAGACTTAAGAAAATCATCTGGAAATTTCTGCCCCTCAGGCACACAACCTCTTGGTGAAGAAGATCGTCACTTTCAAAAAGATACTCGGTCTGGAGCAAAGATTGTAATAAATGACAAAACCATCCTATCCTGAGGTGACTTATTCCTGTAATTACTTAATTGCTCACCCCAGGCTTTCAGCCTCTTCATCATACAGTTTAACCTCTATTCCACATTTCACAGTTTTATTCCCTTCTCTGTATTCCCTCTGCCGCTTCTATTATCCCACTTAATGTGCAGCACCAACGCTGCACTCAGTAGCACATCCATAATATGTGCCTTAGTTTTAATTTAGTCCTTTGACAGACGGTTTTCCCCTCCACATCCTTATGAGAGACCTAACGATCTAGCATGGCTCTGCACTTTATATTAAATAAGACATTTGCAAAGTTGTAAAAGATGATTATAATATGCTCTAATAAACGGGCTCAGTCATAGCCGTAGAGCACAATTGTTCAACACGTCATTCCAGTAATTTATAATTTTATGTTGCTGTATCTGTAGTTATTTATAATTCATACTTCTTGTGACAATAATGAACTTACAGAGCGTGCCCCTCATCTGAGTGTGCAGTTTGCTACTTGCTGCTATTCATCAAGTTCAGCCATTGGGCTCCTTTGATCCATTAGTCTCCAGTCACAGATGATGGTATGGCAGTCTCAACTGAATGTTGCCCCAACAGAGAGATTTGACTATTAATAAATAATCACTTACATTAGGAGGAGATCAGTTAAACCTGGCAGAGTAATTTTTTTCATGCCATTTTTAATTCCCAGTGCCCATTTTCCTTCCTCTCTTCTCACCTGTGTGAGGTCCCCAGACATGACTCGGAGGATGAGTGCCTCACCAGGACCTGCACCAGATGCTGCTGAGGTGCCAGCTCAGCGCAGCCTCGTCGGTCCTATGCAAACCTCAGCACCAAGCAGTGGAACCACACAAACCTGCTGGTGCATGCAGGAGCCCACCATGCATCCCATACTCCTAGTTGCAGCTCCAGGTCCTTGATGGGGAGGAGACAGTGCTGGGGTAACTTGCTGGAGCAACCCACCAGCATCCTATGATGTGATGGGTAGACCCTGCTGGAGAGAGATTAAAGGTCAGGGTTTTTTTTGGGGGGTGTGGTTGCTACCCCTTTAAAGCAGGCACAGCCTGACCTCTGGCTGGAGAAGCTGAGACCCGTCTTCAGGAATCAGAGTAATCCTGGGTGATTTTATCCCACTCCACTTCCCTAAATCTGCGGCTGCTGCTGCTTGGCAAGGGGATTAAGGGGCTGGCAGGGGATTACGTAGCTGCTGCAGCTCCCAGCACGGAGCTCCCTCCTGGCGTGGCTGCTCCTCGGGGCACAGAGACACACTGCACCCGTGGGTACCCACTGACGAGGGTCCCTGGTGGGTTTTTGGCCACCCGCCCCGTGCCAGAGACCACTGACGGCGCCCAGTAGCAGGAGCGACATTCCCAGGGCAGAGGCAGCTGGGGTCACCCCGGGGCTCAGCCCTGCAGCGGCAGGGCACNGGGGCCCTGGGCCGTCCCATGGATGATGCTCTGGCTCTTCTGCCTCCTTCCCTCTGCCAGGGCCCAGACGAAGATCCCACTGGAAACGTAAGTGTTTCCCTCTCTCTCTGGCATGGGGCATTTCTGGCATGGAGCGGGCGATGCGGTGGGCATGGGCAGGTGGGTGGGAATGCCTCTCCACTGGTGGCAGGCGCTGTGGGTGAAGGCTCCTCTGGATGGGCACATTGCTGGAATGGGGGGCTGGCATTTTCTTACAATGGTGGCAATGGCTCCTGGGTGAGGACAGAGCCACGGGAGCCACAAATTCAGTACCCAGGTCTAGTGTGGATGCAACACCTCATTTTCCAGCATGTCGAGGAAGGTTCTCCTCCCCCTCTGCTCTGCACTAGTGAGACCACATTTGGAGTGTTGCATTCAGTTCTGGTGTCCTCAGTTCAAAAGGGACAGGGAAACACTAAAGACAGTCCAACAATGGCTACAAAGATGGTGAAGGGACTGGAGCATCTCTCTTTTGAGCAAAGGCTGAGAGCCCTGGGCTGTTTAGCCTGGAAAAGAGAAGACTGAGAGGGGATCTTATGAATGTTTACAAATATCTGCAGGGTGGATGTCAAGTAGAAGGGGACAGTCTCTTAGTTGTGCCCTGTGATAAGATGAAACATAAAAGTAGCAAGCTGAAACACAGGAAGTTCCACCTCAGCATGAGGAAAAACTTCACTGTGAGACTGACAGAGCCTGGAGCAGGCTGCCCAGAGATGCTGTGGAGTCTTCTTCTCTAGAGACTTTCAAGACCTGCCTGGATCTGTTCCTGTGTTGCCTGTCCTAGGTGATCCTGCTCTGGCAGGGGAGGGTTGGACTGGATGATCTCCAGAGGTCCCTTCCAGTCCCCACCATTCTATGATTCCTCATCTGTCAAGCAGAGCAATGATACTCATCTTTAGTTAAGCACTTTGACATCTATTAATGCTCTGCTTGATGCACTGGGCAGCAGAAGGCAAAACCAATTTAAAACCATGTTCATAGAACCCCACTGCTGGTGCAGCTTGTGGAGATTCAGCCATGGAGGAAGATGTTAGCGGCCCCAGTTTAGCAGAGAGGTCCCAGCAAACACTGCTGGTTTGCAGCCTGCCAGGGACACCCTGGGTACTCAAAGCACCGGTCAGGATCTGGCCATGGGAGGCATGCGCACAGGGTGTTTGAGCAAAGATGCACCTCTTGGACACACACGTGATCCAGAGGATGGAGTGCAAGGTTTGCAGTGCCAAAGCTCCAATCCCTTGAGTTGGTCTGGTACACTGGTAGCTGGAGAAAACCCTTTATACGCAGATGACAGCCTGGGTAAATACACACACACGTTTACATGTGAGCACATGTCAGGGGCTGTTAGTGAGGAGAAGCTGAATAGAGGAAAGAGGCTACAGCACCTTCACTTGCTTGTTGCTGCTCCACCATGCTATGAGAGGCGTAATAGTCTTTCCCAGAGCTTTGGAATGAAAAGCTGAGCTGCAATACTAACATAACCAGCCATGTTTTCTGCATGTGCTGCATTTAGGTCCATGTTCTAGTGCAGCTGCGGGGAACCTTGATGTACTTTCTTGGATGTGGGTTTGCAGGGCACCCATGCCCATGTGCATGTTGGTGTAGACGAGCAGCCCCTCCAGCACAGTCTCTGCTGGAAAACTCCCTGCCAGCAGCGCAGCCGGTCCCAGCAGCCCACCAGGAGGCTAATAGCTCCCAGCAAACCCAGTTTATAAAAACTTCACCTTGTTAATCTGATTTAGGCAAGTTTAATCCTTTAAGGATTAAAAATGTCAGCACTGTGGTCGGTAAAAGTTGTGGAGCAGCTTCTCTGGAGCTTAGATAGGTCTGTCTATGCAGGATAGCAGGTTGGACTGGAGAGGAGACAACACTACCATCCAGTTTCAGGAGGAGATATGTCTGATAAACTGACCAAAGTCAGCTAAAGCCCTTTTCTGAGATCGAGAAAATGCTTTATACTCCAAAATTGCCAGTAAGACCCTTGCAGGTGTGCTTGCCAATACAGCACACGTGATTGCCAAGAGTTACTCTAACTGAGGGGCATCTCAGGAAACTTTGCCATCAGTTTTACTCCTGGCTGCACTGTTGAGCCCTTCCTCAGCAAAGTGCTTCTGATTCAGGTTTCACAAAAAAGACTCAGAGGTGACCCAGAATAAAATCCAACTTCTGATCCTCTCAAACCGTGCAAAAGAAAAAACAAGTTTCCATGCCAGGGTACATACTGCATGGAAATACCTTTAGGCCTGGAAATCTGTGGCATTAAGAAGCCAGCCCATCCTTTCTGCTGTTTTCACCACTGAATACAAGTGCAGGGATTACAGGCAGGCAATCTCTGACCAAATCCTTTTTTGATGTGTTTGGTTACAATGTGATAGCCCTTTACTACAGAGAGAAGAGTTACGGCACTTCGCACAATTTCAAAGTTATTCATGTACAAGAAAAAAGAATAAACAATGGAAAAGGGGTATTTTCCCTGGTATCAAAACCAGACCAACAGCTGAATTAATCCCTGGTGTTTCAAATCCACTCATGAATTTAAGTAAAACACAAAAGTTGCCCTTTTCAAATGACATTTCAGTAGAAGAACACGTTGGCCAGAGGACCAACGGGAGTAAATCAGCAGAAAATGGACCAGCTCCATAGATCACACAGGGACATTTTGAGGACACAAACCCAGAGTATTTTAAACACCAGATGGGTTCAATCACAGTTAAGTGCCACAAGGCTAAAGAGCCTGTGCTGCTCCCCAAGTCACGCCTGGCTTTACTGCACCACACTTGGTTCATCACTGACTTGCTCACATCTTTGCAAAACTCACTCAGCTTTAACTCCAGCAGAGCAAAAATCTGCTCAAAGAGTTACTATCAGTGCTTCTGGGGTGCAAATTCAGCATGGAAACCACCTCCTCTTTCCTCCTGGATGCTGCTCTGCTCATCAGCTGGCCATGGCACAGCCAGGAGTGCTTGCAGCTGTGAGCATAGTGAGGAGCTGGGGCTGGCTGCTTAGCCTTTGCTTCTTGGGGTATTAGAAACATTGGGAAATGCTGGTGGGAGAGGTAAAGATCAACCTGGTATGGCCCCTCTAGGCTACCCCTAATGCCTCTATATGTCTGCTCCTAAATTCATGGAGCCAGCAACCTTAAAAGAAATTTCTCTGCAATCTAATAAATTTCAGACTGACCTTTTCTCTCACTTGTTTATGAAAAAAATAGGAAAACCTATTTAAATTCAGCAGACTGCCCTTAATTTCCCAGTACTCTAAGGTCACTCCCTTCCCTGGCAAATAATTGTCTTTTAAATATGTAAATGCCAGCATATTTCTGCCTCTTCATTTGCCTCCTTTTCAACTTCCATGAAATACCACCGTATATTTTATTTACCCGCCCTTCAGCACTGTCACACAGAGCTTCGGGACCTTTGTGCCCCCTCATTCCTCTGTGCCCCCTGACTTTCTAACCAGCCCTTCAAAGATGCCTTCTCTCTGCCCCCCCACCTTTTTGCCTCTGTCCTCTTTTGCTTTGAGACCGGCAGAAATACCAGTCCCTGAGCCAGAGTAGCAGCTGCCTTGGGCGGGCTGGGAGAGCAACTCCCAGGCTGAGCATCCAACACGCAGGGTGCCCACACAGATATCGTGAAGTTACACAAACTCCAACCTTTTTTTACTTGAGGTTCTGATGTTACTGTAAGGTTCAAGGTTCATACGTTTGGGCTTCTTTTGCCACAACCTCAAAGGCTAAAACCTGACCTTCCCTATTCCTGTTTGTATGAAAACAGTGACCTTCCCTATTCCTGTTTGTATGAAAACAGAGAATCTCAAGTCATGGTGGACTTAAGGAGAGCTTCACAAATGAGCAGATCTGTGATCAGCAGAGATGTGTCTTCTATGAACCTGTGTCTGTGGCTGGCTTCTCTACTGACTGATCATTGCCAAGAGTGTATCACAGACTTTTTACTTCAATAATAGCATCTTTCTGCTGAAACTGCCCAACCACATCCAGTAGTCAGAATTTAGGATCACAGACTGTTCCACCCTCCTGAACTGAAAAATGATGAGTGTTGGAAGGAACAGGGGCACACACTCAACCCCAAATGGAAAGATCAGGATCACATGCACCTCATTTTTGGGGGGAGGAAAATGGGGTAAAAATGTACATCCCTGCTAAAATTACTATCCCAAACTTCATGCTTATGGTCTTTCTTTCTACAGTAAAAGGTGAGGAGACTGGAGGATATTAGTTAATATCATCACAAAGCATCTCATACATAAAAGTTATAAAACCAGCAGCAGTAGCAGATGGGCATCGAATTAAATGTCAATTCAGAGATCCTCATACCTCAGGGAATGCATTAGTCATGACAACAAACAGGAAAGCATCCCATGGGGACCCTGTTTCTGTTTTTCCCTTTTATTCTAGGCATTCTAGAATAACTGATATGGGGCAATAAATCCTGGTCTCCTAGCAAATACCCATATTCTTTTTTCTCTAAGAATAAAATGAAGAGATAAAAGCTCTGGCTGTCAAAATAAGATGCACAGCCCAATGGCAAAAAAAAAAAAAAAAGAAACCTTGTTCTTAGTGACTTCAGCTGGTGCTAGATCACACTCAGTGGTTAAAAATTAGTGCCTCTTTGCCAATTAAGGAGTGATTATAAAAGGCACTCTCTTGTTATGCTCCTGTTACAAGCTGTGGAGATAGGGGTAGAGGAGAAGTAGCCTTATGTGTGTTCTAAATCATTCCCTGTAGCTGCTTATCTGCCTTTGTTTGCAAGATGGGAGCCTAAATGGGCTTTCCTAGGCTAAAGTTAGCTGTTGTGATTATTCCACCATTGCTGTGCTGGCTTTACTCCAGAGCTCATCTTGATGTTGGTGTATTACTCTGTCATGAAAGTGGTGCAATGCCCTGGGAAATCAGATCCTGAGGTTAAGGACTGCTTAGGATGGGAAGAAATCTACTGGAAGCTGTAGGTAAGACTCTGCACCCTATAAATAAGTAGTGTATTCAGGTAAGTGGAAAAGGCTATTTATTCCATTAAATAAATCTCTCCTAAGTGAATCCTTGTTGAAGGAACTGCATGTAGGTGGAACTGCCTAATGTGAATCATGTAACAGATTTGTGATGAAGTGCTCCATCAATTATGAGAGACATCTATTTTGATTTGGATGGCTCAATGTTCAGGCTGCTCTTCAACCTCCTTATGTTCTCTATGTGGTATTGCTATCATCGGTTATTTACAGGATGGCATAAATGCAAATAGTGTTTTGCATTGATGAGGTGCATAATCTACTCTGGCATTATGAAGCTGTAGTATCTCCACTGAGAGCAGGAATTCATCTGGCTTGTTAGTATCTACCCCACACAAGTCTCGGAGCTGAATCCAAGGGGTGAATCTTGACAACATCTTTTAGGTCTGATACTTATTTCTCTTCAGCAGCCTTGACATTAGGTGTCTAGCCCTTCACTCCAGGCTCTGTCTACAATCAGTGAAGACAAATAAGTGTCTGGAAAGAGCTATTTATTTAACTTTGCTAACAGTAGAGGAAAACAGATGACATCTAACACCAGATGTGCACCTTCTGTACCTCTTAAGTTAGGTAAGACAAATTCTACTCTGAGTCATAAATGCAGCAACTGAGACCAGCAGAATTCACTGTCTCTTCTTAATGACTGATGTCCTGGGTGTAATACCTAAGAGCAGCACTTGGCTAGAAGTTTGGGGAGAAAGCACTGTCACTACACAGAGGCTTAGAGAGGGACAGGTGGTAGAAGGGTGGTTATGCCTGGGGAGATAGTTTTACTTGTCTGCAGAAGTAAGCAGGTCTGCTGACTTTGAATTAATAACAGAGATTTTCTTATTTTCCTCTTTTTAGGGTGAAGTCTTGGGCAGATGCCTTTGGTGGGGAGCTGTACTCCATCATGACTAAGTATTCAGGCTCTCTCCTGTTGCAGAAGGTAGGCAGAAGCTGTGAGAATCCCCTTGTCTCTGCATTATCTCCCTGTGTAGCCCTCTGAAGTTTTCCCTGGGATGGATGAAAGCAAAGCATGCAGGTCTCCAGATAACTTTCAAAACCTTGCAGGTTTATAGCCATAAGTAGTGTGGTGCCCTGTGGCCATTCTCCATGATCTGGAGAGGGCGATCCATCTAATGCCTTTCCTGCTTTCACTTGCCATGGCCCAATGCCACCTAAATTGTCCCAGCTGTTAAAAAAAAAACTTAACAGGGTTCCTCATGTTTCTCCTCTAATGATCATTTCATGCCCTTCCATACTGACCCTTCACTCCTCTCTTCCTAAGTGCATATCAGTCACTCTCCTGCTCATTGTTCACCTGCTTCGTGTCACCCCATCATTCCCCCCTGCAGCTCTCCACCTGGCATTCTCATTTGTGCTTCCTCATCTGTCTTCCTTTAGTTACTCATCAATTCTTCGAATTGTGCCTTTAAAACTCTGCTTTGGGAGGGTATCTGAGGCTGGTGTCCCAGAAGCTGTGATCTTCCAGAGGTGTAGAGCTTTGCTTAGCTTCGTCACCAAACAGACACTCTTGCACTAATCTCTCTACCAGAATTAAGGGGTGTAGTTCCAGGGGCTTTATTTAAAGTCCTTTTTGCAGCTGTAGGAAAGTTGCCCTGCTACTTTGATTCCTGAAATCAAAGGTGAAAGGCTGCCCCTTTTTCAGGTTTGGTGAACTCTGCACTGCAGCAGCAGGGCTGTATGGATCAGCACCTCCAGTGTTGCTCAGGGGGCCTGCTGGCTGCTGAGTGCATCTGACAGGATGCAGTCCCCTCTCCACCTCATGTTGCCATCCAGTTCCTTTTGTTTACTTTGTGATTCTTCAACAAGCCATGCATTGCCTCTTAGGCCTTCACGGTGGCCGGTTTCTGTCCTTGTGTTATTGATAATGCCATATCCCTGTGCAGAAAGGATCTAGATATCTTTTATCTTGCCTTGATGTGGAGCGCTCTGTTTCCCTGTCCCCACAGTTCTGCTTTCTCTCTGGAGTAATGGAGCATCTCCTGCAGCCTCACCTTCACTAGGCTCGGCCAAAAAAGGTCTTCAGCATCCAACACAAAGATCTATACTGAGCATCAGCCTTTCTTGGGATGAATGTGCCACCATGCAATAAAAATCTATCAGCACTGATGTAGGCAGTTCATGCACTGCTCATGAGGCAGCTGTGGTGGGATATGGATGCAGGCAAAAGTTTGTCTTTTGGCAGCTTTGATGATGTATCTGCGTTGCCTATTCTTCCATGGGGTCCCCAAGTGATAATTGCCAGAGGCCAAGTGATGTGCTAAGGCATCTTTGTGGGATGCTGCAGCTGGAGCTGCAGTGAGCAGGAGATACAGGTTGGGGTTAATTGATAGTCCAGTATCTGTCTGATACCGTATAGGTGTGCTTCAACACATCCAGTTTGCACTGCTTCCACAGCAATTTCTGCTAACAGGTTAGAGGAGTTCATGTTGCTTAAGGCCCAAAATCAATGGGACTAAGGAGAACAGGCATTAGCTTGAAAATACAAGGGTTGTGACAGTAATAAGGAAGGCCAAGGATGGCAGATGTGGCACAGAGGTGGATGTCAAGAAAGCTGTGCTGTGTTTGCCTTCTGGAGATGTTGTACCAGCTTATTTTACCTCCTTCTGTCCACACTACAGTTTTGTCTCTTGGGATCTTGATGTCTTTGGGGTAGGCATTATGAAAGACCTGTAGAAAAATGTTAGTCATGGCAACCAAATCATGAACAAAAATATCAAAACTCTATTAGCTTTTGGAGTAATGCACTGGGGGTGAATGAAACTAATTTCTGATGAAAAAGAAGCCTGAATATGACCAAATCCAATCTAGCACTCATGTCAAGAGGAGTCAAAGCAGAGCTATATTTCCCTAGTGGTATCAGTGCCTTGTAAAATAATTGCACTTCCCTGCCCAAGTCCACATCCACATAGATTTGCTCTTGGAGAGAGGAAGGTGTCTGGTTTGTTCTTGAATGTGTTGCAGCCCAGACTGTGCTATGACCAGTTTCTGGACACCCCTGAGTGGGGCACAGTGTCCCCTGTGACTGAGGGGAAAAATGTCCTTCAATGAGTCACTGTCACCACTTCAGTAGGGGGTACAGATGAGCTTTACCTGACCTTGCTCTGTAAAGACTCCAACAGAGTCCCCTCCTGAATGCATGACCTGCCCTAGCTTAAACAGCTCCATTGTGCCTTTCAACCCTCAATTCCCACTTCTTGAGTTCTTTCATTTCCCCTTATTTCCCTGGCCCTAGAGAAATAGGGGAGGACCAACCAGCACCCACTTCAGCGCTTTCTTCAGCAAGCACTGGGTCAGACACCTTCTCACAAATCAAAGCAGAGACCACCCTGGAGGGCTCCCTCTGCATCCCTGATGCTTGGAGGTCTGCAGAAGGACAGCTTGGGTGAGGGGAGGGGACATGACTGTTGTAATTTTTTTTAACTAATAAGCAAACATTTTCATGCCTCATGGTATCTGCCAGGGTATCTCAAATAGCTTTATGTAGCCTACCATGCTGGTATGAATTGTGGGCAAGTCAGGCCTGGGGAGCCAAGTGCATCAAAGTCTGGAAATTCAAGCACGTGTGTTCCCCAGGCACCTTTCTCATTTTTTGAGCCGTTGCCTGTTTTTCAAATGAAATATTTCTGTGTATGAGTATGCACAGAGCAGCAGAAGAGTGGGGAGCACAGTGTAGAGACCCAGATGATTTTTTTCTTGGTTTTTGTTTAAGTTGATGGGCATTTTGCCTTTGAGGAAATGCAAACTGAGAGATAACAGCACCTTTCACACTTTACTTCATGTTTCCCTTGTGCCTAATAGGCTTGAAGTACCTAGCTTATTGTTGCTCTGAAAGCCATAATTTTTCAGTTACTGAATGTTTTGCATGTAAACATTCTTTTTATATTTAGCAAAGAAACTTCCTTTTGTGGCTTTGAATTTGTTTGGTTTTCTTCTGTGTTTTTTGTTTGTTTCCCCCAAAAGCACCCTAATATGTTGCAAACACAAATGGTCGATTTCTCACCAGGCTTTATTGTTCCCAGAGACCTGGTGAACCAGCAGTCATCTCTTAAATCCATGAAGGCAGTTTCTCACCTTGGATCAGAGGTCTTTGAGAAAGGCCCCAGGTGGTTCTCTGCCCCAAGCAGTCAGGATGCCATCAGACCTCACAGAGGCAGCAAAAGCTGAACAGGGGCTTTGGTTTGATGGCTGAAGCTTTCATTGTGTTATCTTGACCATTAAGGAGCAGAGGATAAGATAAGCTTGTGCAACCTGGCTGAGAGATGACGGATCTGCATTAAAATAGTGTCTGGGGTCTAGGACAGCTGAGAGCAATGTGAGAAGCTGATAGGGGAAGAGCATTAGCATCTCCCAGAGGTAAGGAACAGAAAGTTTGGACCTGTGGCTTATTAAGTCTGTTTTCCACAGTCCTAGTGCTGCAGTTTGCCAGGCAGTGTCCAAAGGCCTGGTGCCATCAATGGCAGCCATGTGGTGAGGACACCATGGTGGTTCTGGGTTTCTCAGGGCTTGCCTCTGAGTGACAGAAACACCCTCAGCTTCAACAGAACCAAAACTTAACTTTTCTACTGTGTTAACGATGCATTATAAGTGTTCCTGAGAATTACCTCCTGCTTCCTTCTGTAGCTGAGGTGCTGATTGCCTTCCCCAGTGGATAGGGCTGAGAAACTGCTGGGCTCCAACTATGTAATTTCTAAAAAGCACTAAAAAAAAATAAATACTTAGGCCAATAACAAATTAAAGAAGCTCAGTCAAGACACTTTCCTGGGTAAAGATGAAAGGAATGTCTTTCACACTCTTAATATAATTTCACTAGCAGTGAATAATGCAACACTTCAATGGGCTAAATTTCATGGAGGCGGGAACAAGAAAATATATTTGGTGACAGATCTCTGTCCACAGATAAAACTTAGGATACCGAATCCTGGATAGTCTACTTTTAAACCACCACCCCCATCACTGCAGAAGGAGAATCTTAATGAATTCCTCCTGCTGTGTTAAGGGAATACTAAGTGTTAGATGAATATGAAAAGATCTTCTGTTAGATTGGAGATGTTTTTGCCCCTCCTTTTGACATCAGATCTTTTCAGCCAGTCCTCCCAAGCCTGTAGTTCATTCTTGTCCTGTAAATGATAAAGATCTGATAAACTGACCCCTACACTTGGGTTGTGCAGGTTGATCTTTGTCAGCTACAAGCATCTGTTGACACTTGCTGTGTTCTTTCAGTCAGTGTCTTTTAGCCATATTGAAATAATGGGTACTGCTCCATTGCCCAACTACAGGAGCTCTTGCAGTGACTATTCATTAATAGCAGGAGATTTCAGTGGCAGGAATACAGCTACAGTAGGGTTTTCTGGGTTGTTTGTAGGAAAAAAGCTCAAAGGGGATCTGAGCTCAAACCTGGTATAGACCTTGCAGCCAACTGAAACTCTGCAGAAAGTGGTGGGTTTGGTGTTGGTTGGTTGTGTGGGTTTTTGTAGGTTGTTTGGTTTTGGTTTGTTGGGTGTTTTGGGGGGTGGGGGTGGCTTGGTGTGTGGTTTTGGTTTGTTTTCTTTTATATTCCCAGCTCTGGCTAGTTCCCAGGGCTGAGGCATGTATGGTATTAGCAGACTGCTCATGATTGGTTGTGATTACCTTTACCCTGCTAGCATCTATGTGTCAAGAGCACATTAAAAAAAACAGAGAGGTAAAGAGCCCTGTTTTTTTAATTCAAGATGTGACCCAAGGTAACCGATAGCAGGTCACTTTGTAAAGCGCATGCTTGCCTGTGCTGGTGTGGTTCCCCCCCTTCACTAGCTTTCCCAGGAGAGATTACCCTCCTCCCCTCCCCTACCCTAGAAGGGCCTGATTAAAGCCTAGCCTGGGAGAGATCACTTCCCTCCCGGTGAAACCATGACATGGAGCTAAATGGGACAGGCACCAGCTGGAATGTGTGCTGTGGTTTTGTCAGGAGCCAGGGATCGCAGTCGGTGGGTTGCTACTGCACGTGCCTCTTTCAGCAGTGTGGTTATGCTAACCTTCATGCTCAACCTGACCTCCTCCTCCTCCCCCCACCTGTCCCAGCTACCCAGCTGCAGCAGAGGGGATGCGAGGCCTGGTGATTTTAATCCAGTAAAACCCTTGCTCTTAATCATGCCAGACAGAGCGAGCAGCCTCCCTGCCGTGCCTGCTGCAGGCTGGATGCTGCTGCTATTTCTGTCCAATGTCCTCATCCTGCCCCATCCTCAAGGCATTTTTCACTCTGCCTGGGCTGAGCCACCCTCCCGGATGGGCAATAAGCTTCTTGAACAAAAGGAGCTCCACTGCTCACCCTAAATGTGTGCAAAGTCCTCTCCACGCTTTCTTCTAATGCCACTAAAGCCCCTGCCATCCCCTAACCCTTTTCATTGCTTCATTTTGTACCAGTGCAAGAAGCTGAGATCGCTGCCATGGTGCTAAAGCAACACAAAAATGGAGGGGATGGGTACACACTGCCGAGAGAAATGATCATGAGGGGCCAGGGAAATTCAACCAGTTGCATTTGGGCTCTCCCAGTGCTGGAGAGATAAACTTCTGTTATTTCTGAAATAGGTTAATCATATTCTGTCTTTTTGCAGTTTCTTTTTTTTTTTCCTCCTTCTTTCTTTCTGCTTATTTGTTAGCTTTTGATTTTTCTGAGAAGAAATAAAACCCATTGTAGCCAGTCTTGAAAGGGCAGATTTAGGGAGGCAGATTACAGTTACCCAGTTTGGGAGTACTCTTAGGTTTTTAATGCCTAGATTATATGAAAAATGATCAGAAGAAAAGGTTATCTCTAAAGCAGATCCAGATCCTCCTCATTATGGCATCTCTCCCAGTGGAGGCAGCACTAAGTCATAAGTCCTGGTTTCTGGGAATTGTCTCTGTGCTGCTCTTGGCTTAAGGCATGCTCATGCTTGCTGAATAATCAACATCATAACTGTCTTGCTGACCTTTCATTGGTGGTCTCTCACCTAAGCACTGAGCAGACCCTTCTTACTGCAGGCTCAACAAGTTACCCTACAGATAGGATGGTACTGTGGGAGGACAAGGCATGCACTAGCAGGACATCTCTCCCACTGGTGCTCCGAGCATGTATGACATAGGAGGCAATGTAGTGACAGTGCACAGCTCCATTCCCTTGCCCTTCCCTCTGCCTTAAGTAAATTTCCCATTTGTGATGCATGTAATGCTGTTATGGGTCTAAGTACCATGTCTATTTTAGGTTTTCAAAAGTCAGATTTCTGCTTCTCTCTCATGTGCAGGCACTAATGGCTTCAGGTACACTGCTGTTTTCAACAGCCACAAGTTCACAACTGGATCAGCTGCTTTTACTTAGTCAAAATGCTTCATGTGGTGGCCAGGGATCTGCATACACCAAAATTATGGGGTGAAAAGGGAGGAAAGGCGATGGGAGAAAGTGGTAAATCAAACCAGTTGTCTCAACACCTCTTTTTTTTCACCAAAGCTAACAATAATAGATTCGCCCCTCTCCTTATGAGCCTCCTGCTCAGCAGGATTTTCTGCTTTCCCTTGGGTAGAAGTACAAAGATGTGGAGCCAACTCTGAAGATCAAAGAGGTGGATGGCTTGGAGCTGGTGAAGAAGTTCTCAGAGCAGATGGAAAGCATGCTCCGCAGGAAGGTTGAAGCTGTTGAGGTATGACCATGGGGGCTCTGGTAAAGAAGTCCTCTCCTGTCAGCCCCAGAGCAAGAGATGTAGGCCTCCTGCCTGTACTGATAGTGTGTGGGCACAGGGGTTGCGTGAGGACTTCCTTGCCCAACTAAATGCCTGCTGGTGCAGCTGGCTGCTCACTCAGAGCTTTAAGTAGACATTGGTGGGAGGCTGTGGGTGTTCAGACAAGGGAATGCTGGCTTCTCCCTCAGCCCAAAGTAGGAAATAAGATAAAAACAAAGTCTAGGAATAAATACGAGGGAATGAACACACTTTTAGGAGAAAAGAGCTGTGTAAAAAGAAAAATCCTCTCAAGTGAAAATGCAGTTCATAATGCACTCTGGCCATTGAAGACTAGTAGCTTGTTTCAGCTGTGTGTGTGGCTCAAGGGAAATTCCGGCAGCCCCCTGAACACTAGCTGCAAGGAAGGTGCCTGGATTTCCAGCTGTGTAGATGGGGAAGCATGGAGGAGGTGGCGAGAGGTCTTTAGCTGTTGCAGTGTTAGAGATCAGAGCAGGTAATCGTATGGCTGCTTTTACTTCTTGCATCTGAGGATCTATCCTATTCCCTTATATTTACCCACTATGAAAAGCATATTTCTGTAGCCACAGAGCCCTGACTGTTTAAGGTGCCTAATGTGGAAAACTCATCCAGAAACACATCATTTGAATCTGAGTGAAATGTGGGCATATTTAGACCCAGAGCTTTGGCCCCTAACATTAATTTCATAGCCAGACTTTTCCCATGTCTGGATTGCCTTATCCTTTGTGAAAGAGCAAGTAGATTTGCTGAGACTGTCGCCAATTGTGCAACTCTGAAAACATGTACATGCTTAGCTGGATTTCTTCCCAGTCTGTACCAGTTGAGAATTAGAGCCCTGAAGCATCATACTGAAGAACACTAGTTGATTATATTGCCTTCCATAAATGGTAAGAGTTTATAAATGGCCACAGCATCGCTGAACCCCTTATGAAATCAAGTCATGGTCTTTGTTTCGGTAACAATACCAGACTAAGGCTCCCACAAGACCTTTTCTTTTGACGAGATACTGACATCAGGCTCAGTCTGAAATGCCTTTCCCATGGCTTTTTGGAAGGGTTCACGGAAAATGAAATTAAATCTCTGGCTGTTGTTTCTCTAAACGGGCATGTTTCTGTTTGTATATGTCCTGCGATATCTAAGATTGCTCAGGGGTTTAGCAGGGACTCTGGAGTAAGTAGGTGTGAATATACTTGGCAATAAATAGCTGTGAATAAAGCTTCCAAGCTGTAAAGCTGCAGCACAGAATGACAGGTCAGCAGAAAAGACGGGAAAGAGGGAAGTTTATAGCCCCATGACTCTGTGTTGTGGTGAAGGAAGCAGTTGTGTGTCTTCTCATTAACTGTGTGAATGGCTGATACAGCTGGAAGAGCTTCTGGAGAGTTTTCCACAGCAGCCCCTCATCTTTCTTTCTGTGTGCTTGCATTAGAGGTTGGTGGAAGCAGCAGAAGATGCAGATCTGAACCACGAGTACAACTCCTCACTGGAGGTAAGCTTATCCTGGTCAGTGACAAAATATGACCTGCATCCTCAGAGATTAGCCAAAAGCCAGGCTCAAGCAGCACCCAGCCACTGTAGGTTCCAGGACAGGTTGGGAGTTCCTTGTTCTGAGGACACCCAGCTTGTCTAGAAACTAGCGTAAGGGGCTCCCTCAGCAGATCCCAAACTTAATAACACCATGAGATTAGCCCCTTTGGCTCCAGGAGGGGAAGGATTTGGGAAGACACTGGGTCACACAATGTTATTTGTGTTACATTTACAGCACATCACTATGATGCGTTGTACAAATTAGCTGTTGCTTGGTGGGTTACTCAAATGGAAAATGAGCTAAAAATTGAGTGTGTGTATGAGTAATGAGGAGGATGCTGTTACAAATACCCACAGCAAACTGTTAATCCCAATGAGCTGAGTTTCTCACCATCTTTCTCAAAAGCTTTCATTATCTTTTCCCTACCCTGCAGACAGTCACTTGTCAGGACTTCCTGACAGGTGAAAGTTTGTTGCTGTCCAAGCAATTTGGGTAATTGGCTTTCTGTTAATAACTGTTGTAGCCAAGCTATGGGATTATTGCTGGTGAATGGAACTGGAGTGAAAAGTGATGAAGTTCACTGTCCACAGTACAAGCACAGAGTGCTTTGCCAAAGTACACCTCTCCATGGTGGGAAAGGGTGGGAATGAAAACACTTCTTGAAATCAAGCTAGCTATCAATTTCATGTCTTCTACCTCTTTGTTTAAGAATCACATTACAGTCATACTAGTTGGGTCGGCTGACTTCACAGAAAGGGTCATGGGTGAGTTGAGATACACGATTAGCACCCCCTGAGTACTGTTAGTGCTTGAACATAAATCCTTAAATAACCTCTGCCCTCTGATAAAGTCAAGAAAATCATCTTAAAAGCATGTTCTCCAAGGGTGAAGAGTGTCCTAAAGTTACTAAGGTATCCAGAGATGCTAAGTCCCACTTCACAAGGGGAAAATTGTGTTGTCTTGAACAACATCTTCTCTATCCTTTTGCTCTTGAGAAATGGCTGCTGCTTGGAGTAGCAGAGTGAGGGTATAGTCCTGGCTTGGATGTACATCAGGAGTTAACTCTAGTAAATGACAGCTGTAGAGACCGGGCAAGCAAGGGCAGCACTGGCATGCCCTGTAGCAAATGTGGGAGTCAGACTCAGTGAGATGCTTCACCTCTGTGGCTAGTTGTTCAGGCACATCTGAAGAATGATATGAATCTGCCACTGCATCCCTTTGGTCTCAGGTGGCTCTTCTGCAGCCAGTTATGACCATGTTTCCAGTCATGGGCACCTGACAATAAGAACCTGCACAGAATCCATCATTTGGGCAGCCTGACACTTTTCAGTTGGTAACAGCTCTTGTTTGCTGCTCACCTTGATCCTATTTGAAGCGTGAATTCTCCAGATGTCCTTCTTTTTTATTTCTTAAAGAGTATTTTTTTCAGGTGTTGCTGATAATAGTTTGTCTTATTCTCTCTCTTGCCTTTCTCTTTCCTATTATTTTCATCAACAGTTTGATTATTATAACTCTGTCCTGATTAACGAGAAGGATGAAAATGACAATTATGTGGAGCTTGGAGATGAATTCATTTTGGAGCCAAATGAACATTTCAATAACCTGCTGGTGAACACAACATACAGTGATGTCCAGCTCCCCACCAATGTCTACAACAAAGGTAATGGCCTCTACTTTCACACTACTAGTAGGTTGCTGTGGAAACCATAAGTAACCATGAAAGAATAGATGGTAATAGAAAAAAAACACAAACTGACAGAAAGAAAAAGGAAACGGGGCTGGAAAGGTATTGTCCCAAGGCACAAGTCATGTCTATGCTGTAGTCTGTCACTGTGACAGGGCTTTGGTATAATCTGCTCTTGGAAGGCCTCTAATGAACCGTTCTCCATCTTAGGCAGGCAGTACAATCTCCTAGGGTTCATCTACCCAAAGATTCTGTGAAACAAACTGTGATGTGAATTTATTGGCAATTGTTACTCTGTACAAAGGGTCAGATCTATCAAAGTCTTTAGGTGTTGAGGATCTCATTGATTTCATCTGAGAATTTAAACTCCAAGTACCTTTGTTATGAGGCACGTACATATCTCAGGGACACTCTTAATTCCTAGTGAGCATATCTGTAGAGGACCAGCAGTAATTCACAGCTGCTACTGGGACATGACCGTTCTGGGCTATTTTCCATTCTTGGCAAGCCTTTGGTGCCTTGGCAGCTGCAGAAGCCCAGGAGGTACTGAGGCTCTCATGGCCTCATCTGCGCTTGGATTGTCCTTTCCTCCTGCACACTCACACTGCTCCAGCTACACACTAGAAACCAGTCCCTCTCCAGGCTGCTCAGCACACTGCCAAACCTGCAGGCTGAGACACTTAGTTGCAATTATCCAAAGTTTACTGCTCTTTTTGGCCAACACTCGACGTTGTCTGAACTGATTCCTTCCCTGCCTCTCCACCAGCTCTTCCCCTTGTGCACATTTTGTCAAGAAAAAAATAAAGTGCCATTACTTCTCTCATAGGTGGAGCTCTTTTACAATCTTCCTGACTAGATGGGGTAGATGCTGATGACTGTGCTTACGACTGCTATGTTATTTAGAGGCACAGTGAAGCGAGATCTATTTCTCCTATGATTTTAAATTAATTCCATGTGGTCTGACAGCCCCAGACACTAAAATCTGACTCAATAGAGACACCAGCAGTGCTGGCTGTGGGTAGCTACAGCAGAGGTACAGAAATTAGGCTGCTGCCTATAGCAGCATATAAAAAAGGTGGCCAAATGGCCTCTGTCAGAGACAGCAGAGAGGCACTGCCCAGCTAGCTGATTTCATGCCTGTACAGCTTGATGCAAACCATCCAGCTGCTCTGGCTATGGCTGGAGGATGAGGAGGAAATGGAGAAGGAGGGCTGCTTCCATGGCTGGGGCTCCTCCTGGGAGCAGAGCCTAGCAGTACTCTTTTCCCCTTCTTGCAAATGGCAGCAAGCCTGGCTCCCCATAGCTCTTCTGGCTCCTTCCCTAGATTAATTACTTTGGCCTCATTGCTGGGAAGTCATAGTTCAATTTTTCCCCTAATTTGACCCAAACAGCCTTTAGTAAAGTGACTAAACAGGAAGTGGTGGGTCAAAGCCCCATCCTATTCAACACTAATACAGTTGACTACAATGACTGGTTTCTTATAATTCCCTGTTTCTATTGCTGCTGCTCTGTTTGGTCTCCTGAGGCAACGAGTCAACACAGGCAACAAACACACGCTGCCTCTTATGAGTTCCTGCAAGTCTGCAACTTCCTATTGACTCTGAGGAGACAAGGGTCAAGGGAGGACAGCTCAGGCTTTGTGAAAGAAAATACAGGCAAAGGAGTAAAAGAATTGTTAGGGAAAAGAGGAGAGACCAAGAAAATGAAATGGCTTGTAAATTCTAGAGGTCCTCTGTCTTAGGTAATTATATCTAGCATAAGTTTAAACACTTTTTGTAGAAAGGCTTTTCTACTCTGTTGTAAGGCAACTGCCTGATGCACAACTGTCACATGTCCCCTCTTAGGTAGCAGCTGAGTCCTGCCTGTACGGTGTGCCAGCTGTGCTCAAAACTGTGCTGGTTTTCCTGGGTCTCTGAGCCCTCTCCCAGTCAGATGTAAAACCCAAGAGCAGACAAAGCTGGAAAGAAGAATGGGGATAATAGTGTCTGATGAAGCTGAGATCACCTGTAGCAGTCAGTGGTGATCTCTCCTCCAGGATCCACTTAAATGATACATGCATTTCCCTGCCCAATGCCAAAGCTTTGCCAAGGTTGCACTCTTCCTGGGGTTGCCATTGTTCCCATCTCCCTTCTCCACCAGGGCTTCCTTTGTGCACTTTTTCCCCCCCTCCCCCCGTTTTCTATTCTTTCCCCCACAGACCCTGACATCCTGAATGGTGTTTACATGTCAGAAGCCCTGAATCCTATATTTGTGGACAACTTTGAAAGGGATCCCACACTGACCTGGCAGTACTTTGGCAGCTCCACTGGATTTTTCAGGCTCTACCCAGGTAAAAGAGCAGAGATTGTTTTTTTTTTTTAATCACAAAACACAGTAGTCATGCAGGACAGAGTCTGTGCCATGGAAGAGCCCAAACTGGGGAGACTTGGGCAGTGTGACCCCATGAAAGGCCGGGTGCAGTGAGCAAAATACTCCATGGGCTGCTGCTGCTTAGGCTGAGGGAATGGTGCTCCACACCAGGCATAGACCCCTCTTTCCCATGTCTACTAGCCCCTCAGGCACGTTGCACTTGCAATCCCAGAGGATTCTGCCTGTAGAGGTGTGCCGTGGGCAGAAGGCCCTCCAAAAAGCTCACAAAACACCACAGCAAGACACATGAATCTCTCGTGGGGTGCAGAGGCTGCGGGAGGGCTCCCTGCCTCATGATTTCCTGTGGTTTTTAGTCGTGGCCACAGCCTCTCTCCATTCTGAGGTCACACATGGCAGATGCAGCTGGTCAGTCTGACTTGTTATCCATCTGCCAGCTGTGAGCAGCACACAAGGTCACAGCACAAGAGGGAGGCCCTGTGCTTGGAGGAACCCACGAGATCCTCCACAGCTGTAGCTTGGCCTGATGGCCCCTTCGTCAGATGGCTCCATGCCCTTGTTCTGAGACCTGTCACGTGTTGTGGAAGGGGAGAGAAGAGATGACTGAAGAGAGCCTTTATCAGGGAATTTGGGACACATCCCTGTCACTGCTGCTGCTTTGTTATGCTCTCAACCACCCCTGGGGAGAAAAGATGTTGAGAACTACATCAAAGTGGCAGAAAGTTTAAAGAAAGCCCAAAATGCTCCCCAGATTTGAACAGACTATGCCTTGGCACATTTTTAAATAGAAATGTAATAAACAGTTTACTGAGAGCTGCTGAAGGCCATGCAGCTCTACTTGTGTTTCTGTAGAATGGCCCCTGCTGTTGCTGGCCAGACCCGTGTGCCCCTGAGGGTGGCCAGGTCTCAGCAGTGAACAGCAGAAATGCGGGTGCTGGGGAAGTGAGGAGCAGATGCCTGCCTGCCTGTCTATTGATTGCCTTTTTTTTTTTAATTTCTCATTTCAGGAATAAAATGGTTACCAGATGAGAATGGAGTCATCTCCTTCGACTGCAGGAATCGTGGCTGGTAAGAGTTTTGGAGGCACTTGGCCAAAGCACCTCCCTGCCTTCCTCTTACCCTCTTTTCCAAGGTGACTGATGAGCTGCTCACCAGCAGTTGCTGCTCCAGCAAAAGATGAGGGGCACATAAGGGCAATAGCAGCTTAGGAAGTCCTATCACCTGCCAGTGCCAGCTTTCCCTACGGCATATAACACATGGCACATAGAAATCACCACCAGTGTATCCTTCCTCTGTCCCACCCTCCCTATGACTCTGTGACCAGAGGGACAGGACTGTTCAAACTCCAGAAGTGTGGGGTGTTTACTCAGTCTACTCAGCATGGCTGAAAGAGGCTTTAGCAATTCTCTCAGCTGAATCTGGATGTAGGTCTGCAGCAGGAACTTGCTAATTTGGGAAGTGAGATGCTGGGATTGGCAGGAGAAGCAGGTTGGTAGGAAGGGGCCCATTAGATGCCCAGCTGTGCCCATGGCTCACGTTATGCTGTGGCTAGCATCATGTGACAGCAGCATGCCCAGTGTTCCTCCTCCCTATACACTCACTCTGCTTCCTTGTATTCTTCCTTTATAAAGGTACATCCAAGCGGCCACCTCTCCCAAGGACATTGTCATCATCGTGGATGTCAGCGGGAGCATGAAGGGCTTACGGATGACCATTGCCAAACACACGATCACCACCATTTTAGATACTCTGGGAGAAAATGACTTTGTCAATATCATTGCAGTAAGTATGTCCCATTTCCAGTGCTGTACCCTGTACCAACTCTTCAGTACCCTTAGCAAACTACAGCGATTGCAGTGGCAGAACTACAGAATTAGAACTTATGTTGGATGGGGATTAAAGCCAATGACCCTTGGGAATTAATCTTCTAGTGGTCAGCAGAGTGCTAAGTCATCTCTCTCCATGGGGAATATCAGCTACATCTTTTTGCTTCCTTAGGGATGAGACTGCAATAGATAACCAAGTGCTGTAGAGGGGCACCTGAGCTAACAGGGACCTGAGCTAGTAAATGTAGCTATCATAACACAGCAGAAGACAGT
The DNA here is from genome assembly GCA_013399075.1 of Chloroceryle aenea. Classification (NCBI taxonomy): domain Eukaryota; kingdom Metazoa; phylum Chordata; class Aves; order Coraciiformes; family Cerylidae; genus Chloroceryle; species Chloroceryle aenea. The sequence goes on from VWZY01012097.1 coordinate 561,656, forward strand.
GTTTGGGTCCAGTAGCAGTCTAATCCTCGGGAAAATGTTTCCAGGCTAGAAAATTACCACCATACACCTGTTGGTATACCAGCATCCTGCAAGGCTGCAGTCTGGTTCAGAGCTCGTCTGCACAGGCCTGCATGGAGTTTAGTCAGGTTTCCTTGGAGATATCCTCTCCCCTTTTAAGCCTGGAGCAGGATGAGGATGGGCTGGTTACACACAGAGAACCAGCACCACTGACCACAGAAAGCCAAACTCTTCCATGATCCACACCAAGACTGTGGGGTTTGGTGCCAGGTTAAAGGCAAATGGCTGCTCACCTCCTAATTTTCAAAGCTAATTCAAGCATTGTCTCTTTCCCCAGGCTCCTTTCTATAAAAGTTTTCCAGAGCATCGTCACTGAGACATAGGGTTCAATTTTTGTTGATAGCTTCTTGCTGTTTAAAATAGTTAGAAACTCCACTGGTGACAGCTCTGTCTTTATATGGCTGGATAGGTGGAAGAGTGAACAGTGTTGGCAGAAAAATGGAGGGGAGTCATTAAAGAGTTTGAAATACCATCTATTCTTCAAAACCAGTCCCAGAAAGAGCATGTAATATATATTCCTTTACTGTACTCACACCAAGAACCTACTGGCCCAGACATGTTATAACCTGACCCATGCTTCTTTTGATCAGCTGAGCATCATTAGCCATATTCTTATGAATTATGCCCTTCTGAACCATGCAGGGAAAGGTTTACACTGACTTGTTTTACCTGGTATATGTGCCAGGCTAGAAGCATACACCCCACTAATTATCAGTTTGGTGGATGGGTGGTAACTTCACGTGTTATCGTGTAGCTATGCACCTAGGCATCAGGCTAAAAAATGACTTGCAAGGTTCAGCTGGGGACTGGGGACTCACAAAGCCTCCAGAAGTCAAAAATATGTGCAAATACTGCTAGAAGCAAGCCAAAGACACAAGCTAATAGAGCGTGGAGAAAATCTCTAGTGTGAGTGGGGAAAAAAAGTAAATTTGTGTATGTAGATATGCCCAGATAGAACTCAGCAAAACCAACATAATTAACACATTTGAACAGTTATGAGATTTATCAGAATTACAATTTGCCGTGATGACTACAAACAATTCTTAAGGGAAATATGTACAAAATGGCACAATGCTCCATGCTGTTCTCTGAACATCCACCTAGGATGTGAACACATTTTGTGATTTTTTTAATTTTTTTTTCCCTCCTTAACAATCCCTTTCTTTTAATTTTATCTCTGCAGTACAATGATTATGTTCATTTTATCGAGCCCTGTTTTAAGGGTATCCTGGTTCAAGCAGACAGAGATAACAGAGAGGTGAGTACCAGGCTGCTGTGGATGTTATTCAGGCAGCTCCCTTCATGTAAGAAGTACACATGTTTAAGATGCCGTGACGTGACACTCCAGGGACAAGAAACAGTCATCTCCCAGATGGGTGTGGGTTTGCAGTTCAGAAACACAGACTGGTTCAGTGGTACATGCTGGCTCTGTGTCTCACCTTTGCTTACACAAAGCTGCTGTAACACAGGGTCAGCTAGCAAGCTAAACAGCAGCAACCAGCTTCCCTGTGTCACAGCAGACTGCACCACCACACCAGACCTGGCCCAGACTGCTGTGGAAAAACAGCAGACAGAAGACAAAAGGTTCTCCATCTTGGAAACCCCATGTCCTCTGCCCTAAGAAAAGAGAAAAATCAGCCCTTTCCTGATGAATGCATTCTCAGCCCGGCTTTGTCCTTTGCCAGGGTGGACTGCCAGCAAGTTTTCTCTTATTAGGGGCTTTTCTGCTCTGACCTGGGAGGGCCTGGGAGCCCTGAGGTGGTCAGCTTGCAACCAACTGCTCCACTAACCTCTGGGCTGACTTGTATTTTTAGCTCTTCTGGGTTGTTTGTTTTTTTTGGTGGCTTTTTTTTTCTTCCTTTTTCTCTCTATATTAATATACAAGAAGGACATTGAGGTGCTGAAGTGTGTCTGAAGGGCAGTGAAGTTGGTGAAGGGTCTAGAGAACAGGTCTTGTGAGGAGTGGCTGAGGGAATTGGGGTTGTTTAGCCTAGAGAAAAGGAGGCTCAGGGAGACCTTATTGCTCCCTGAAACTCCCTGACAGGAGATTGTAGTGAGGTGGGGGTCAGTTTGTTCTCCCGTGTAACAAGCAATAGGACAAGAGTAAATGGCCTCAAGTTGCACCAGGGGAGGTTTAGATTGGATATTAGGAATAAATTCTTCACAGAGTTGTAAAGCCCTGGAAGAAGCTGCTCAGGGAAGTGGTGAAGTCACTGTCCCTGGAGATATTTAAACATGTAGATGTGGTGCGTAGGGACATGGTTTAGTGGTGATTTGGCAGTGCTGGGTTACTGGTTGCACTTGATGATATTAAAGGTCTCTTCCAATCAGACTGTTTCTATGAATACCACAGAGGTAGCACATCCATCCATGTCTTCAACAACCAGAGCTCTCTACAAATTTCTTTCCCTTCTTAGCCCTGGGTCACAGAGTATGACTCCAAAGGATGATGTCTCCTGCAGTGCTTCCCAAAAGATCCTCAAGCCTTTTGGACACTGTCTTGCAGAGAGCAGTCTCTGAGGGTTGTGTTTGCATACAACCAGATCAACGCCTCTTTAGTAGTCACGCATTAAAATTTATTTTTTTTACCAATCCTGTTGTTTCTGCATGCACAGGAATGTTTTGGTTTTTGACAGTAGTGCAGAAGGTTCAGAAGCCCAAAGGCACAGACCTTTCCAGGTTACCCTTTCCTCCCCTAGTTGAATGGATCACCCAGCCTGCAACTCATTGCTGCCTTTTTCCCTTTCTTCCTGCCAGCACTTCAAGCAGCTGGTGGATGAACTACAGGCAAAAGGAGTGGGGACTGTGAACAAGGCTTTGACAGAGTCCTTCAAAATCCTGAGGGAGGTAAGAGTTGTTGCCAACGCTTGTGCTGAACACAAGTGTCCCTGCCTACCCCTGCTTTCCCCTCTACACCTCATGACTTACCACCTCCCTCCTGCAGCACGGTGAGGTATGTGCTATGAGCTGATGTCACGGGGCCCAGACTTGTGACAAGCAGTACGCAAGGGTGACCCGGCTCTGGGGACATGTTGGTTTGTGTTTGGTGCTCCAGAGCTGCCCAGGAAGGATCAGGAGCCAGCAGTTTGGCATTTGAGCATCTTTCCTTTGAGCATCTGCCAATGAGGAAAGAAAGGAGGCTGTTGTCTCAGTGACTGCTGGTGTCACATTTCTCTGCATCTTGGAAGCAGCTGTCTGTGAAACCCAGTTCAGAAACAGTAACTTTTTTGTCAAAGAAAGGTGTGAAACAGGACTAGATATCTCTTCCACTCAGCTTTCCTTTACCAGTAACACTGGTTGCAGCTTTCTTCCAGTGTGCCATTCACTGTGGCATGGACCACGATTGCCTTCTCCTTACCAAAATGGGACCTCAGTCCAAGGTCACTGAAGCCCTCAGTGCAGCTGGGAGCCTTGTTCACAGCTGCAGGACATCTGAGCGTGCAGCAGGAGTCCTACAGGACCTCCTGCAAGTCACTTTGCAGCTTTGTCCCTGGATTTCTGCCTGCCTGGTGACATTCAGAAGAGACAGATTGTGTCTCTGTGTACTCGGAAGCACTGGAGGCTGAACATATATAGGTATGGAAGTGTAAAACCACCCCTGTTGTCCTGCAGCAGCCTTCTCCAAACTGTAGCTTCCCTGGCAAGGGCTCATCTAGAGGGTGTCTTGATCTCACCAGCTGGAAGACCCCAGGCTCTGCAAGTACCACAGGTTAAGGCAGAAGGGTACCACTTGGCAAGAGCTCGTATGCTCTAAGGACTCTCTGAAATCTCCTCACACAGTTTGTTAGATCTATATCAGTAAAAGGAAAAGGGCTTCCATCAGTGTTGCCTGAAACTCATCTGTGTTGCTGCAGTGATGCAGGCAGGAGGAGGGGGGAACTTTGGTGGAATTGGCCAACCCTCCCATCAGACACAATTCCCATTCTCAGCTTGTGATTGTATCCGTTCCTCACAGACTGTCCTGTTATTGTTCACGGGAGCATACGCAAAAGAATGAAAATGAAAATTGCCACATCACACTGATGAAACAGGCTTTGCTGATTACAATAGAGAGCCAGTAATAATATCTGTAATGAAAGTGACTGCAAAATTTCCCTGGTAATTTTCCTCAGCCCAATTGCTTGTAGAATTAATAGCCCAGCAGAGACCTACTCAATGAGGTATGAGAAGCAGAGAGGGATTGAAGAAGAGCATGCTCTCTGACTGTTTTTGTTTTCCTCCATTATGTTCTGAGGTAGGCAGGGCATATTTTAATCTGTGACGCAATTTGCAGAACAGCTTCGGGAGAACAGTTAGCCAGAGCCTCCCCTGCCCCTCTCTGCCATGCTTAATAAACCACTTAAACTCTCTATTTCAATTTAGCCACGCAGCAAGAGGATTCCATAAACTCTGCATCCCTTGGAAACCATGGTTTTAAGCATACATTTATAAAGTGCTTCAAAATTCTCAGGTGTTGAGTACACTATCCTTTGAGCTCCTTTCTTGTTTATCAAGTCTTAGTCTGTCTCACTTCTACCTTCTCTTATCTGTTTCAACAAGCTTGGCACATCTTGTCCTCTTGCCCTTTTCCTGTAGGATTTATACCCCTTTGTTCTGGCCGCTGCTCTGCTCACGGCTGCTTGCAGGCTGCCTGCCTTCCCTGAAACACCATCCTCCCAACAGTATGTAAGTGCTGCAGCTGAGACCTATCAAGTGCTAAGCAGAGCAGAATAATTACCTTCCTTGTTTTACACACCCTAGTCCTCCTAACACGACACAGGACAACAGCTACGTTTCTTCAGACTGTCACGTTGTTAATTCCCACTCAGCTGCCCTGCCTCTGCCGTACTCCTCTCCAGTAGTCAGCCTCCCCTTCAGTTTTTGAGCCTCTGACCATCCTTTCCAATATACATCAATTGTAAAGATACTTATATATTTTTGTAGACTTGCCAAATACATGTGTATGTACTTATTTATGCAAACGCACGCCCCTAATACTAAGTCATCTATACTTCATATTCCTATTATATATGAATCTTTTAGGATAAGAAAATACAGCATCTGTGACTCATGGGTCCTTCTTTCTCAGGATCTGCTCAGACCAAGTATTTTGAAAGCTGCGATTTTTCTGACCCTGTGGAGGAAAAGAAACTCCGAGTTCTGCTCTGAAGTCATCTCAGAATGATGTTTCCTCTTAAGAACAAGCTGGTTTAATGGTGCCTTGACTCACCTCTGAACTCAACAGTTACATAAATGTTGAGGTTAATTATGAGTAGGTTACTCCAAAATGGCTATAGGTGAAAAAATGTGGTGAAACTGGTAGCTGGATTTCAGTGAGATGTAAAATTCAGTGTCACTTGACTAAACTGGTGACATAAAGAATGAACCTGTCTGCTGTTGTGACTTACCAAAGGAGTTTGTGGCCTCTTACACCCCACCTATGTGGGGAAATATTTCATCTGCACACTCACAAGAGGACTGTGTTACTGATTTCTCTAGCAATGTGCTAGATGCTTAAGGACAATTGCCCATCTAGTTTCCTTCCTTCTTGTAACATGTTGTTTTCCCTCTGTGGAAGCCCTTTGTCCTTTGGAATCTCATACAGTCCCAGTCAGGTCTCAGCCCATGAGGGAAGTAGTTTAGCAATCCCTTCTGCAATTCTTTACTTTTCTGCTGAGCACAGATTATTCAAATGCTTTTAATTAACTTTTTCTTTAACTCTACAGCTTTGTGACAGTGCCTGTAATTCATTCATGCTTTTCTTTATTTCTTGTCACCTCAGTGTACTCAGTCATTACAATATTGTCCTCTTGATGATGAAGGATGGAAGCCTAACCAGTTCCCCCTGGTTTCTGTCATCTGGCAACATGCTCCCTTTCTTGCTGCTTCTCTGAACAGTTATAAATCTCTTCTTGATTCTGCTCACATTTTTATGGACCTGGATTCTGCACTGTATTTTTCAGGATATGCAAAGCTCAGGTTTTTCTGTTGACCAGTTTATGCTATTTTACCTAATGCCATCTCTTCTTTCTTCTTCACTGACTTTGTTTCCTTCTCTTCTGTTAATCTTCTACCTATAAGACACTTTCCACGTATTTGAATATTGAGTAGCTCTGGAGGCCACTCTGGAGGGAGGTCTACATAAGAATGGGGCAGCAGGAAGCAGAGAGGGGCTGCTCAGTCATCTGGCCAGATGTGTATATAATCAGCATGCATGCCTTCACATCACTGAGCTATAACTGCAACATAAAGAGCAATAAGCAAACAAAGAAGTGTAAGACATTAGGACTCTGAATTAATTAGATCATGCCTGTTACTCCTGGCAACGTGACCGAAGTTATCCAGGGGAATACATAGCTCCATATCTCATCCACTGATTGCAGCTCTAGCCTGCATCTCCTCAGACATCTGTTCTGTGGACATCTTGTTCTTTACCTCCCCTTCTTTCACAGTCCTGAAACTCCAGTCAGAGCAGGCAATTACGCTTGGAGCTTGTTGTGAATGCTCTCAGATGAATTGCTACAGCTGCAGTCAGCCACAAAAGGACTTAAACATCAGGGATTACCTCTTGTTCATTTGTTTTATAAATTTGTCTTTTTTAATCTCTATTTCTATGACACTGATGATCTTATTTTCCCTGTTGAAAATATCATCTACTCCTGTAATTAGGAGATTGCTGGTTCTGATACAGCTTCTAATTTCTCGGTATCTCAGTATTATGAGGTGTGAAGTAAGCTACATGAAGAGATGTCTTAAGCAGTTTGATGAAATGGTGGGTGACCTTAATTAAGTGTTAATTTAATAACCATCTAAATGAAATGTTATAGATTGCAACAGTCTGGAATAAGCTGCTTTCGTAACTACGGGGTTTGCATGACTGATCTGAACCTCATTCTGACAGCATCTTTCTCACCATCATAACCCTATGCCTCTCTAATGGATGCTCATGCTACCTGTTATCTCTGCTAATCTAGATGCAGTTGATCTTTGTCCCAGGAATAGCTCACTTGAGACTCCTTGTCTTTTTCCTACCCGATGGTCTGCAGCAGAATCCCATGCAGCTGTCAACAGCTTTTTCCCTTTCATTTGTACCTAAGAGCATCCTGTACTTGTTTCTGCTGTGAACTTTCAGCCTTTGTCCCGAGTGTCCTTTCTGAGCAGGAGGCATGTGTGCTCTGACCCCTCCTGGAGTTCTAATTATCCTATAGCTGGCACTGTTGTTTGTGGGTTTGTTCATGGTATGAGATGTAGAAGATTTTTGGACCACTGGAAATGAGACCTTGGGGTCTGTGCAGAGAAAACTGTGGCAGATCCCCACTGCTAGGTTGTCATGACCACAGCAGCAGCCTGTCTGTCTCCCTTCTGAATGTGCTGCTCTAGTTATATGAAAATGGAGGAGCACACCCAACCACCTCATTCTAATTCAGTAATTCACATGGATGCTTTGCCTGAGAACAGCTAGTTAGAAATGACCCTATTACATCACCCTTCTCTTTCATGATCATCTGTACTGATTCTGGTCAGTGACACAAGTAATGGGATTGTATGAACCCTTCTCTCCCTGTTTCATGACATGTGGTCATTCAGAAGCCATTGATTCCATGCTTGCTGCAGGAGAGAAATAGGTTCTTCTGTCATATTAAGAGTAATGTTGAAGGAAGCAGGACTGATAACATGGTGGTGGAAGGAGACACAGTGATATTAGCACTGAAACTGGTAATTTCATAAAAAAAGGACAATCATAAAGGTAATTGTAGGAGTGGTGAAATAACTGAGGAAACTTGGACCTGGAACTGGCTTCCAAGTATAGATGGTCATGATGTTAATCTGCAGTGAAATCACAGTACCACCCATGTTGGTAAAGAGATTTGTGTTCTCTAACATAGTATTACCAAGCCAGAAAAAACTTGTGAATTGAACCCTAAACCATCTGAAAAGTCCCAGTTCACACTCTGCACTTTTGTTCTCCCATCCAGTGCTTGCTTTTATTTTATGCAATTAATCTTCAGCTGGATACCTTTTTCCTCACTTAAAACTACCCTCTCCCGTTTGAAACTGTTGCTGCTGTTTGATATAACCTTAGTCACCCTTCAATTAGTCTCCTGTATGCTCTCCATTTCATGCCATTGACTCTCATTAGTCTCTTGTGTAGAACTGTCACATCTTCCTTGTACCATATTTTTTTTTTCACTCTGTATCAGTTTCTTTATCCTCCTTTGCTGAATATTTTCCTTCCTCAGAGTGTAGAAGTGGTAAGATGAGGTGAAAGGAGAAGTGCATACTGGCATTGAGCTAGGAGCTGCAGCAGAGTGGCTGCTCAGTTTTGTACCCTGATGTTCCTCTGCCACCTCCTCTGGTGATTGATAATTCAACACCTGTCTTGGTGCTGCATAAGGAGCTTGGTCCTCTAGAGCTGGTGCACCTGAGGGCATGAGACAGAAGTGGCTCTGCACACAGGAGTGGTAGATAAGCAGCACTCGAAGGCTGGTCTTCCTGGCTGAACAGTCAGGGTCTGCCTTGCCTGGAAGAGCACATCTGTCCAACACCTCTCTGTGTTCTCTGGAGCACCTTGGTGTTGGTACCAGAGTCCCAGTCCTGCGCAGATGACAAATCATCTGTCATTACAGCCTATGGTCTTTCTATCTGGCACGAGCATAACTTACTTCAGCTCTGCTAGCAGTAGCCTTCTCTTTTCATGTGCTCCTGCCTTTCTCTGCTCTTTTTTGGCAGATTGATGGATTTATTCTGAAATAATGAATCTGATTTCCTCCTCCTCTCGCATTTTCTGTCATAGAAAGTGAAGTTATTGCTGTCAAATGGGAATTGCAGTGCTTATGGTCAGTCTATAGGCATTTTGCATAAATGAATGCGACTGTGCGAGATGTGAGGCAGCAGGGAATCACACCCTTCCTCCACAGCAGTTATTTTCTCCTTATTATTTATTTCTGTAAAGCCTTCTGTGTCTACATATGCTAGGCAGGGCTGCATCAACAAAAAAACTACAGGCAGCATACAAATGCAGTCCTCATTTAAGCAGTGCTCTTTGTGAGCACAGTGTGAGGTTTGCAAGAGGAAGGTCAGGATCTGGCCCACCATAAATAAATGTGCTGCAATTACAGAGAGACGGCCTGTGATGAGATAACTAATGTTCTTCCTCTTTGCTTGTAGTTCAGAGATGCTGGTCAAGGAGGCTTGTGTAACCAAGCTATCATGCTGATCACAGACGGAGCAGTGGAGGATTACGAAGCTGTGTTTGAAAAGTACAACTGGCCAGATCGGAAGGTTTGTCTGTGAAGTGGTAAATAGAAAAGGCAAGGAAAGATGTTATCCTGCTATGGTGGGAATAGAAGAGCATAATCCAGGATGTCGGGCAGAGCTGAGCACTCACGTATTCCAACACCCCTGCGTATCCAAGCTGTAAACTCCAGGCAGGAGCTTGCTGTGTTGATTTTAGAGGTGGTAGGATCACAAGTGGATATCTGTAGGTTAGTGAAGATTATTTTTTTTTTATGCACTTTGTTATCTAAAGGTGTGAGCAATCAAAACATCCTCTCAAGACTGAGCTGAGTATTTAAAATTTTTTAAAAACCCCTCTATTTTTGAAAAAAATGTTAATCCCATCCAAGACTTAAAAAGTCCTGTTTGGGAAAGATTTGGCTATGCCAGTTCTTAGGGTGGGCAGGAGAATGACCCTGACAACCTCTCTAGCTGCTTTCCAGACCTATTTACTTTGAGGTCTGATTACAGGCTTGTAGTACTGGAGCACAAATGTGAAAGTGGAACAGACCGTGGCTCATCCTAAACCCTCCTGATTTATTTGTTTACCTTATCCCAGCTAGCAGCAATGCACAAAGGGAGAGAAGAAGCGAGACCAGAGCATGGGGCGGTTAAAGCAGGTTATTTCAGGATTGGCTCTTTTGTTGTTGGTCAAACACAAGAGAGATGGTGAAGTTTTCTTTAAATAATTCATGTGGGCAGCTGTTCCCCTGTGTATAGGATTCCTGAGAGCTATAACCCTCTCTGTATGTGGTTGCTGAGTGTCTGGCAGAGCTGCTATCATAAAATCAAACAGAATTTGCACTTCTGCCTTGTTATTCAGATGATCCCAGATGCTACTTGGCTTTCTGGGCTTATTGTAATTGGAATTTAAGTTCCAGCCCACAAAATGCGAAGCAAATGGAGCAAGAGGCCCCCGTCTCTGTGTGGAGGCAGAGCTATTGCTGTACACCACAAATAGGCAATCACACCAGTAGATAATAGGATGTCAAATCTCAGCCTTTTGGCTGTGGTAGTTACATTACAGCCTAATTCTTCCATCTCTCCGTTCTTGTTCCCAGGTCCGAGTTTTCACTTACCTCATTGGACGAGAGGTCACTTTTGCCCCCAATGTGAAATGGATCGCTTGCAACAACAAAGGTGATGTATGGGAATGGTTCCCCAGTCCTCATCAGCCATGTCACAGGTGTACTGCAGGCACAGGGCCCTGGACCCCTCTGAGGTTTATCCACTACCCCTAGGGTCCGTGAGCCCTTGGATGGAAGACAACCTAAGGAAAAAGCAGACCTTGCTAGTCCACACGAAGTGTGCCTGTGTCTAACACAAGTCATCTGTGCTGAGCTACCACGCTTTCCTGTCGTGATGCCATGGGACACTATGACCAGGATTCATGCTGGCTGTAGGCTAAGTCTCTGTGCTTATTGTGTCCCCGTTGTTGGTTTTTGAAAATCTTTTTAAAATTCTGTCAGCCTGACATCTTTTTGGCCAAGATGGAAAATAAACATCTCTTTAAAGATTTTGTTGCAATTTTCATGAGGCCTGCAGGTTAACCCCTATATCCTGACCAACTTCTTTGTGTGCCAGTGGTTCCATGGAGGTACAAGAACAGTTTGTTAATCCCACCCCAAAACCAATATTGTCTCTAGCTGGCATGAAAGGGAAAATCCATTGAGCAGGTGAGTCACCTCTCTGCATTTGGGGACAGTTAAAAAGTCCCCATCAGAGTCTGCAAGGGGAAGAGAGGGGGGAGAAAAAAAAAACCCTCTTCCCTGTTTGGGCATGACTTGGTCTCAGCATGTCTTAAGACAGCCAGCAATGCTTGCTCCATCATTATCCTGCTTAAACAGGGAAAGGAAGGCAGGACTGAAGCTGGGAGCTGACTAGCTAGGTGTACTGACTTTCCTCCTGTCTCAGCAGTGGCTCCAGCAGACTTTGAAATGCACTGGTGAATTTGCTACTGAAAATAATTGACAGACAAGAGAGAGCCCGCAGAATGTTTGTGAGCTGGGAATGTTCAAGGCTCAAACATTCACAGTGAATCACACGTTTAGGTTTTGTTACATGAAATAAAATCCTGAATTTCAGATTGTATATTCAGCCATAAGCTTGGTGCCAGGGAATTCATGGTGTTGGTGGTTCACTATAAAATGTGAAAATGTATTCTCCTGAGTAACCAGACAACAAAGCTATGCTCTTTGCACTTGAATTCTCACCTACCAGACTTGAGCCCTGCAGAAGAGCTGGTTTTTGTTTCTTCTGTTTCAATACATTGTATAGCTCGTGTAGTCCTTGTTTTTCAAGCACAGTAAACCTGTTTCCACATCACAGAGCTTATCAGATCATAAGCCCTTTCCCATAGCAGTGTTTTTCTAGCGATAACAAAAGTCTCCCATCTCTCTGACATACTCTGTCCTAGGCCAAGTACAACCAATCAGTTCCATGTGGTGAGAGGCAGGACAAGAGTCCTTGTGCCATTATACTGGGTTAGCATTACTAACCAGTTAAGCAGGTAGTTTTGAGGACCTTTTGATAACTTGAAAACATTCTTCCCTGTACTGCTTGTTGCAGACTTTTATGGGTCCATATGCAGGGACAAAGCTCTGGAAATAGGTAACTTGCACATTTACATTCTGCTTCCAGTGGGTAGATGGAAATCATTGACATCCTTGGATGTAAAGGTGGGCAGACAAGAGTTTCCTGTAGACAGCTGGAAAAAAAAAAATCTGGAAAAGAAGTGGGAGTTTGGGCTTAATGTAAAATTGGGCAGGGTAAGCCTTATGAAATACTTTGCAGTTTGTGTATGTTCGGTCTTCAGGACCAAAGGCAGCCTGAAGAGTGGACAGTTTTGCCTAAGACCCAAAGCAACATTTTACGTCTGCTTGACATGATTCTGGTTATATTGAGACTCTGGTCTTGAGCATTGGTCCAGTATTTTGAGAAGAGAGACAGTGCTTTAAAACTCCAGATTTCCACAGAAGTGTGTGTCCACAGAAGCCCAGGGCTTGTCAAATATCTTTTTCTAAAGAGCAAATAAACCACCTGGGTAGATACAGCCTTTGACATCTAGTTTTCTAGCTTTGCATGGACACTTATAAAAATATGGAACGTGTGTTAGCAGAGTGACTAAGATCTCTGTTTCTCCATGAAGGTTACTACACGCAGATCTCCACACTGGCAGATGTCCAGGAGAATGTGATGGAGTACCTGCATGTGCTCAGCCGTCCCATGGTCATCAACCATGACCATGACATTATTTGGACCGAAGCCTACATGGACAGTGCGGTAAGGATCTACAGCACAAGTCTTTATTCAGCAAACAGTAGAGCCTCTGGGCCAAACTAGCAAAGGTGTTAGACACCCAGCTAGGATGTTAGGCATGTAACTCGTCCCATCTTCCTATCTAAATATCTTACATGTATAAAAAACTAAATAAAGCCCTGGAACTTATGTAAAACCAGGAGTTGGGTGATTGATAGAAATTACTGGGCTCTGGCTCTCCTGAGACAGGCAATATTTCTTTTCTGTTCACGCCTGGAGTTGAGATGTATGTGCAGACTCAGGTCTGCATCTGCAGTGACCCAGGGGCCCAGGACTAATCACTCAGGCACAGCATGACATAAGCAGTGCTTTTGTAAAAGCAGGTTACCTTCTAAAGGATTATTCACAGGAAAGATTATTTACATCTCAGGATACGGGTCACAGAGGTTTATTCCCTCCAGCCAAGTAGCTAAATGCCTACTGGTTGCTACTCAGAGATAAAGGTTTCAGTTAGGGAAGCAAGCTCACTCTCCTGTTCCCTGAGCTAGCAAGTCCTAACATCACTGCAGCAGCCCTGTGCTCAGCACAGGGAATAAAGGACACATTGCAAGGGACCATGCAGTCAGCACTCTCAAAGCCTCTTGCTTTGTCTCAAGTCTGCCCTACAGGAAGATGTTTGGACCATGAGCAGCTGTCGTTACCATGTTGTGGTGCCAAGGCAGCTTTGAAATTCAAAGGAGTGAAGGGAAGAACAAACAGCAGATCACCACTGAAGGGACCTTCCCCTGCTCTTCCCCAAAATAGAAGACATTCCTCAATATCTAGGTCAATCCTTTTGTACACTGCTGAAAGTTACAGTTGTTCCTTTGTGGCTCTCTGTGCTCTAGGGGAGACAGTATTTTTTTCCCTTCTCCTCAGAGAAGTGTCTGTCTAACTATGACAGGTAGAGCTGGCCAGAGGTCAGCTTTCCCTCTTCCAGAAACAAATCTGAAGTCTCAGGAGAGTTTGTATTATCTCAGGGGGAAAAAAAACTATTCTAGGAATATTGAGAATCTTTCCATATACAATCCCACTGTGGAACTGAAGTTATTGGCTCCAGTCTGGCCAGCAGCAGCTTTTGGGTATCTGCCCCAGCCCTGCCGTTTGCAGGTTTAAGATCCACAGCGAGAAACCTGAACTCTCTGAGCTGGGGTAAAACTATGGGTACTGAGCTTAGCTTTGTAGCAGGAGACTTGGAAGTTTGGGTCACATGTGGCAGTACTCAATTCTGTTCTCAGAGTCAAGAACACACAAACCCCAGGAAATATTTCCAAGGCAGACAGGCTTGCATTGTCACAGTGCATAGGCACTATACTCAGGAGACTCTTGTGGGAAGGAACCATCCCCATCTCTGTGCTGTGGCTGACCACTGAGGCTGCAGCTGTGGCTCATGACCTCTGTGAGGGTGGCATGGGGATGTCTTCTGCTACAGAAGCTGTGACAAGTGAAAGCTAGGGACATGGTACTCAAGAGTGCTAAGCAAAACCTCCAGAAGTGCTACTAACTACTCAGCAAGTTTATTCTATTAGCAGGTATGCTGCCCTTGGCACTGGTCTATGGTGTCAAACTTCCCAAAGCAGCCACAGGGATTTGTTTGCTGCAGTTTTGTTTTTTTTTTACCCCTGCATCTCATTTCTTGCCTTTTGTCTTGGTTTGCCATCCACTTCCTTCATCCCAGCCTCTCCCATCTTTGTTTCATTCCTCCATTTGTGTATTCATTCAGCTGTTCATCCATGTCTCTCACTAGCTGCCACAGTCTGAGGAGGTAACTGCACCCCTGTGTTTTGTGAGCGTGCTGTTTCCCTTGTGCCAGTTGGTGTGTCAGTGTCTGCAGCCACAGCTGGCCTGTACATCTGGAGGGGGGTGGGAGCTGCAGTGCTGAAGGGACCCTCTTACACTGGTAAGAGGAGGACAGGCAATGCTGGATGTACTGGAGAGCTGTGCTGTTGGTTCAGAGTAGGTAGAGATGTCTGTGTTGTGCTGTAGCTTAATTCATCAGATATCTTTTTCCATATGTCCAGTAAGTGACAGAGGAGTTTAGTTGCTGTGTGTCAGTGTGAGTGTTGGTGTGAATGGGAAGTTTCCACAAAAAATCAGACCAGTAACTCAAGATAGCAGGCTCAAATCTCCATCAATCAACTCTACAGATTACTGACTAGCTCCTTTATGGCTCCTGGGATGTATAGTGAAGGAGAAAGGAGGTAATTTCTTGCCTTGCTAATTACTTGAAATGAGAGATGGAAGAATGATGCTACTGGCATTGAGGCATTAGGTACTCCTGACAGCTAGGCATGTTTGGGAGACTCCTTTGCATATGTTTTGTCTGTTTAGTTCCTTTCGTGTGTATTTTTAGATAATCTGTCTTCTGCAGAACTGGGATCATCTGTTGCCCCATTACATGTGCATGTCCTTTAACCCCTGTAAAGATAGACATGGTGAGACCATGTTATATCTGTTTGGATCATGATTTTATCTTCTCCCTAAGCTTAGATGCTTGAGTAACAAGTATATATAAGCAGTCTCTGTGTGTATTTGTGCCTTTTAAATATTTGCCTGTGGTGCTTCTCCTTTGTGGTATTCATGTTTGCAATATAGATGCTATCTTGTTTGTGACTTTGCTCATATTTGTGTTGCTTTATTCTGTGCTCCTTTTGGTGGTAGTTTTTACATTTGTTGCATAAGTGCCCATGTCTACATTCCCAATGTGTGGCGGGTATAAATTTTGCCACCACTTCTACAAGTGCCTGTCTCTTCAAACAGCTCTTTAATTTCTCCTGCTTCAACACATTTCACTGGCTTCCATCCCATCCTCATCACCCCACACAAGCAAGCATCAATCCCATGACCTTCTTGGAAGCAGAGTATTGAAAAGTGCTGCCATGTCTTTTTAGAGTGGTGTGGGAGGCGAGAAGGTGCCGATTGTAATCGGCATTCGGGGTCCTTGGGAATTCCAGTGCCATTTGTTCGGGTTACCTGCGATACAGCATTTGCTAACATACAGCTCGTTGTTCTGTGGCAGCTCTTTGCGTCTCAGGCTCAAAGTCTGTTGCTCATGACAACAGTCGCTATGCCAGTCTTCAGCAAAAAGAACGAGACGGTGAGTGCACTGCGGGCTTTGCTCTTCTTCCAGCCAGCAGAGGTGGAAGGATGCAGCGGACCTCCGGGGGGGGTTTAAAGCCAATGGGGCTCTGAAAGAAAATCTGGCCATTAGGGACTGTAGTAGACCTCTGGCAGGATGCGTGGCTGATAATTTATCTGACAAAATGATACTCTGTCATTTTATCTGAATGCTATTTCTTCAAAATACCCCTCAAATATGACACTCCTGTTTTATCCCTTCCATTTTCAAACCAAGCCTAATTCACAGACCCATAAAGTTTCAGGCTGGAAGAGATCATTACCTTGTCTAGTCTGTGCAGTTTATTGCAGACCTTTACATTTCATATAGATGGTCTTTCATGAGCCAAGTAACCTCTATTTAGCAAAAGTGTCATTGAAGAAAGGCATCCAGCCCGAAGATCTCCATTGTGGTTTCTCACTCTCTGTTAAAAACTGCTGTCTAAATTCAGCTTTCAGTTTGTCTGGCCTCACCTTCTTGTCATAATGGCTTTCTCTGCTAGATTAAAAAGCCTGTACATGTTGGTATCTTCTCCTCAGAAGCATCTTCTGCACTGCAATAAAATCAAACCTGTCTAGCTTTTGACAGATAAAAAGATTGAATAAATGAGATGTTTCTGATAAGGGCATTTCCTCCGGGTTTTGAAACCATTTAGACACTCTTTGCCATACCATATCTAGTTGCTCAGCATCCCTTTAAAATAGTGGATGGTACCTCACCATTGCTCTACAAGGGATAAACTCTTCATCCAGGTCCTACAAACAACTGCCTGCCTTCTCTGCCCGAGGCTGCCCTTAACCTGTGTTTGCGGTGCTGCACTGGGAGCCTGTGTGTCATTTTCCAGCGTGCTCCCCAGATGCTTGTGAAACAAGTAGTTCCTCATTTCATGGAGATTTCCTGCATTCCTAAATCCTTGGTTAACAATTTTGTATTTGATGTTCTGTTTAGTTGGCCCAAGTTATCAGCTTGAGCCATGCTGCTCTGCATGATCACCTTGCCCTTACTGCTATTCACATGCACTGGATGCAGGGTTTTGCTCTCAACAATTGTTGTCGTGATTTTATGTTACTTCTGAATCATAGCCAGAAATTCTAAATAGTATTGTGTAGAGACGCTCCCCTCCTAAAACGCTGGAGCAAATCCTTGGGACTTTTTGAGATGTTAGTTGGTTTTGAATTAATATATTGATACAAGTCTAGAGAGAACATGAGAACTAGTAGGAAGGCAATAATGTGTATTCTAGTAGAGAGTCAACAAAGTTTTCCTTCTGAAAATGGATTTTCCTTTGTTTTTAGCGATCTCATGGCATTCTGCTGGGTGTGGTGGGCTCTGATGTACCACTGAGGGAGTTGTTAAAACTTGCTCCACGGTATAAGGTAAGACTGAGATTGTGCAGTTTGTTATTTTGCACTGCAAAGTCACTAGTCATTCTTCCATGGGCATGACTGAAAAATCATTCCTCTGCCTGTAAGAAGAACTGTAAGCATAAAGTAAGAGACGTTGGATGTGTGGTTTCTATACAGAACACGGGAAATCATTCATTAGGCTGCTTCAGAAACACAAGGACTGGATCATCCAGTAGATTGTCAACAGGTCATGTAGCCTTTGTATCCTGATGGTCACCAACCTAGATCTCCGAGAGATAATACAGATCTCGCAGCCTATCTCAGAAGAATTAAATGTTTTTATCCAGTTCCAAGTGGACAAAAGTTGCCTTGCCAGCTGGCAAAAAATGAATTAGCTTTCTCTGCAGAAAGACTGAGGACTGGAAGGACTACGGAGAGAACTTTTCTGTCATGCCTAGAGATTCCTTTCTCAGATCAGCATGGAGATTTCTTGGCAGGAGAGCACACAGGAAGTCAGCTTACACTTCTGCTGTACCTAGATAGAGTATCTGCTCTCCAGAATTGTTAGTCCAACAGCTTTTCACTAGCTCTATGTTCCATCTATCTAAAAAATATTTTCATCCATATGAAACCTCTCTGGAGATGCACTGTTTAGTTTGCACAGAATTTACAGCAGAAACCAGTGATTTTTTATTCAATCATTCTGCAAAACAGGAGACAGCAACCACATCTGAGATCACCATGATATCAGGCAATCTGAGTCGTCATTTCAAGTTTTCAGTTTCTTTTAAATAACTATCAGACAGCTACTACTAGTTAGGCAGTTGTCCATAACCTGATTCCTGAAGACTCCCAGGACTGAAAGAGCTGTCAGAAGCTATGAATTTGTGTGGCACTTTCAGATACAGATGTAGGGCAGATCATTGACATGCACCTGTAGGAAATGATCCTTCAGGCAACCCAGGAATGATGAGTGTCGGGGTGCGTGTCCTCGGAATGTAAAAGCTGGTTTGGGTCTGGGGGAACCTTGTCTAGGAGCTTCAATTTTTACATATGTTTATTTTCTGTATAAGACTATTAACTTTTCATCTTCCTCCCTTTGTGTCATTCAAAGGCAGAACAATTTTTCTTCTGGGCCAAGGAGGGACACTGTTCTTTCCTCTAAATAGTGCTAGGGAAGGAAGGAAAATTATTTGGAGAATTTCTTTACATCAGAAACAGGACACAGCTTTCCAGAAGCTCTTCCAATGCCAGACCAGTTTGGAAACCTAGGATACTCAATGAGAATCCCCTGGAATCTCAGTTACAAAGGACCAGCTCTAGAGTTAGAATGCTTGAGAGAAGCTTGTCCCTTTATGATCATGCTTACTGGGCTGGGAAATTTCAGCTTGAGTAGGCCAACAAGGAATCTTGCTCTAGTCCTAATCTAACATCTTGGTTTCATTCTTGCCCCATGGAGCTGAGATCAGTGTGCTTTGCAAAAAACTGTTTCACATAGAGTCCAAAGTTTTGATCTGGGATGTGTGAAATACAGAATTCATTCCCTCCAAAAAGGCACAGACAAATTGCAAATTCCTTACCTTCCCCTTTCCCTATTGTTATCCCTCCAGGAATGTCTGTATAGGAATACAATTTTACAATGTATTTTAGAAGATAGAAACCTTAGCCACTCTTGTTTTCTTTGAGACACTTCTCATTTTAGCAAGAGCAGACTATCAGCAGGCTTTGAGCAACTCAGGGTTTAGCTGAAATTTGTATTACATCTGAGTTTTTCTTGTCTCAGAAATCTCTTGTAGATCAGGCCAGCCAGTGTCTGCTCTTATTAGATTATGGTATTCCTTAAAAAGCATTTTAAGACTTTGTGCTTGCCTAGGCTAGGCCTGGCCTTGCCAACACTGAAACACAGTGCAGAGCTCTGCAGACCAGCTGGGTTTCTGGGAAGCCATCCGTGGGATTCACAGCCACTTGTTCCTTCACCGCTGTGTACATGCAACAATGCACAGAGAGGTCTCTCACCGCTGTTTCTGTGCTGTTGCTGACATTCCCCATCACTGCCCATTTGATGTGCAGCACTGCTGTGCCTGCTGTGGGGACCTTATTCTGCCTCTGGGTGGTAATTGTCCACGAGGACAATCAGACTCTAGGAAGACATCTTTTTCTGCATGTGTACACAAATCAACTACCTGACCATCCTTTTGTGTATCGCAGCATAGTTGGTGTGCTCAGCCAGAGTGGCCAGAGGTCTAGAGATAAAAGGTTTTGGATGGAGTCTATTTCCTGCTGCTCAGTACTTTTAAAAGGAAAATAGTTCTGAACATTGGTGGGGCTGGGGCATCAGTGGCACCCATTACACAGCAGTGTTTCTAGCTAAAGCACTAATTATTCTGATGTCTCTTTGTCCAGCTGGGTGTCCATGGATATGCTTTTCTGAACACCAACAATGGCTACATCCTTTCACACCCAGACCTCCGTCCTTTGGTATGTATAGCTGTGAAGTTGAGCAACTTTGCTTACTTAGAAACAGTGATTTTCAGGAATGCTTCTGATTTCTCATTTTTTGTTAGGCTGTGGAGAATACCAGACTCTCATATATAGGCACCCAGGAGCATGAGGGCCAGAGAAATGAATTCAATGTACATAGATGTCTGTATAAGCACAAACATGTGTATGAAGTGTAAGGCACTCTGCCTGTCTGCTCTCCATCAGGGTGCATGTGAGGGCTGTATTTGTGTGCACTTGCTGTATGGTGGGTGCAAGTGTACCTGCATCCACGTGAGGTTTCACCGCTGGGATGAAGAAACAATTCCCCTTGCTCGGGAATATCTTCTACAAGAAGATCCAGCATGAGTAGCACCCCAGTAATAGCTACCCAGCAGCTGTAGCGTTGGACATTTTGGGTCCTGAGGCTACCAGGATTCAGTACCACAAATCTGAGTAACATGGTAAATCAGAGACAATTTAGAGACCAGTAAGCCACAAAGGACTTAAGGAAGTGGACTCAAGGACAACATTTTTCCCTCGCAGTGCCACCTGGAGCTCCAGACTGCACGTGTCTGCAAACACACAGCTGTCCTCCTCACTCAGATACCCAGGCACTCCCTGATTTCACATTTCGTAGGCGTGCCTGTTGGCACAAATCCACCTGCATGCAGCTGTAAGCTTTCGAGAGGTTACTGACAGAAAGAAGTGCCAACACAGGGCTTCACAGCAGCCGGCTTCAAAAAAAATCAGCTTTGCACAGGGAGACCACAGGCCACGAGTAGTTGGTGAAGAGAAGGAACACATCATGTTTCCAGAATGGGGCAAGGCAAAGTGAGGCAAGGGCACTGCTTTATCCTCCACCTGAAATTAGCCTCTCCTAGTCTGATTCACACCTTTTCCTTCACCCAAAAGATTACAGAGAAATAGTTCTTCTGCCTTAGTTATCCCTTGGTGAAAAGCCTACCTTTCTGTCAATGGAGTCAGAGCCTAATTCCCATCAGAAAAGATCTCCTTCTGGCATTGTAGTGTTAATGGGATTACACTCTTAGCCATGGGCAAAAAAAAATTATTTCCTGGTGGCAAGTGTATTGTACTTATCTGTTTAGAAGAACAGCCTCACGAAGAAGGTCATAGCTTTTACCTGCCAGTTTACCTGTGCTCCTGCCTGTCTCTTGCTCCCAGATTAGCCGCTCCCACTGGAACTCTCCTGAGCCTGCACTGCCCAATACATGGCATGGGACCAAGAAAGCACTTGCACCCAAATGCTGTCTTCCTAATCAAAGAATAAATGAGACACCCCTATTTTTCATATTATATATCAGTTCTTAAAGGATTAGTTTAAGAAGATATCTAGCCACTTATTTACGTAATTTCCTTTTACTTTTTTTTTATTTATTTAAATAAATGTCAGTATAAAGAAGGAAAGAAACTGAAGCCTAAGCCAAACTACAACAGCGTAGATCTCTCAGAAGTGGAATGGGAAGACCAGGATGAAATAGTGAGTATCAAAACCCAAATGTATCCTTTTTTGTAGCTGCTTCTTTCTATTATTTTGTGTGCCTATATAGAAGGGGCAGGGGAGCAGCAGGCACTCCTGTTTTTTTTTTTTCTGTGCTTCACTGATCCTAACTAAGAGAGGTTAGTAGTCTATAAGAGGACAAGAATAATGCTCCCCTTCAAAGTGTTCATCTTCCTTCCCAGCATGAATGCTTTCTGCATGGACCAGGGAGGAAAGGCACTGGCAGAAGGAAGGAAGCACTTTGGTGCATACTCCAGAGAACCAGTCTGGGTGTAAATGGCCCAAATGCTGCCTCAATACAAAGCCAAGATACATTTAGGAGTATGGCAGCAGCCTGTGATGTTACCCAAACATGTGGTATTTTAGATTAGTTGAGTGGCTTCAGCTATATGAGATCTGCAATAAGGATGAAAATACATTCAAAAACGATACTATTAATAATAGACAAAGAGGATAAGGGACTTAGACACTTGAGAAAAACATATTTCCAGAAACCACCTTGCTGCACAGGTATGGAGATGCTGAAAGCAATACCTGACCACAGGTAAAAGGTTAGTATCTTTTTTGCAGTCTTTCAAGCAATATTATTAATAAGTGATAAACAAGAAACAGCATGCACCTTAACAACTGCATGTTGCTGCATTGCACAGCTAAGAACCCAGGTGTAATGAGAAGGGAGAGAGGTTCCTCTGGGGATGGTTTTATTTTACTTGAAAGAATTAGAAGAGAATAGATACTTAAGTTACTAAGATAAGAACTGAATTTGGAGTAAGATAGAGTTAGTTGTGGGACACATGCTTCTGGATTACAGAGGAGACTGCAGAGATAAGCGGATCTGATGCTATAGATATCCATCTAAACAGGTAAGACAAACTGCCCAGTGAGAGGATCAAAGTAGATACTGCTGCTCATGCAGGCCAAGTACAAAGGGCCACACCAGAGGAACCTGGGAGTTGGAAAAGTGGCAAATTGAGAAGGGAAACACAGTGGAACTGGACGTAAAGCATGGAAAGCAAGACAAAAATAAGGGGCTTTACATGCAGTGGAACCAAGATGCAGGTTGCCTCCCAGCGGCTTCGTGTGGGTTTTTGGATGTCTTCTAGGAGTTTTGCTCCCATTGTAGTTTTCTCTCTCACTGGAGTCCCTTTTAGAGCTGCTCCTCTTTACCCAGTTTGCTATTTAAAAAAAAAAAAACCAAAAAAAACCACCAACCAAAAAACAACAACAACAAAAAAAAACCCCAAGAAATGAGAGGACTTTGCTTTGCAGTCATATTTATATGGCTATCAGGTTCCTGTCTGACAAAATGACATTGATACCTGAATGCAAGTATGATACAAAGCGTAAGGTTTCTGTCCATATGCAGAGTAAAACTATCCAGTGGGAAAAAAAACAAGGCAAGAGGCAAGAAAAACAAAGCCAGTTTGTGTTCCTGTACTGCATCTTCCGGAAGAGAGAAAGGTTGCAGTCACTGAAGGTACAGAGACATTCAGTGACGTGAATGAAATCCGCAGTGTGACTTCACCAAGTCTAGAGACTGTCAAGATACACCCACTGCAGCAGAAAGCTGCCAACATTTCAACACTCAGATTTGCAGCTATGGTATTAGATCAATGACAGACTCAACATCAGTTGCAGCATAATCTCAGCGATGCTGATAAGCAGCAAACTCAGACTGGAAAAATATGCCCAAGTGCTAATGATGTGTAATACAGGCAGCTGCTGAAAGGAGATCTAGGGGAGGGAAGATGGCACTGTCTGAAAAATACCAACTGATGCACAGTAGTACTATCTGCAGCTAGGCAGCAAGGAGGATTGGGCTTGCTTGTAAAGCAACACGGGGATATTCTCAGTGTGAGAGGAATAGAGAAGTGTCGAGAGATCCTCCCTAGCAGTCTAGGAGCTGGCACCCAAATGGATTTTCTTCAGCCTCAATAGAGCGACTGAAGAAGAAATTAGTCTGCAAAGATATTGCAACGGAGTAGCAAAACACCTAGATGCAGTGAGACAATCCTCTCCCCCCCCCAGGTAAACTGTATGCCTGTGTTGGTTTGAAACCATACAAGCAGACTGGGGAATGGAGTCAGTAGCACTCATTACCAGTGATGGGGACAGCACAGGCTCATTGCCCTGGAGAGTTGGGTGTTGGGAACAAGAGCTTCAGCATGCACCACACCACCCTGCTGCCCAAATTCTGCTATGCAGTTTTCAAAGTGGAGGCCAGCTGTTGCCAGAAGTGCCCTACTTAAAAAGGACTGAGCATTACAGGGCCTCCTAGGCACCAGGTTGGTAACTGACTTCCCAGTGCAGGAAAAGCTATTGAGGAAGAAACAGCAAGCCAGGACTGTGACACCAACCTATGTCCAAGGGGCTGGGCACAGGAGAAGTAGCCTGCTTGCAGACTGGCTGGAGCTAAGGAGATCCAGAGAGATCTCGGATATCCATTGATTACTTCTTCTCTGCCTTATGGGGCAAAGAGCAATGTCTGACATTCAAGAAGGTAAGGATGAAGCAACAATATCTGAACTAAATCCAGAACCCATAGAAAATGCTGCAGGTTGTCAGACCAGAAGAGAGAGTATGCCATGGCTCTGGCGGGAGGTCAGATGCTCTTAGCCAAAAAGGAGTAATAGTACCTGTCAGTGTTTTGATTTCCAAGATGTGGGCCTTGGGAAACACAAGATTTATACTCTAGGTCTGTAAATAACCCACATCAAACAGCCATAATAAACAGAACTGTGGCCCTGTAAAGCAAAGGCAGTTGAGACTGGAAGCAAGGAAGCTTGTGTGAGTGAATAAGTTACTTCCCACATTTTTTTTTCTATCCAAGCTGAAGCAACAGGCTGAGATGCTATGGCAGGCTGGACATAAAGTCAAAGCACTTGTGCAAAATTTCCCTGGCTCTTTCTTGCAAGAGGCTGGGCAGGGGCGTGAAAGTTACATTTTGCCTTCAGAACCTGCACTGGATAAAGCAGTCTTCTCACTGCCTACTGTGCTATCTACAGTCCTGCTTTGCTGTGTTAAACAGCTGCTTTGCTGAGCCTCAGAAGTGGTGCTGAATACAGGCTGTAATTTATAAATCAGTTTTAAAGATGTCCAAGAGCTTTGGAATCAGTCTGGAGGAGTTAGGTTTCTGAGGTGTCTCCTCTTCCAGGCTCTCAAAGCACTGTGCTAGTGCCTTTCAGGCTGCCCAACAGTGAAGTCTGAAACTTGCACTGGCAACTTTATAGCTTCCAGATCCTTTCCTTTCACTAAAAAACATATCAACAAGCTTTCAGCATAAGCCATTATTATCTGTGTCACTTAGCAGCCTGACTGAACAAGGATTCTGACCACTGAAAATGGGTTTTCAGTTGAAAAGAAGCAAGAAAGAGCTGTGGGGCAGGGAAAAACCTACAGTCCCTCTTTTCTGCCAGCCCCTGTGTGTTAATGACAAGGGTCTCTTTAATTCCTGCCCTGCCTGCAGACTCTAATGCTAGTCTTGTTTACCTCTGCAGCTGAGAACTGCCATGATCAATGGGGAAACAGGCTACCTCTCCATGGATGTGAAGGTCCCTGTGGATAAAGGCGTAAGAAATTATCCTTCTGGTCAGGTCACATGAGAGAGGGGATGGGAAATGGATGCTGAAGAACCACGAAGGCTGTGGTTTTAATGCTCAGCATTTCTGAGTGTGAGGATTTTATTGTTTCACCGCATACGTAGCACATATGCTAAAGACATAAAATAGAGCATCCTTAGAAGTGCTCATTTTAAGTACCACCATTCTGCTCTTACAGAGGTATTGGAAATGCCTCAGAGCTCTCTACTTTGTCCAGGCAAAGCTAAAACCCATGTTGCTCATTGTTTATAGGGCTATAAAATGAACTGGAGATCTTTGAGAGTTTAGAAGGGGGAAGGCTTTGCTGAGCTGACCTAGGACAGAAAGAGATTTGGAGGCTATTATGCACCTCCCTTTCCCTACCCAAAAACACTCATGAAATCTTTGTCTCTCAGTCAGAATGAGATTTTCTATGCAAATATTTACAGGTGCTTCATAAAAAGTCCTAGTGAAATGGAGTCTTCTGAACATTCCCCACCCAGCTCTATCGTATATATTCTATATTCATATAATACATATTCACTTGGAATCAGTGTAAAATTCTCTTGTACATTTATATGCACTGGTACTTTCATTCAGGTTTATTTATAAATCCTAAAGATTTTGGCTTTTATCATTTCCTGTTAGGAAGTATTCCAGAGTCCTGCAAGTTACACTACCCAGAAGTCTTCTATATTTCAGGAAAATTTTCCATCTTTTATAGAGTGCATTTATTTTCAGCGATCGGGCTGGCTGAACTGCTCCCATGCTAAGCCCCAGTCAGCACCAGTTCCAATAAACTGCCTGCTCCCAGCCATTGCTGAAATGGTGCCATTTCCTAATGAAGACACCCCTCTGATTCCTGTGAGTGGTTGTACTCCTAGAGCTTGTAACTGAATCTCCTTCCTTACTCTTGGTGTTTGCAATTATCAGGTACCTCTCAATGGCCTCGTCCTTCCTCTTCTGGGCATTGCTAAGATCTGCATTTGAAATATTTGAAGACTCTTCAGTCCAAGCAATTCAGCAATTGCTTTGCTCCCTTTGTCTCTTGTATCGTTTCTGGTACACAGGTACCAAGGCTTCACTGAGCTAGCTGAGTACTGTTTCCTTGTTGCTCTGCAGAGAGCATCCATTCCATGCAATAGGTTATTTCAGAACAGGGAATCCCAAATCTCCTTTTTGCTATCCCTTCAGTTCATTCTCCCTCCCACAGCTCTGCCAAATGGCTACCTTGGTTTCCCCGTTTCATAGCTATTTTTTCGAGTTGCCATTTTTCCATGTGACTCCCAGTCCTCCTTTTTGTCCAGTCTTTGTAATTTTTAGAGCTGTGGGGACTTTTCTCAGTATGCAGAGAAATGTTGGTTTATATTGTCTTACAGATCACAGTACAAAGGGGCTTCTAAGGCAGTCTCTCTGTTCCTCTCATTAGATCTTTTTCCCTTGACGCCTTGTTGTTTACTGCTTCTTTTTGTTTACAGAACTGCAGCTGGTTCTCCCTCCACATCTTATTTAAACCCACTTTAACTGATCCTTTAGAATAAAATTTCATGAGGAGCTGCTTCGAGTGTTTTATATAAACCCAGACACATTGCATGTCCTTTAGTCCCTTCATCCATTATCTTTGTTATTCTGTCAGAAAAGCAATTAGAGTTCTCCAGTAAGATCCATTCCTCCTAAGCCTAGATTGTTTATTTCTCCATCTTAACCTCTTTCTCTGTCTCTGTGCACCCTTAATAACGTTTGTTCTGAGTCATCCAAAGATGGGACATCTTTCTGCTCCCTTACCCAGAGGTAAAAAAATGATAACAAATAGTAGCCTTGGTGAGAGATATTACCTGTTTTATTCTGCAACTCTGCAAGCCTTATGAAGTGTAATAGGAGACTAAAGCTGAGTATGTGACAGTTTTGCTATTATCAGAATACACGTGGAGTGGGGACCAGAACTGAAACTTGGCAATTCCCACTTGCACTCCACTAGATGATGAAACAAAGCAGCAGTTGAAACAAAGCAAGTGCTGACAGAGCCTTCAAACAAGGAGAATGAGGCAGTCAGGCAGCAGAGATGAGGGCTGAGCGAAGGGGATAGAAATTATTCTGTCAGCCACATAAATGTGATTCCCCCGGTGGATCTCAGGAAGGCATTGAGGGTGGAGTGAGAGAGAGAAGAAAAAAGAAGGACCACAGACAAGGGGTTGTTGGTAAGACCTAGTGGCAAAAATGCCTTTGCTTGCATCTAGGATTGAGACTGAAAGCAAAAGAGCAAAGACATGGGTGAGAGCTGTGGCAAGCCACCGGTAATGGCATTAGACAGGACTGGCTGCCTAGTACAGTGACAGTACCAAAACTGGAAATACATGTGCTCCCAGACCACAGATGCTGGTAGTCAGCCAGCGTGCCAACATACCCATGTTTGTGTCTTCTCCCTTCCTCTGCGTTCAAGCAAAGTCCTGCTTGATCATCCTCATGCCTGCTTGGCTCAGGGGTGCCTCTGCCTGTCTTCCCTCCCACGGGTAAGTGGTGATACTCCTAGCTGTCTTGGAGAGGGCTGACCAGCCATCCTCTGCCCCTGCCCAAACAGAAGTCTGCTCTCCCTCCCACACGGCGCTGAGTGCTGAATGGCTAGACGTACAGGAGAGGGGCAGGCCAGAATGAGCAGAACAAACCCTGGCTGAGGAAAGGGTCTCAGAGTAGTGGTATCTTGGAACATTTTCTATTGCATCCTTTTCCCCAGGGGCAGGCCTACATCCCCAGGTCTCATTCTTCTCCATGCCTTCCCCACTCCACCACCAAATCAGACTGTCAGGGAAAGGGAGGCTTAATACCTCGTTCCTTCCACACAGACACCAAAACCCCACTTATACCGTGTTCCTTGGGGGTATCTCAGCATTTCTGGAACATCTCAGCTCAGCAAAAGACTCGGACCCTGTTGCTCAGTACTACAGAATTGTCATTCATGGAGAGGGAGGGGAGGGGTTGAGCCATCTGCCACCTCCCCCCCTAACAATAACACCACTCCTCTGTAGGCACAAACCTGGGGCACACTGTGGAGCTGGTGCTGGCTCACCTTCGTGCCTCACTCCACTTCCACTGCTGCACAGCTTAAGCAGGTTAGAACAGGCATGACTTTCCCTGGGGAATACTGAGTTTTCTGTGCTCACTCCTGTCTCCCACACACATCCTCTCACCTCGTTTCAGACTGGGGCTGGGATTTTAAACATATTAGGGTTAATATACTGGCATAAGGGTTGGATAGAAACTTTCCACAAACTTTTCTCCTTTGGAAAAGAGTTCCACTGAAATCAACACTTTCCTACAGGAAAAGGCCAGTCTGGCAAACAGCTGAAGTTCTGAAGCAGCTTTCAATAATCTGAAATGTCTTCAGTTGAAATGTCAGTCTGAAAAAATTATTTTCATGTGAATCAAAATGGCTTGGATTTGAATCAGCACTTTTTTTCAGTTTGAAAATGTAATTTTTAATTTTTTTTTTTTTTACTGATGCTTTTTAACAAAATGGGAGTATGTTAATACCTTGTCCTAGTCTGGCATGAAAGCAAATGTCAGGAATCTCAGCATTTCCCATAGGAGTGGGGAGACTTAGTCCCCTATACAGGGGGTAGGTTTGCTATTCTGCCTCTCCTGTGACCTCTCTTCTCCTTCCTACCTGTCCCAACAACCACCCCCCCCCACCTTCCCCCCTCGGGATGATGATGTGCAAAGCCATCAAGGATGCTCTATATAGCAAAAGAGCAGCAGCGCCCCAGCAAGTTGGCTCAGAGGGTGCAAGAGGGAGGGCAGCCTCCCCTCACCCCTTCCTGCAGCCCGTGCAGGAGCCCTGGAGGAAAGAAGGGTTTAACTGAAGCCATGGATGGAAAGATAGAGTGGCTGCCTGGATCCTGAAAGTCACAAGTTGCTGAATGTGCTGAATACTGCGCATTCATTCCAGGCTCCAGCCAGCCCTAGCAGGGTGTGAAATGTAGGTAATGATCAACTGCTTTTGCTTAGCACTGGGGATGTAGATCCCAGCTCCCCACCAGCACTATGCTCTTGGTCTGTCAGATGGTCTCTTACTTTGTTATTCATGCTCTTATTCCAGAAACGAGTTCTCTTCCTCACCAATGATTATTTCTTCACGGACATCAGTGGCACACCCTTCAGGTGAGCAAGGACTTACATGACACCAATATAATGTGTCAGAGGTCTGCCATAAAGAAGCAGCAAGTCGGTCCCTTTTCTTCATAAAGCTGGATATAACTCATGAATAGAGCACTGTGAAAAAGGGACTTCTTTGTTTCTATAGCCATTAAAATACTGTTTGGGGTCAGCTCTAAAGGAATATTATGATTTATCTGAAGTTCAGAGTCAAAAAGCTATCCCTTGGATGAAGCATGTTGTTTCAGTTCAGAGAAACGAGACATCTTCAGTTTTCAGTTCCACTGAATATGTTTTATTTTCTGGTGTATGGCTCTAACCAAAACATTGTTATAAACTGAAAATTATCAGACATGCCAGAAGAAATCATGTAAAAAAGCAAAAATTTGTGTGTGTCCAGCTGAAATGATTTGAAATTTCCCCAGCTGAAATGATTTGAAATGGGCATAGATTTGAGAAATTTTATTGTTGACCTGAACCTGCAACGTTGGCCAAAAAAATTGTCACCAGAAATGCCTCGTAGCTCTACAGACAGGTTCCTTAGCCTCTTGTGCTGAAATCGGATCTCAGTTAATCCTCTTTTCATGTTCTTTTCTTTAATAGCTGTGGAGGGAGTTACTATCTCTAAGGGTTGTAATTGCAGGGAATGCAGTGTCATGTTTAGGGATTACACCTCTCCTTGCTGACAAGCCCTCTGTTTTCCTGCCTGCCTACAGCCTGGGTGTTGTGCTGTCCAGGGGACACGGGGAGTATATTCTGCTGGGGAACACTTCAGTGGAAGAAGGTAGGTTAATCTTAAACAGCCACGCTGCCCTAAAGGACAAGGTAGCAACTCTGGACTTCTCCACTTGTCCTTCACCATCCGTATCTGCCTGTCTGCTGCCTAACTGAGTACTCTTTGTATTGTCTGGTTTTAGGTTTGCACGACCTGCTTCAGCCTGACTTATCTTTAGCTAATGAGTGGTAAGTGGAGGAAATACAGTCGATGATGCAGGACTTTGTAATGAGATTTTGCAAAGCTGCCAGCAATTTGGCTTGAGTTCACCACCTTCTGTGACCTAGAGAAAAAACAGTGCTGGTCCAGGGCTGTACCTCCAAAGACCTGATTGTCTCCAGGCAATTCTGTTCCACCTCTTCCTTCTGGAGATCCCACCAAGGCCTGGCACAGACTTCTGCTAAGAAACATCTCCTAAAGTTTGTCCTCAGCCTTGTGTGCTCAGACTTGTTTTGTTCCTTCTCGTGTTGTTCAGAATTGTGCTACAAAACCTACGGTATGTCAGACTTGTCAGGCGATTTTGTTGCAAGCTTAGCGAGACGTTGAAGTGCCTTTTTAAATCCTAGGTATTTTTTTGGTAGGCATTCTTCTGAACTGAGCCTAGACCTGCTTTCTAGTGAACATGGAGGTGATTCATGACCTATGTTTCAATAGCAAGCATAATTTATGGTTTTGTTGTGTTTGGATATGTAACAGGGTGAATCATGGCACTTTCATTTATTGCTGTGAGGTTTGGGATTTTCATGAACCCAACATTCAGTTATACCCAGGCACATGAACCCAGCCTGTATCAAAGCCAAAATAACTATATTCAAGAAACCCTGCAGCCCTTCACACCTCTCATTACACTGTCAAGTTTCACAGGCAGCACATTTGAGACACAAGCAGTGACTTCTCCTTCTTCTACTAACTTGGGGTGTCAGCTTACCACACTTTACATATTCATTGCTCTCAGACTGCTCAAATAAATCACTCCTTTCAGTCCCTTTATGAGTTGAAATTCTCTTATAACCCCTTCCTCTCCGTTGTCCTGACAATGAAGCCATCAAATTTGGAAGCAAGATTAGAAAGACTGGTTTCTTTTATAATACATTTGTAATGCGTTCTCCTGCTTCTCCCCAAACCATCCTGAGGCTTCTGCAGCTGTGTCACTTTGGAGCACCTTTTGTTGCCACTGTCATACTTCAAGCTCATTCTTTGTCTCGGTCTTTGTTTCTCAGTCACAGTTTATCTGCTCCCTATCCAGTTTTACTCACATTGCATATGACCCTTTGCTTTTCAGGTCTCTCCATCGCATTGTTTTTTGTTTATATAGACACAGGTAGACATCTTAAACAACACACAGTACAGATAACTGCTGGAAGGATCTGGGATTGCTATGTTGCATTGTGAGCTTATGCCAGAGAACATAACAGCAGCCCTAGTAAGCGCAGCAGGCAGATTAATTGCTGTTTGATTTATTGGTAGGGTTTGACTTACAGCCGCATTGTTAAATTTTGAGTGGGCACAGCATGTGGCAGTGACAAAATCTTTGCAGCCCAAGCTTTATTGCCGATTTTTTGTTTGCAGTTATTATTTTCCAGGAGCATTTGTTTGACTGTGGTTTCTCTTTGCCCTTGTGGGATGCTTCTTCCCCCCCCCCAGGATTTACTGCATCACTGACATCGATCCAGGCCACCGGAAGCTCAGCCAGCTGGAGGCTGTGATCCGTTTCCTCACTGGAGAGGAGCCTGACCTGGAATGTGAGTCCCAGGCACCAAAAGGGCCCTGCTGGGGTTTTCCTGTACCCATCACGGCAGGGAGGGGACTGTGACAAACTGATTGGTGTCAGGCTGAGCTCCTGTGGCACCTGCTCACACAGGCAGGACTGAACTCAAGCCCAGCTTAATTCACAAGTGGAAATGAGCTGAGGATCCACTTCCTAACCTCCTTCAGAGGATTTTTTTCCCTTTTCAAAGCTGTCACCTAACTCAGCCTTATTGGAGGTCTCAGCACAGGAAATACTGAAAAGTGAAAGACTTGAATAGACCTCGGTGGGGGCTGCACACCACCTTTAAGACAGACCAACCAGATGGCCTTGAGAGGGTGATGGCAGGGGGAGCCAAGAAAACTACTGTGACTCCTCTGCTCCCCAGGGCCCCAGCCAGCATCCTCTGAGGGCTGCATGGTGCCATCTGGACAGATAGGTTCTTCTGGAACAAGGACTGTTAATTTTGTTTTTCAAATGCAACTGGTAACCGATTTGGGGAAAAAATGTTACAAAATTATTATCCTTCCTGCTTCCCCTGCTGCTTGCTCACCCTGTACACTGGGTCCCATTCTCCAGATGATGTGTATCTGCACAAGCAGCTTGTGGAGTGGGATTTGCTGGGGGGCAGCTGTGCGTGGGAACTCCCTACAGCAGTTTAGCTTTAGGATGTCCTTCAGCCCACCTGACACTCAATGGCTTCAGCCCACTCAGTTGGGTCAAGCTGTCAAGGGTTAGGGCTGGGCTCGCTGCTAGACCAATGACAGACACGTTCTATTAACCCCTCTCCCTTCCAAGAAAGGGAAAAAGGGAGACTTATGGGTTGGAAAAGATAAATAAGTAGCTTGAATAATAACACTAAATTGAAATATATAAAAATATATACAATACCAGTATCAAACCCAACCTCTTCAGTGGAATGGGGTGTCTGGTGTCCTTCTGTAGGCCACCTAGGAGAAAGGTCAAAGCAGGGATTTGAAGCAATGTCTGTGGACAGCCAGTTCAATCAAGGAGAAGGTCAGAGTGAAGGTCTAATGAATAACTTCATTTGAAAGCCTCTTGCTTGCACATACTTTTAAACCCAAGCCCTTCCACTGAGTTTTCAGGGGAACCAGTCTGACAGCCTTAGCTGTAACATCTGTTCTTGTGCTCTCCATCATCTAGGGTCCTGTTCTCTGCCCTGGAAGGGGAGACCTCTTTTTGTGACACTTGGCTTCACAGCCCTGGGCCAGGCAGACTCTCAATAATAAGGACCTCTCTGAGACATCTATAGAGGGATGTATCTTTCACTCCTGATTCTTGTTCTCTCCTCTTCTTAGGTGATGAGGAGTTGGTCCAGGAAGTTCTGTTTGATGCAGTGGTTACTGCACCCATGGAGGCCTACTGGACAACACTAGCCCTCAATATGTCCATGTAAGTCTGTGAGAAACAAATATGAGTAAAACACCATGGGAGATGCATCTCCAGATGCTATGAGCTTATGAAGTGCTTGAGACAGTCACGGATCCTTGCACAGCATATAAGAAACTTCTGAAATAGCTCAAAAAGCTACAAAAACAGCTCAATAGCTTTAAAAATAACTCAAAAAGTGTCTCTTAGGAGTGGACTCCAGCAGGCTGGGCCTTCTTGGGGGAGCCCTTAGTTTGGTGAGTTTGTCTGGATGTCACTGGAGGACTGCAGCGATCCAGATGTATCGCTGCAAGGGGTGTTCAGCACTGGCTCAGATGCACTGCATTTGCCTCAATAGCTGACAGAACTTGCCATCTTGGGGCACCTGAGACCATTTCAGTTTAAAGCTACTATGAGTTATTTCCACCTGCATCAGTTATCCCTCTGAATGGCAGCAGCGTGGTCCCATAGGACTGCAGCAGAAGTCCCATTCCAGGTGGCTCCCCTAGCTGCAGCAGATAAGAGGGAGTTTGGTCTTGTCTCTGTTGATGATGGCTTTAGATTAAGCCTCAAGGAAGGGAGTGGACAGGCTGTCTTCAGTAAGCAACTTGCCACTTTATTATTTCCAGAGAGGCAACCTTTGCTTATAGTATCTATTATTGTGTCAAAAGGATCTGCTTTCATCAGGCAACACGCTACTTACACAGTTGTGTGGCCATGGGACTCCCATTTCAATTACCAGTATCCCTACCACCAACAAAGTTTGAGCCAGACATCACACTAGGACACCAAATTACCAGCACATCTTTTAACACCCCTCACTTTAAGACCACCACACTGCAACGGGCTCTCCACCACATAGCTGTCCCATCTGTGCCCTTGATATCCCAGCAAGACATGCCCAATCAACCTACTGCTTTGGAGTCAGCTTGCTAGGCTGCCTAACCCCTCTGTGTCTGAGACAACCATTCTCTCTCTGCAGTCCTCCCTCACTTCAGCCTCATGTGGGCAGCCTGGAGGAGGAGAGGAGCTTATGGTCTACTTAGAAGAAAATTAAATGAGCAAAAAGCAAAAATGTCAAGTCAGACATCTAAGCCTGCCAGTGGTTAACCAGTGACAACCTGTTGCCATTAGCTGGTAGGAGTCAGTGTCACTCCTGGCATAAATGGGTTATATTGCAAATGAACTTGTAACCATGTCTCCAGGTGTGGCTTCTAGCTTGAAAGGCCCTCTCCTTGGAGTAGGGAGATGGTAGTTCTGCTGAGAACCATTTGCTTCTGCTTGTGTGTTTCTGTTCCACAGGGAGACTGAGACAGGTGTTGAGATGGCGTTTCTGGGCACTCGGGCTGGACTCATGAGGAATGCCCTATACGTGGGCTCTGAGAAAATTTCCAATAGGTAAGTCCCTAAACAGCAGAGGGCTTTCTCTCAGTGACTCTGAAGGGACAGCACAAAATCACCACCAGCCTTAGAAATGTATTTGGGAAGACGGAAACAGAAAGGAAAGAAGCAGCAACACCTTGGTGGCATGGGTGCTGATTTACAGAGTTGGGGTAGTAGGGGCCCTTTGTCTTCTTCTGGTCCTTTTGAGTTTTTCCTAAAATACTGTCCCAAAGTGCATTCATTTCAAAGAAAACCTTCAGTTGTTCCCTGACTTCAGTCAGCTCAGAGAGAAAATGTCCACAGTTACTATATGTCCCCAGGACCATTTTGCAGTGCAGAGGATGTGCACTCCAGTGCCCCCGCGACATTCCAGTTTGGCTAGATTTGACCTTTCTGTCTCAATTCCTATTCCAGGTCTATTCTATTCTGCCTCTTACATTGCCCATATCACAGCAGTATCCAAGTCCCTTTCAGTGAGGCATTAAGTGATGTGACTGACATCTGTCATATATGATTCATTCTCTTGTCCTCTCCCTCAAGGCAAAAGCATGTGTTCAGTGGAGGGTTTTGACATGGACAGGGTATAGTTTGCATTTGTGTTGGGTTTTGAATATGCATGCTGGTGCATGCTGCTCTAAGAAGGGACAGGTCACAGAGGCACACTAGCAGATGGAACAGAAGGGGATAGTGTGGGTGGTGGTCCTTAGCTTCTTGGAAGCTGTTTTTCTGTCTCCTGAGTTCCCCAAACATGAGTTGTAAGTTTAAGGCAGAGAGGTTGGCTGTGCCTGAAAGGTGA
This sequence comes from Chloroceryle aenea, assembly GCA_013399075.1. Lineage (NCBI taxonomy): Eukaryota > Metazoa > Chordata > Aves > Coraciiformes > Cerylidae > Chloroceryle > Chloroceryle aenea. The sequence continues at coordinate 596,567 of VWZY01012097.1, forward strand.
CACTGTCAGCCACAGTCTTCATGTTTATGAGGCAGTCTGGGTAAGTCAGTGTACTCAGGCTCTAGTGACAAGGGAGAAAACACGTGCTATAGGAGGCTGGTAGGATAATTCCCTGTCCCACACTGCTCATCAGGAGCATCATTCAGTGCTTTTAAACAGCTGCAGTCACCACACTGCAGTGACAGGCACTCGCACATCACATGAGAGGCACTTCTGGAAGCCCCTGGAAGGAAGGAACCGTATAAATGAGTAATCATTGTTACATCAAAATACACAGCAAAACGAGAGCCTGAAAACAAAGGGGATTTGTCAGGCAAGGCATAGAGACCTCCAGGGAAACCAATGACCTGATTTTCACGAGGTCTCTCCCGAGCACCCACTGCCTGCCTTGCCATGCCTGCAGGACCCACTCTCTTGCCTTCAGGAGGGAGCACCCCTTGCGTCATCCTGCACCCCACTAGGGATTCAGTGCTTAGCCACAGCAGCACCACCTCGGCTTTTCCCGTTTGTTTGTGTTGGGGGGTGGTTTGTAGGANCTCTAACTGCTGCGGAGTCCCCAGGGTGAGGGGTGCTCCACGAGGACCCTAGTGCTGGCGTATCTCCGTCCCCCAG
>VWZY01012097.1:597334-607913 GCA_013399075.1 Chloroceryle aenea
TTTTCTCCCGGCAGGAAATTCCTGACACAGAAGGACAAGGAAAGTATCTTCACCATGGACCACTTTCCTCTGTGGTACCGCCGGGCGGCCGAGCATCCCCCCGGGAGCTTCATCTACAGCATTGTTTCAGAAGACGACTCAGGTAAACCCCAGCCTGAGCACCAGAGCAGAGCAAAGGGGCAAAGAAAGCCTTGTGTCCCACATCACGTTTGTCTTGATCCCTTTATTGCTGCCTTCCACCAAATGGGGAGTGTTGAGACCTGTCCTCTTGGCATTACCTTCGCACCAGCATAAAAAGAGAGGGATCGTGGCCAAGATGCTGGACATAGTGGAAAGGGAAAGCAGTCGGGGCTGTGTAACGTGAGTTTGTAGAGTACGCAGGGAAACACAGGGCCTGGGCAGATTTAGGGAGATGAGGGGTGGGCTATCACAAGGTACTTGTGGGGCTGGAGAACACATGAACCAAGAGAAGGAGAAGGCAAAGGTATTGTGGAAGGAATTAGACATATAGGTGTGACCAGGCCTGGGAGGGAACATCATCAGGAGAACTGGATGAAAAATAACAGGTAGGACTGATGAGCGATCAGCAAGCACTCAGGAAGTCTGAGTCTAGAGGATGTCATTTTTTTCCATAAACACTTCCTATGACAGGAAAGGATGGGCTTGTTACGGAAAATATTGGACGTTAAGGGAGGGCTTTTCCACAGCATCCTTTTGGTGAGGGTGTCTCTAAGGAGTTCAAACATGAGAGGGAAGCAAGGAGTTGCTTTTCATTGACTCTTGCTTAGGATATTTGTTTCTGTGAGTTTGCAGGGCCAGATAGGATCTCCTCAAAGGCTGGAAGAGAGCAGAAGAGCCTAGTAAGAAACAATCAAAACAAAATACTCACGTGAGAGTCCTACACAGAAGGCAGACATCCCCTCTGTGCTCCTGCCTAGCACTCCATCACTATCATGGAGCTCTGCACTTTAGCTGTTAAAGCTTTTTGTGGTGCAGTGGTGGGAGGCTGGTGGGTGGGAAAGCAAGCAGCAAAGAGGAGAAAATGGACTGTGAGGAAAAAGATGAACCAGGATGTAAAGAGAGAGGGATGGAAAGAGAAAATACTCAAAACCTTCCATGAAAGCCTCTCTCTGTCCAGCACCCTTGCGTCTGGCTTAAAAGGCAAGTGTGGGGAGAGGGGGAGGCATGGAAGCAGGGACCTTTTACTCCCCTGCAAGCCGTGGGACTTGCTCTTTGGACTAGAGTGTGAGTTAGAAAACCAGGCAGTGGCAGCCTGTGGGGCCCTCCTAGGGCAGCCATTGCCCAGGCCACAGGAGTCGTTACTGGATAAACAGTGGGGCTGTGGCTTGATGTAGCTTTCTTAGCAGTCACAAGTGGGTTTGCATGGATAAAGACAGAAGAGAAGCATCTGCTGCTGTTTTTTGTTTTACATGCTATTGGTCATAAGCTTCAGTCAAGTCCAAGACTCCATTCACCTGAAACCCTGCAGGTGCTTTGTAAGAATTAGTACCTGACCCTGAAGACCTTGTGTTCAAAATCATAAGGGAGATTATTAGTCCATTTAGAGAGGAGTAGCAGGGCTTAGAGAGACTGTGATCCATGAGATCATACAATATGCCTGTGAAGAGCCAGGAAATAATAGTGTCCCTGACCCACAGGGCTTCGCTGTCAAAGCAGAGCCCAGGTCCTTCCTTGACTTCCAAGGAAGCAGGGTGCCCCACCTTTTGGCCAGCACAGACCACCCCCTTTCTGATTAAATTCTTGATGATTAGATGCTGAAGTCCCTCTCTTGTGCTTTCCACAATTCAGTACACGCCCACCCTGTGACAACAGGATTTCATGGCAGACATACTTCTCATCAAATAAGAGGGAAGAGCCCAAATACCTCCTCCTTGGTGGGGAAGCCAGCAGGGAATGGCTACAGGCCATGAGAATAATTTATCCAGGGCCTTCCAAGGTCCAAAAGTCCCCCAGAGAAGACAGCAGGGAAAGAGCTGCAGTCAGGTAGAAGAGTTTTGTAGTCCAGAACTCTCTTGTGTTGGGGGTTTTTTGGTTGGTTTGTTTGTTTTTGTTTTTTTCCTTCTTAGGTCTGCTAAGTGTATTTTGCTTATTTGCTCCATCCTTGGGAGAGCAAGAAATGTGGGGTTCACCATAAAGGCAGGATTAGGCTGAAGGCATGTGAGCATAAGTTGGCTGGGTATTTGTTTCATGAGGGCTTTACTATTTCTGACATCCTTGAGCAAGTTCATGTGGCTTCAGTCCAAAAAAATAGTGAGAGACTCCAGGCTAAGCTGTGGTAGACACAGAATCATGCTCAGGACATATTGGGTACAAAGGAGAATGATGAAGGCAGAAATGGAACGCAATAACAAATGCTAAAGCTCTTGGGAATGAAAGAATCCCTGACCCACCTGTCTGGGCAAGAGATTTCCATACAGCATGCGAGGAGGGAATCAGTTGCAGGCTAAATCAATCACGCTGACCTTCAAACTGTCCCTTGGCAGTTCCAAAAGAAGTGCCCCAGCTAAAGCTAACCTAATCACTTTAATAAAAAAAAATAAATGCAGAAATGGAAACTGTCACATGGAGAATTGCAGGCTGACAAAACTCAACTGCACTGACAAAGAGGGGGGAGGTGGGGTTCAGTTGCTTAAACCTATCCAGCTGTGCTCTTTTAAATTCCCTGTGGGAACAAAGAGATCTGCATGGGGCGGGCAGATGCAACACAGGACCTATAGGACACTTAAAGCAGCAACTAAAGGATAATTGGGAGACCCTGGGGCACAGCAGAGTCCCAGCAGACCTTGTTTCTAAAATGGAGTTCACCCTGGCAGTAGCTGGAAGTGCTGTGTCTGCCTCTCCAGTTTGGGGTGCTGGCCTGGCTTGGGTAACAGAGCCAGGTGTAAGCCTGGCCTTTGCTGTGTGAGTCGCTGTCAGAATTACCTGTCCTGCTTCTCCTCTGTCTACAGAGTTTAGCTGGTGCATGAAGCAGATCACCTTTCTGGCCAAAAAGGAGCTCTACATGCTCACAGCTGAGGAGGCCAGTCCTACACACTTTATGCTGAGGATGTTACTTTTATCTAAAAGAAAAATGAACCCTTTACTTCTAGCCCCTTAGGTTGCTTTTGTGTCTTGAAAGATGCAGTCCACCAAACTCTTGGATGTTTCAGGGTTGAGGCATATGCTCACTCTGGCCTGGATGTGAGCAAACTGCTCCCACTGCGTTTTACTCCTCTCTGGGGGTAAGCTAACCAAGCCTGCTCTGTTTGTGTCGTTACAGAGGGAGGTGGCCTTCCAAAGGTGGTGACAGTGAGCACGGCTGTGGCGGTGGCTGTGGATGGGAAGATGGGTATTGCTGCAGGTAGGACATTGTGGTTTCTCTTTTTATCTTGAATGAAATGGTTGCATCTTGTATTGAGAGTGGGAGCTGAGAGCTGTTAGCTTGTCACTCAAGGGAAATGGCAGGAGCCACAATAGCTTGTAGGCTAGACAGGGAATATTAGAACAGGTACTGAATGGCTAATAGGCTTCTGAAAGGGAAACTGATGGTTTGAATGGAAGCTTCTCATCTTCAATGCTGGTGAATTTGTGGTATGAGATTACTTCTCTGGAGCATGAGTAACAGATTTTGACCAGTTTGTTGGAGACACTCTTGGTTTTGGAAGAACAGCACCTTCGTACATCATCATTACGTCAGCTGAAAAATAACTTTTGCTGGTAGAATTGGCTTGTTGCTAGATTTGCAACCTGGACATAAGGATTGTTAAACTTACCTTTGTATCTGAGACCTTCCATGCTATTTCCAACAGAACCCCAAAGCTTTTAAAGCTTTACCATTTTCTGTAGCAATTGCTTCAGCCTATATGGAAGTACAGTAAACTCAAAGTGAAACAAAGCAGACATTTAATGAAACAAAGCAACATTACTCAATAATGCTGGTGTAATATGCAACGTAAATGCTCTGTGTAGGAGTATTGGGGTGAGAGAAGATGTAGCTTGGAAATTTTTTTAGACCTGAAAGCATTGACTAAGGGAAGAGGTTGATGGACCAGGTAATGGAATAATTATCACCAGAAACATGCTGAAATGCAAAGCTGCTTGTGAAAGAATGGTTACTGTATTGGAGTCCTGTGTGGTGAAAGTAATGTCTGAGTAGAAGAGGTACCAAACAATGACTTTGTTATAGGAGTGTCCAGTAGACAGAAGGCCATATAGCAGATACCTTCAGACATCGCTTTTGCTTAGGCTGGGTAGGCTACAATAATACTAGTCAGTAAAACTATGGCAATTTAACTCCATTTGATGAAGTAGTCCACAATTTCCAGGCTTTCAATAAGTTCCAGTTGAGAGTTGGTACTTGTTGAGTATCACCTGGGCATTAGGAAAGTACTTATAAGCTGAAGGAGTGTTATAAAATAGCACTTTTCACTAATAGACCACCATTTCAAGCCCAAAGCCAGAAAATGGTTATGAAGTCTGTCCAGAGACCCCTGGGAAATAGAGCAGATTTCAGTAAAGTTCGTGTTAAGTATGTGCTTGGGTCATAGAGACTGCTCTCAAAACTGATACTAGCTGGTACTGTTATGAATATACCCAGAAGAGAATGAAACAGCATTAGAAGTGCACCAAGGGTGTCTGTGTAGCACTGGAGCATTTTTCTAAGTAGGCATTTGGGAGGAGAAAAAAAAAAAGATATATTATTTTAAATATTGGTTTTCATGGTTCTTTTCCTTCCCTTTCCTGACCTGTGAATTACAGCAGAGGCAGACAAGCAGTTCATCTGGCACTCAGCATAAATACAAGGAAAGAAACTTCTGGGTGGAAGAACCATAGCAGGAGGATCTGCCCCTGACAGAGCCATTTCTCTTCTGTCAGCAGCACTTTTCACAACCCCTGTGGAGATTTCCACCCCCTCAGTTATGCTGAATGCCGAATTGACTGTCTGTGTGGACGTGCTGTGAAGGGGCAGGATCCCCTGCAGAGGGAAGAGGAGAGTGGAGAAAGCAGCAGAGGACAGGGAAAGAAATCATGTTAAAACAATAGAGTAAGGTAAAAATTCTCTCGTGTGGGAATGATATAGAACAAACCAGTTTCCTTACTGGTAACCACAGAACTTGACACACAGCAATGAATTATTAATTGCTTTTTTTGCTTAAAGGTACCACAGTCCCTGTCACTAGCCCACATGTTAGGTGATCTGACCACAAGCATCTTCTGCTTACTTCCACATGTGGAACACACCGCTGGGTGTTCTTCATTCCCCATTTCTTATGCATTGTGAAAACTACATGTATTTTATCCAAAGTAGGGACTGCATGACATCACTGAGGGAAATAATTTCTTCCAAAGGGTCCAAAATCCTTCAGGCCCCTGGCTGTAGCCCTCAGTGGCTTAGCAGGAGTGCAAGGGTTTGCTGAGTTATGTCCCATCTGGTGGCTTGGGCATAAGTTTACACCATGTGGGATTGATGCCATCTTCATTTAGAGTTAGGACACTACCAGGAGTTTGGTACCCAGCACGGGTTCCCAGAAAGCCAAATATCTGGGTAGGCTTGTAGTTTCTGGATAAATGCAATCGAAGTTCTGTAAAGGGGGAACAACAGAGACTTTTAAATTGTCCCTATAAAAGTGCAAGTGGTATGAACTGGCCTGTCATCCTGCCACTGATCATTACTGTCACTCATTTGACATGGCAGTGCTTAGGGAGTATTTGTAAGTGCTCTGAAGTGTTCACTATGCATGCAGTGAAAAATTAAGCTCTAGGATTTACAGCCATGCCTATAGGGAGGGAGCACTCCCAGTGTTCCCATGGGGAGGATGGCAGTGACAGGGAGCTCTGGGCCCCCTTTCTTTTGGCAGCTGAATGGCAGTCCCCAGCCAAGGCAGAGAAAGGCGAACTGGCAAAATCAAATGTCCAGGAAGATGGCACAGGCCTGGATCTGCCGGAGCATGAGGAAGCAGTCAGCTGGGATTAGAGAGCACCCAGGCTGGAGGGCACAGAGAAGGGATGGAGGGGAAGTATAAGGGCCTTCTTCCTCTCACTTTATTTGGCTTAGCTCAGTAGGGAGTCCCAGAATGGGTTTGGGTAGTCTAAGATGCTTCTCTCACCATTGGAGATACTGTTCCACAAAAGGACAGGTAGGAAGGTGGCCAAATTCAGGAGGGAAAAGCACTGTCCTCTTCCCTGCCCTACCCTCTACCTTTTTCACCCTATGTCTTATCCTGTGAGTCAAACCACTGTATCTGGAGCATGAGGGGGACATACAAAGGGTTCGAGGTACCCACAGGTCTCTCAGAGGACATGGTGGAGCCAAGGCAGGATCCATTTATGTGAGCTGAACTGGTGTGGTCTCTTTAGTGGGAAGCCACACAGGCAAACCTACTCCTGTCTTGGTTATACCTGTTTCTTTGAATTAATATCTACCTGCTATATTGTGCTTTGGCACTTAAAGCACTATGCAAACATTAAGTAATGCCTGGATGATTAATTACATTTAATTAGAAGGCAGCTATTCTTCTGGGATGTCAGTCCAGTACCTTTCACGCACACTAACTTTATTGGAAATGAAAAATAAGGAATTGTGATGGCACTCTTCCCCAAGCCAAGTCCTGCCCCAGATAGCACTGTCATCTGCTCCCTCCCATGAGTCAGTATCCTGGGGCTTTCTAGTCCTCAGGGGGTGCACAGCAGAAATCACATGTAGCTGCTGACAGAAGCTTTTACTGATTTAAAGCCCCAGTGAAACTGCTGGAATCTGTGCATGAATTTAGCTGTCACTTTAGGCTGTGTATGACGTCTCTTTCTTTGCCTGACCTTTTTGCTGTTCCAAGTTATGTCATTGTCAGCCGACTGCCTGTCCCAGCAGACTCAGTTTCTTCTCATTATGTTCCTTGCCATGGTTGTCACGTCTTAAGGATGGGCAATAGCTAATTCCAACAAACCATAGGGCATGCACAGGCTCCATGGTGCCCAATAAAACAAATCCAAATGGGCATTTTGGAGATGCAGGTTTATTTTATACAATACTTCTCTCCTCTGTTTATATTCAAAGTTACTGTTGGTTCTTATCTGTAGTGCTTGGACCACAGTGAAATCAAATGATGATAACAGTGTGCACAGAGGTATCTGAGAGGAGCCTAGGCAAGCTCAAAGAAGGTTGAAAGAAGAGAAATATTGTCTCTGGTTTATGGAGAGGGCTTTGGGACACTGAGTTGTTAAGGTCAGTATTTTCAGAAGAGCTTTGTACTCACAGCAGGAGCAGCTTTTCATAAAAGCTTAGATTTTATTTTTTTTTAAAGTATTTGAAATCAATCAGTCTGAAAAATAGATAATGGGAAGTAATTTTGCCATTATATCACTGGTTCAAATGCGACCCCTACCAGTTTGATGGAAACTCTTAATTTGAAAAGCAATAGCAGGCCACCTTGATGTCTATCCACCCTCTTCCTTAGTCCCCACTTTTGGCTATCTGCTGTCTGTTACCAGTGAGCAAATGGAGGGGGTGCACGTGGCTTTTTCACCAGTCCTGTTGCTGCAGTATCTCTTCAAACTAATCTGCACACAAGTCTGGTTTCCTGCAGTTTTGTTGCTTGGGTGGATAAAACATTTTAACCTCCTTTCTAGAAAGTGACAGTTGCACATGTAGAAGATGCTAAAATACAGGGAAATAAGCTGCAATAGCATAAGGACCTTTTGCATGGGAATAACTGCATTCAGGCTGGAGAGTTAAAACAGTTTGACTAGACTGGCTTGGAAACCAGCATAATGTTACCCACACAAAACAGAGCAGCTGAGTGTGCTGCAGTATTCAGAAGGAAAGCTACCCCTCTTTCAGGGCTGCTCAAGCTTATGCCAACATTGTCCAGTGCAGGCACTTCTGTGAGCTCTTGAAGCATCACTTGGGTGCCTTTATGGAAGTCATGGTCTCCTCTGCTTCATCCAGTGGTAGCAGGAGTAAACAGAAGGGAAGCCTCAGCTTGTTTTCAGCACAACACCTGCTATGTCTGGTTTATCATGCCTGATGCCATTTCCTCCTGGAAATCCTTGGAACCCAAGCAGTTTCTCAGGCATCCCTTTGATCTGACAAAATGAGAGACGTCTGAAGAGAGTGTGTCTTGGAGCTCAGTCATAGAAAGTGTTAGGGACACTCAGTAAGGCAGAAATGATGAAGATTTTAGCACTAACAGCAGCCGTGTCTTCTCTACCCTTCAGGACATCTGCCTGGAGGCTGTTATACAATCATAGAATCATTTAGGTTGGAAAAGACCTCTAAGATCGAGCCCAACTGTTAACCCAGCACTGCCAAGTCCACCACTAAACTGTGTCACTAAGTGTCACATCTACATGTCTTTTAAATACTTTCAGGGATGGTGACTCAACCACTTCCCTTTTCAGCCTGTTCCAGCGCTTAACAAACTTTTTGGTGAAGAAACTTTAACTAATGTCAGATCTAAACCTTCCTGGGTGCCTGAAGCCATTTCCTCTTGTCCTGATATGGGTTATCAGTCAGTACACATTTGGCTGGCCCAAGGGTTGAGCTGATATTCTGTGGACCAGGGTATCAACATTATACAGTGCCACTGGTGTAGCAAAACCTGTGTGTCTTGCATCCTTCATACATCCAGCTGCCTGCCTGTCATCCACTGTATTCTACATTACATACTGAGGCTTGGGGGAGAGCCCTGTAAGCATAAAGGCTGGTTTGGGGGGGGCTTTCTGGGGCAGACACAAGCTATTCTATGGGCCAGACAAAAGTGAGGTGGTTGCCTTATTTTGCACTGTCTCTGATCTTACAAACTCTGCCTTTTGCCAAGGTTTGGTATCAGTACTGGGGTCACGTGGTTCCCTGCTCAGAGATGGTTATCCTTCAGCCAGGTCAGTGAACAGGGACAAAAAGCCAGCAAAACTCCATATAGATGTCTGCATGCATAGACAGTAACTGGGGACAAGTGGGTCAAATATGCTTATTTTATCCTCAAATGAATGTTAAAAATAGGTACGTGAAAAATCTTCCATAGCATTCTGCCCACCCTGGCTGGGCACCAGCAATTTTCTTTTCTTTCATGGTCTATCTGCTGTCTGCATAGGCTGTAAGATCTTCAGCATGAGGACCGTGCTTCCTCTGTGTGGACATTGCCTGTTGCCTTGGGACAGGGTAGCTTCTTGCCTCAGCCCTTGGCTGAGGGAGGAGAGAAGGCAATGGCCAATTCTGTACAATAAATGTTTCCTTGTGGTAAAATCTTGGGAGTGCCAGAGTTTGCATGATGCAGCATTTACCAAGAAAAACACATTAAGTGAATAAACTCTCCTTTCAGCCCATGGGACAACACTTTGACCATCATGGAGCAAATGGCCCTTCTGTACAGGGGTGCCTGTGCCCAGACCCTGCCATCACCAGCCCTTTCAGGGAATTTTCTCAATGGGACACCAAAACAAGTTGTGAGCAATGGGATTTCTCTTATGGGGTCTGGTGTGGCATATCTCCAGGACATTCCTGATCCTGGAGCCTGTTCCAGACTGAAACTCGTGTCCGTGAGCCCATTCCAGGCTGGAGCTGGAGCTCAAGAGGCCATTCTCACCTGTGCAAAGCAGAAACCTTCTAGCCTAAGGTTATCACTCAGTGCCACCTTTGTAGCAGCTCTGATTGCCATGGCTGTCATGCTTGAAGGGAAAAGAGCCCTTGACACTAGCTCAGGAGAGGCTTGCATATAGCTGGATTTTTTTTAGATTGGCACCCGGAGCTTTTGCCGTGTTTCCTTTGCTTGCAAATTATTTGATATCATTTTAATTCTGAGCTGAATTAGAGCAGTGCGCGGGTTGCCATGGCAACCATTTCCTTGTGCCTTTTGGTCTGACTCATAGCAGACAATTACTCTCGTGCTCCAGGATTCACAGATGTGATAGAAGAATCATGTGCTGGGATTTCAACTTTTATTTTTGCTTTTAATTTCCTTCTCAACCTCTCTTGTGTTAACTCCTACTGAGCCAGCACCAGCAGACACCTCTCTCTCTGCCCACAGCCACACGAGCCCGTGGGAGCATGCTGTGTGTAGAGTACAATGTGTGAGGAGGTTTGTGCATAGGTGTGTATACACAACTCCTCTGCAGCCTGTTGTGTGGCTGTTACACACCTGTCTGCGTGTGTAATTAGAGGTGTGCACTCTACCACTTTCCTGGGGAGATTATTCCAACAGCTGATTGTCCTTGTTGTGAAAATTTTCCCTTTTGTTTCTAATTGGAAGCTCCTCCAGAGTAACTTGTGCCCCTTGTCTTTTCCATGTGGTGGGCCTACATACTCATGTGTTTTCTCTACATGCACACAGGTATGTGTGAGTGATCTCTGCAGACATGGAGGCATACCCAACGTGTAGGACATGTCACTATGCACTGAGTATTCAGGGGGACTGACAAACTGCGAGGGTCATAAATGGGCCAGAACCTTCCATTTGGAGCTGGGTGAAGATCCACAGACTGCTAAGCAAATGGCATTAACACCTCTGACCAAGTAGGGTACATACCTAAATGTTGTGTGATTGCAGTGCCAATTCATTGCCTCACTCACGTGTGTGTCGTCCCCCCC
>VWZY01012097.1:607935-637328 GCA_013399075.1 Chloroceryle aenea
CTCCCATCTATGCATTGATGGACATTGAGGAAAGCAGTGTTGTCCATGGCTTTGGCATAGGTATAACTGATGTCATGACCCGTGTTAGGACCTATGGTTTAGCAGAGGAGCAAAGTCATGTGAGAAGATGCTGAAAGGGATCACAGAAGCAGTCTGTAGATGTAGGGGTGAAGAAGGTAAATAGTACAGCAGAGGAGGTTATAGGAAAGGTCCTGTGAGATGGTTTGGTTTAAATTCAGCCAAGGCACAAGCAACCAAGTTTAGGAGGGTGAGAACCACAGAAACAGTAGATCTGAAGACAGCTCCAGTCTATTCCTAAGATACATTCCTTTTAGTACCAAACTCAGCCTGCTTGCTTCCCGAGTTCCTCTTCTCCTGCCTTATGTGTGTACTTAAGGCACAAATCCCTTTATCATAAGGCTATGTAATGGGACTCCTACTACTAGCCCTTTCCCCTCACAATGTTTTGCTTCTCCTTCTTTCCCAGAAATATTCCGTATTCTTCCCTAATATTCATACACTGTGCTCACTCCAACTGTACCATGCAGAGGCTACAGCTATCCTCTTTTTCTCTCCCTATCTTTGCTCTGTACGGAGACTATCAGTGACTCTTCATGCAGAGGTGCTGGACGCAGGGTAGTCTGCAGTGGGCATGGACCCAGTGTTGGGTGGTAAGGCATGGGAGGGTGTGAAAGGAAAGGAGAGTTGGAACGTGGCTGTCTTGTTTCTGCCTGCAGGAGATCTGGGAGCCCTTGTCTGGAAGCTCTGGGAAGTGTTAGGCTCTCCCAAGGCAGTGGGAAGGCCAGGGAGAGATGCTGTATGTGCAGGAGATAGGCAAGATGTGGACAGCACTGCTTGCCCAAGGCATGTGGAGGAGAGATCTGCAGCTGCCTCTTGGCACTGCTTCACAGGCAGCAGTGCAAAGTCTAGTGTGTGGGGAGAGAGCTTTCGGGGACACTGTGGAGCCCACATTTCTGGGAGGAGTCAGTAGATGGCAATGCCTGATTCTGCTGCCCTCCATCTGTCTGCCACCACAGGCGACTGCTTAGGCAGGCTCCTTAAGCTGCCTCTGCTGAGAACCTGCGTGAAACGGAAAAAGAACAGACAGCAAAGAAAGCTGTGTCTTAGAGGTCAGGAAATGTAGGGATAAACTGAGGATTGCTTACAAATCAAGCTGAGTTAGGCCTTGCAAAGGAGATTAAAACAAACAGCAGAAGATTCTTCAGCTAGTTGGAAAAGAAAAAAAAAAAAAAAGGAATAACAAGTGAGGCCACTTCTGGGCAGTAAGAGTGAAGTCAAAATCAAGGAGACTATAGACTGAGCCAAAACCAAAGAGGACTGTGAGCCCAAATTATTGATAAGGACAGCAGTCTTGTCCTTGGGGAATGAAACAAGCTGACTGCTAGAAATAATCAGCTCAAGCTGCACAGTGCACTCGCAGTGCTGTGCCTGGGTGCTTTACTGGCCCCAGGAGAGCTGGTATGTGGAAACACAGGCTTAAAGCAAGGATGTTTTTTAAAATTCTACCTACAGTGGTGACTGTAGGTGACAGGCTGGAAAAGTGAAAATTCAGCGGTTAGGAAGGAAGAGAAATTATTTAGGGTTAAGGAAGGGAGAGAAATAAATTTGTCAGTCTCAGACCTGTAAGTGTGACCTCTGTAATGTTTGTAGCACTTAGAGGAGATCTTGAAGGAAAGTGTAATTATTACCAAGTGGGTAGGGAGCAAGGGAGTCAGACAATATGATTTTGTCAGTGCTAGATCATACCAGATTAACCCAATAGCTTTCTTTCCCATGGTTGCTTTCCTGAAAGGCAAAAGAAATTTCAGAGGTCTCATCTCTGTATTTCAGTAAAGAACTCAATAAGGTGCCATGTAAGAAAAAATTATTTAAAGTGGAAGGTATCAGGTCAGGCAGAGGAGTTATAAGGGGCAAGGAGGTAGAAATCAGTCTGGGAAGCTGGCAGCAGCAGGATTACCTATCAAAGTCTAGCAAAAGGTTGTTGTACTCTCCCGTGGGCAGCCATGGGGTTAGTCTTTGCTAACCTGCAACCCTGACTCAGGTAGCAATTGGTAGTGAAGAAGTGTCCTGATGGTTCAACGCTAGAAGGCATTGCTCGTACAGAGAAGGACCAGGGTACCATAGAGAGAGCCTTATTTTACCTTGTCAGGAGTACCAGAAAAAGAATGAATTTCAGTAGCATGACAGACAAGGTCATATGCTTGAGAACTAATATTAGAAACCTTCCGTAAGCTGGGAACTCTGTGAGATCTGGCAGAGGGCACAGCAAGCAGGACTAGAGGCAGCCCTTGTCTTCTGGGAACTCTTGAGCCCATTTTGCCAAGCCTCAGTGAAGATCCTCCGTGTATTGCCCCATGATGTGGTAAATATATCCTGAGAAAGGGCAGGAGAAGAATGCTGAGAACGCCTGCATTAGGTGGTGGTAGGATGATGGTGAATGATAGTGTGATGCAGCTGTGGACAAAACAAATGTTGTCCTAAAATGTACCTGAAGAGATGTTCCCAATGAAGATGGGGATCCACTGGTGCTCCTACCCAAAACTCTCTGAGACATCTCCTCTAGTTTGTGTTACAGTTTTGGCCAAAGGAATACAGGCTGTGACAGGTACAGACCTGAGGAGAGGAAAGGGAAGCCTGACTTCATGAGAGGAGCCTTGGAGAGCCCAGCTTGTTTAACCACATGCAACCAAGGCTGAAGCAGATAGGATTGCTGAAGTCAATGCATCTTGGAGGAAACATTTAAACTAAAGCACACAGCTTACATGCAGTGTAGTACAGATAGGCGATGAAAATATTTAGGGTGGAAAATTAGAAGAGGGTTTCTAGCTATCAAAGTCATGCAGCTTTAGCCAGAATCTGAGAGAAAAGGACAAATGTCTTCAAACTGAGCTTGAAAAGTCTGTAGGAAGGTGGTGGTGCCTTGAATAGAAAGAGATGAGACTGCTAGGCTGCAGTCATTCTCCACCACCAGGGAACAGCTGAAGTCCCTTGTTTCACCATGCCACAGTACAGTTACCAGTAAATAAGCCACAGGACAGTCACTCACCATTCACCACAGCACTCCCTTTGGGTACAGGACTGGTTCCTTTTACCAGAGAATTTGTACACTCCATGGTTTTAGTCATCACTAAATAAAAATATCCTCGTTGATGCAGCTGAAAGCCCCAGCACAACACCTGGAAAGCCAGAAGTTAGAGCTGACCTAACCCCCTCTTGCAGCCTTTGGCAGTGGGGGGGGTTCTCTTGATTGATTTGGGTTTTGCAAGGTAAAGAAGAGTGAGAGGAGAATCCCCTGCTTATAATAACAAGCCTTTAAAAAGCAGATGGGGATGTGGGGGTTGGTGTGTTTTGTGGCAGCTGAGAAGTGACAGCTGAGGAGATCAGAGAAGAGAGAATCTGAAAAGCAGCTGGTCAGAGGCACTCGCTGAAAAGGGGATGATCAGTCACAAGAGGATGAAAATAAGGGGGAGAGAGAAAGAATAATTGGGGAACCAAAGACACTTGTGTCTGGTGGGAGAGATGAGAAAGAGAACCATATGAGACCATGGATGCAAAAATGGAGACTGCTAGAAGGGGACCATCAGTTTAAATAAAAGGCTGGATTTTCTTCTTGTTGAGAATTGCATAGATCTGGAGGCTCTTGTTTAAAATCCAGTGAATTTGTGCAGCTATACAGGTGTTATCAGAACCACTTTCCCATGATCTGCCTCCCTCAGAATGACTTGTTAGGGTTTTGCCCTAGCATTTCCATATGTCTCTGTCTTTGAAGTAGGAACGATGGGCACGCAGCCCTAGTGAGCGTGCTGTGAGGAATGTTTTAGTGAGGAGGAGGAGTAGGGAAAGGTGAATTTGCTGTTGTATGGCAATGGTCAGGTAGTATCTACAATATAGAGCACAGATTTTGGTGGATGAGGAACATACTTCTAAAAGGAGGAGGGAAAAATTGGAAAGGGTGTGACAAAAAGCTACACTGTTGTTCCAGAGGTGAGGAAATGTTTCACAGCAGAAGACTTAATGAACTCAATCTGCTTATCTTACCAAAAAGAAGATGGAAAGATGACTTGATTAGAGTATAAAGTACCTTGACAGGGAGAGATGCTGATTACTGGATGTTTGGCTTTTTTTAATCTAGGAGAGAGAAGCATAACAAAAACCTGTGACAGGAAGCCAAACAGATTCAAATGAGATATTAAGGATGAATGCTGAGTGAACATGAATAGTTACTGTAGTAAGGTACTGAGGGAAAGGATTTTTTTCATCTCTTGAATGTTGGTTTTTTTAAAATCAAAAGTAGATGCCTTTCTGAAAGATTCACCTTATCTGCACATAAACTCACTGTTGCACTTTCTACAGGATAGCTTCTCTCTTTTCTGTTTCATAAGCCAAACAGATTAAGCTCTCTAAGCCTTTCGCAGCAAGGCATTTTCTGCCACCCTCAAATAATGTTTGTGGTTCTTTTCTGCACACTTTCCAAGTAGCGTGCGATACACAGAAGGTCAGACTGGATGATCTAAAGTCCCTTCTGGCCTTTATACTCTCTGAATCTCTGCCTCTGTGAATTCATTAATGTTTGCAAGCTCCCAGAGAGCTGCCAAAGGCAAGCACTATAGAAATGCAAAGCATTGTTGTTACTCTGGATATTTCCCTTGAGCTTTATGCAGAGTGGATTGAATATCTCAGTGTATTGTCTGTGCATATTTCCTCAAATGAAATACCTGTGTTTGTCGCTCATTTGGTACCCTTTATGAGTTTATTTTCTGCAGCTGTTCTAACAAACAAGTTTATTCCCAAGTTAGAACACAGAAAAAAGCAAATGTGAAGGGCCAAATCTCAACTTGGAGCCCCAAGCAAAGAGTGGCACATTGTTGTCCCGGTCCAGAAGCTCCATGCAAGGCAGAGTTATTCTTAGCATCATGTTTTGCTTTCTCCTTGTCTCCAGGTGCCCTCCACATGGCCTCTGCTTGGCTGCAGCACAGTGCCAGTGTGGGATGGAGTGGTCTAGACCCTGTTGGTTGCTTTCCCCTTACCCTCTAAAGGGAGAAAAGCTGTGAGGATGCTGCCTTGTACCCTGATTTCCAGGGCTGCAACTGATGTGGGAAGCTCCCCAAAATGTCACAGGAAAGCGCTATTTCCTTGCACCTCATTCTGTAACCATACTTACCAGGCAGTGCTTATTCCTTTGTCTGGATTGCATGGTGTTCTGGGAAGGAAGCTCCTCAGAAATCCCATGCTAGGACTTGCACTATCTAATCAGAGAATAGAAGCTGACCCTCTGCCCTGTGGTTCCAATCAGTGCTAACAAATGCTGTTCAAGCCAGCACAGCAAGCTGCTGCTGAACAAGTTACTGAGGAGGAATTAAATTTTATATATTTTACATGTGTTATAGATACATAATTCCTTTTGTATATCTATAGTGCTATACGTGTGCATAGATATGTAGATATGTGCATAGTAGATACGTATGCAGGGCAAATAAATTTGCCAATATCAAATAATAAATTATAATAAATTGCAGAAAATTACAGCCTGCTCCCAGATAATTCATGAACTGAAAGAGCCTGGAGTCATTGGATGAGAGTGTTGGCTTTGCTGTTTTTTTCTGCTTTACATTTCTGGTATTATATGAACTGCTTAGTAGTATCTGTGTGCACTCCTCTACCTACATGGCAAAATTAGTTTAAACTATGTGTCATAGACACCATGCTGTTAAACAATAATGGTGATTCTCTTGTGGCACATACCTTTTGAGCAGAACAGATGTCTCAGCTGTTATCGGATTAAGAGTATCTGGGTTCTGCTCCCAGTTTCTCTCTGAAGATCAGACTGGATATAACAGGGTGGTCAAGGTAACAGTGAGAGTACAGTGGCACGAGGATTTGTTTATGACGGGGTTTAACATCTCTTGTGGTTCCATGTCTATCAGGGTAAGTTTTTTCTGACAGGAAGAGTATGTGATGAATTGTGTATGCTTCGGTCTGGAGGTGGAGAAGGGAATTTAAACTTCTTAGCTGTGTGTGATAGACCTAGACAGTGAACAGCTGGTGGAGAGACTCGTTTAGCTCTAGGGGTGACAGCTTGTGTACTTGGGGGTGCAATAGGATTAGGTAGCAATTTCTATTCATTCCACAATAACCTTGCTCGGGAGGGTCAGGAATCTGGATGTGTAGGAACCCATAGCTCACCATTTGTTGCCATAAGTTTTATTGAACATTATGCTCTAATTAAAAAAAAAAAAAAAAAGAAAGAAAAAGCTTTGGAATCAAATTTGACCTGAATATAACTCCATTGGCTTCTGCGTTCTTGCACTAGGGATTAATTTGGCCCTTTCTACTTTTATGTAATGAGCTGATTGCCACAGTATCTTATCCTGGTTACACAATCGCCCTTGTCTGGCTGTGTCCCTGGAGCACTGTGTGTGTGCTTCTAAATCTAGGGTCTCACCTTGACTGACTGTGCAGTTAGTCCTACAGCCTCACCCCAGCTACAGGTATGTGCTTGCCGAGGAGTTAGGCTGGTGCAGTGTCTGTGTGTATATATATGCACATGGTCGTTCCCAGTGCAAGCACCAGTACAGACAAGCATACAGATACAGGGGAATTCTGGGGCTTTTTCCTTTGGCTGACTGCACCTCTACAACGTTTGCTTTTGCAGGGAGTAGGGGAGAGAGGGAAGGTTACTATCAGAGATCTCATTTAAACAAGAAGGAGCATAGGAAAATACATTCTTTATTATTCTTCTATAACAACAAGCCAGAAATATAATATACCTTTAAAAATGTTCTGTCTCATGCCAAAGAAACCTCCATTCAATCATTTTAGAAAATCTTGTTGCTCTCCCCCAAACAGTAACAAAAAGAAAAAGAAATTACAAATGCCATCTGTTCCCTGCAAGAAATGTGCCTGCCTGTACCACAGTGGGTTTGTGGGGAAGGGGAGTGGGGGGAGCAGAAAGGATGTTTCTGGTGGCCCTGCCACCCCTACATCACCCTGGCATGTACTGGACCTGCCCAGAAGACTGTTTCCTGAGGACAGGCACCTGCACGTGGCATGGGTACACCTGCCTTCAGCAAAGGGTGCATTCAGGAGGACTCTCCCCATGCCTAGCCATGCCTGAAGGGAGGACGGGAGCCCCTGTCCCTGCACACCAGAGGAAACCATTGCCTGAGCACACAAGGAGCACTGGGTCTTGTTCTGTATCCAGCATCCCACAGGAGAGCTTCATTTCTGACCATGCAAGGTACCACGCTCTCCAGAGTGCCTGTGGACAGTGCAGCAGCTCAGTCACACCAGGGCAGCCTGTTTTCCACGTGTGCTAGGGAACAAAGCAAGAGCTTATTTGCAAACAGTGGTATAAAGAGGGCATTTCCCAGTGAACCCAGTTACTCTGCTCTGTGCAAAAAAGGACAGGTCCTTGTCCTTCCAAGCACAGCATTTGCTTTCTAGGGGGACTCCCCATAGCAGCCAGTCTTCATGTTTGTCAGCAACTCTCTTTTCTCCCCTTTCCTGTCTTCTCGTTTCCTTGGTGTGTTTCTAAACACAGCAGTCCCTTGTCTAGGTTTGACATGAATCCGAATTTTCTGTCTTATAAGTGAAAAGAAAAAGGAAAGGATGGGCAAAGTCATTATCAGCCCCACAACACAAGATATAGAAAATATTAGCAACAACGAAAAATCACTCGGGGCAGGAGGACATCACAGGGAAGGTGCAGGGAAACAAGGATTTCACACACACCCCCACGCCTGAATTGTCCCCTGCCACCTTCCATTCACTTTGCCTCTAGTCTATTAGTCTATTCCCTTAAGAACAATCTCTCACTTTCTTGCTCACTCTCTCACACACACATACACGCACACACATATATCGATCCCATTTGTTTTGTGCAATATTTCACCATTATTTGATGCAAGTAAAATATAGATCTATAAATATACCGCTCTGACTCAGGTCCCATTTCAAGTATGATTGCGGAGTCCAGTATGGTGAAGGGAGAAGTTCCCCTGAGAGGGAGGTTGGGGAGAGGTTTGGATCCAGCAGGCAGAGTCTAGTCCTGGCTTGCTGGGAATGTGGAGCAGCAGTTACACGCATACGGAGTCTGCAGTGCACCAGTCCTGCCCTTCAGAATGGGCTACGGTTGCAGCAGATGGGATGGAGCGGCTATACAGTGCATGGGGGAAGAGTCCTTCCTCCTCACATCTTACCAGCCTCCCTTCTTCTCCTTTTCCCAACAAGCTGGGAGTAGGGGTACAATGTGTGCATACCCTTGTGGGTGGACTGCTTCTCCCCATCCTTCTTCCAGAGTAGCCTGGTTTTCTGTTTCCTGAAGAACATCCTCCCCTGTCCCATGCATTCCTGTGTCAAAAGGAAGTCCAGAGCATCCTGTCTCTTTGCCTCTGGTGGCCCTGGGTAGGCCAGGAGGGATTTTTCCACTCCAGGCTTTAATTAAAGACTTGACATTGTGTGCCCATGGGTCAGTGCAACCAACTGGTAGGGAGCAGAAGGGAATGAGGAGCCAGCGCGCATCGCTTCCACAGGGATCCAGCAGTAGCGAGCAGGAGGGCCGTGAGATGTCCGAAGGCATCGGGATCCAGCTGGAGCAGGGGGAAGAGGTGACATGCCCTGGCAGGGTCCACCTGCAGTGCATGCTGGGCGCTGAACACAGGTTGCTAGCAAAACACCCTGCAAAGCTGGGCTGGCTGCCAGCTTGTTTCCTGATGGCGGGGATCACACCGTCCACAGTCACTGTGGATGCACGACCTCCAGTGTCATCTTCCTCAGCCAGGAATACCCACTGTGACGGGTTAGAGCAGGTTACCATGGCAATGTGTGCTCTCCCCTGGAGACAGCATTTTATCCCACTTCCAGTGATACAAAATGAGTCCTTATGTTGAATTCCTTTCATTTTTTTCCCTCTCACTTTTTTTACTTTTCTTTCCCTGTCAGGTCAGAAAGCGCTAAGACTAAAAGGAGGCACTGCAGTCTGAGGGTTTTAATCTTGTCGGGGGAAGTCCCCCTGTGTGACAGTGGCAGTGTGCGTGGTAGTGTGTGTGGGCACATTCATTCAGCTCTGGATGGCAGTGAACACAGCAGTGATGGTGAGGGGAGTGCATGTGGGCTGTGCTGCCTACTCTGCCAGACCCTTCCTGGGCTTTCCCACCTGTGCCATTCTGTGGTCCAGGTTTCAGCCTTCACCTCAAGACCCTCCAGAACTGTGCCCTCTCTCTTCAGTCACCCCAGCTGCATAGCCCTACTCCATATGCCATGCTTGCCCCAATGCCAGCCGCACCAGCCCTTGGGTCGTGTGTCTTCTTCTCCCACCACCTTCCCCATGGCTCACGCTACTCCTCAGCGTGACTTACACCACCAAGGCCGGTAAACCATCTCTTCCTCTAGTCTTTCCTGATGACCCACTTCTGCTCTGCCAAGCAAACATTTCCAAATGGAGGCTTCATATCCTTACCCTCTATGTTTATTATAGAAAACTTAAAATAGAAAACAAGAACACACCTTATTTTTTTCATGCTGTGTACTCATTTCCACAGACTCATGCTGTAACCTTAATGACTTCGCCTCTCGCTGTCCTCTCCTGCCTGTTTCCACCAGCTCTGCACTATGGCTATGTTTTTCTTGGCTCCTGGGTGGCAGGGTGCGTGTGTTTTGTCTGAAGCAGCAGGTGCTATGCACGGTTCCGATGAGGGGAAGTGGCTGAACGTATTGATGGCTGCATGCAGTGGGCAGATCAGCACAGGCGTGGGTGACTCTGCCCCTGCTGGTGGGGTGCCTGGGTGTTGGGAGTCGGGGTTGAGTGTGTACGTCAGTTGGGATCGGAAGGAGTCAGTAGTGTGTGTGTGCAGGACAGCTCTGCATCGCTGAAGCTATAATGAGTGATGTGTGTGTGCCAGCTCACAGCTTTGGGCTTGGACAGGAGCAAAAAGAGGGACGCTGCTCCCTGGCAGCATGTTAGAGTGATGCAGGTATCTTTCCACCTTTGAAAGTGAGAAGGGAAATCTCCCCTTGACTGGTGTCATCCCCTAGGGACTTTACCTCCCTTCTGATGCACTCTTGGAAGCACTGACTTGTACTGGCTTGTAGGGTGCACAGCAACCTGCTGTCACACGACAGCAGCGACCCTAAAAACAAGGCATGGACACTTGTGGTGTCTTGCTCGTGACACAAGATTTCACAGAACTGCTCTTGACAGGATTCAGGACAACTCAGGACTGAAGCTGAGAGGATGACACAGGCTCCCAGAAGGTGCCAGCTGCCTCCACAGCAGGCACGTGAGGGAAGCTCTGTGGAAGGGCATGAGGCACAGCAAGCACTCGAGGTCTGACTCTACTTTATTTGTCTGGGAGGGCCCAAGGGTGAAAGGGCACAAAATGGGCCTGGGGCAGAGGAACAGAAATTGAGCCAGGTGCCCTGACCACCCCAGAAGCATGTTGCACTACTTAGGTGAGTGGAGCAATAGCACAGTCTGTCTATCTGTGAAGATGTATTTTGGGAGGACCCCATGCTTGACTGCTCTCAGGTACCTTTGTTCATTGCTGTCTCTTCCTAGAAGAGTTTCATGCCACAGAAGAGATTTGTTTTTGTTCTTCATGTTCACCTTCTGTGTCACCCATTAGTGGCTGCCTCTTCTTCAGCTCCCGGTGGTACTTGGCCATGAGGGAAGCATAGATGCAACCATAAGCAGCTGCCACCACCATCATGATGCAAACAATGCCACAGACCACCCCTGCAATGATCACAGTGCCAATAGCCCGGCGCACGCTCACAGGCCTGTATCGCTGTTTCTGAGGGCATCCCACACTGGGCTCCACTTCTGTTTCTGGGCCCGATTTAGATTTGGTAGGAGTTGGGCTTCCTTTAGTGCAAGGTGGACCAGTATTGTCCAGCACTGTAGAGCTGTTCTCATCATCCAGCTGGGAGCAGTAGTTAAACATTTCCATGGGCACCATTCGCATGTCCTTCCCTTTCAGCTCCTTGGGCAGGGTACATGCCAGCTGGTCAATTTTCCCACCTGTCCCAATAGAGATAATAGGAGTGAGCCACAGCTTCACCCTGATACAGTGACAGCAGAGCTAGATCCTCAAGTGGGGTGAGTGCCTATGACTCCATTCATACCTGCTAAGGGTTTTCCCTACAGAATTCAGGCATGGCAGGTTATCAAATGGGGAACTGCTTTAGTGTAGCAGTCGGGCTACAATTCATTGCTGAGTAGAGAGAGTAATCAGAGAGCTTCTCCCATCCCCAAAAGACAATCATGATCTAATGCAGGATGCTTCTAGAGTTCAGGGATGACACTGGAGTCAGGAGGTGCTGCAGATGCTGCTGCAAATGTCTTGCCAGATCCTTGGTGTTTGTTAAAGGTGGAGTGAGGGAGGAATGGCTACACCTCGATGCATTAGGCAGAAAGAGCACATGTAGTATCCTTTAAAATTACTGTTTTGCCTAACTTTGAGCCATTTTGACTGGTTTAGCCCTCCACAGCTGGAACAGCTTCAGCCATGGCATCTGGCTGGGATGCCTCTGCCTAGGTTGGCTTTGACAGTAGAGCACTCAAGGTGCGTGGTATCTGCATAGATATCCTTCAGGCCAAGGCATGATAGCCCTCTACAACCAGCCTCATACTACTTAGTGAGTTATGCAAGTGTCAGCAGAATTGTTTTAGAAAAGGAAAAATTCAAGCAAAAAGATAGGACCAGGCTGTATCTTCTCAAAATAACAACAGACGCACAGTCCCATCTTCTAACAACTGATCCATCCCCCCTCTGTGAAAATAGTGACAGATGTTGAAACAAATGCTTGGGCAATTTCTTTGGAAGCAAAATTAACTCCGTGTGCTTTCCATCAACTCTGTAATATGAAAGTCAAGAAAGAAAACAAAAAGAAAAAAAAAGTGGCACTCACATGCTTGTTTGATTCTGCTCCCACAAATGCCTATTTCAGACTGCAGTGTAGCCATGGGCAGAGATAATCTCTTTGCAGCACGGCTGTGATCAGCAGGGATGTGACAGCTGACTGTTGCTATCCGCATGATTTGAGACCCTTTCCTACTCACTGGCTCTAGCGACAGAAGGTCAAGCCTTCAGTCGTCATTCCTGTAAAATGTGCCACCTTCCTTTTGAGACACAGCTCCTGAAAGTGTGTCATCCTGTCAGCATTCCTGGTGAGTGACAGGTACCTTTCCAGCCCTCCATGTTTCAAGGAAAAGCTGGAAATACAAACTTGTCAAAACCTGCTTTGTTTGAAAGGATGATTTTATAGCCAGTCTGACTTGGGGCCTGGGTGGTTAATTTGAGCTTTTGTTTGAGTTTGCCAGTATTAGTTGCAGTATTTTCCTAAGTGGTTAGGTTCTTTTGGTTCTTTTGTTGAAAGCAAATGTGATGCTTTACAGACAAATCTGTCTTTTAACTCTCCCAACTTAAGAAAGAGAACAGGATGGTTATGTTCAAGTGTGAGAATCATTTCTTCTTTTTAGGCAGAAAGGGTGAGGGGAACTCAAAATGCTTAAATTTTGATGTTATCTGAGGAAAATTCTTTCCTCTCCCAAGGGAAATAAAAATGGTAATCTTTCAGATTAGAAACAAAACCCAGAAATAGAAGATCTGGGGCTGCAGAGGACTTCTCAGCCTGGCAATGTTGGTAATATGAAGGTGCAATGGCACTAAACTGTCTCTTAGCACTGTAGCATGACCCTCATGCTCCTCGGCTAAGATCTGGCATGCAGGTCAGCCTGACCTTCCAGATGCATCTGCTCGTGTTTTTTCCCTGCCTGCCTTTGCCTTTCCGTGGAAGACCAGCCGTTCCCCACTTGGCTCCCGCTGCGTGAACACCTACCTCTGTAGGAGAACCACTCCATCCAGTGCTTGAAGTCTCGAAGGTTGCAGTCGCATTCCCAGGGGTTATCCCCAACTTGGAGTTGCTGCAGGCTAGTTAGCGGTTCGAAGGTCACCCTGTCCAGGCTCTGCAGGCGATTGGACCGGAGAGAGAGGGAGCGAAGAGCAGGCAGGTCATCAAAGATGCCTGAGGGTATCTGGGCCAGGCCATTGATGGACAGATCCAGCTGGCGCAGCAGGGCCGTGTGTTGTAGCAGGTCCTTGTCCAAGGCCCGGATGCTGTTGTTCCTCAGCTGGAGCTCTGTGAGGTTCCCCAGGTCACTGAAGATGTTCTGAGGGAGCTGGTCCAAGAAGTTGTTGGATAGATCCAGCCTCTGTAGTGCAGAGAGGTTGGAAAACACAGCTCCCGGCAGGATGCTGAGTTTATTGTTGAGAAAGAGGAAGGTCCTGGTGTTTGTGGGGATGTCTGAGGGGATGGAAGAGAGGCCCAAGCCGCTACAGTCCACTTCCAGGTTGCCACTGTTACACTTGCAGGAGGAAGGACAAGCAAAGAAGGACTCGGCAGCACATAGTGACAGCCAACAGCCAAGCACTGGTAGGTGAAAAGCAGGGGAGAGAGAGTGCACACGTTAGAGCAGTGCTGGCCCATCCTCACCTAGGGCTGCCTTGAGCACAGCTATGGCTATGATATGACCCTCACAGGGGACTCTTCACCACAGTGCCCTGCAGTGTGATGAGCTTCCTCACAGCTACACCCCTTTACTGGTGGCCTGTACTCTGGCAGCATGGCTTCCCTCTTAGTGTTTTTTTTTTCATGAACAAGTAAATATCCTTCCAGTTACACCAGGAAGGTAGAACGGTGCATCCCAGAGGACTTTGCTGCCAGGTACTAGAGCTCTGTAACCTGTGGGAGGTGAATGGAGCAGAGAGCAGTGGATGGTGGCACCCCTGATAAAGGACAGCCCTTTCTAAACAGACAGTACTGAGAAAGGTACATATTTAAGAAGCTCTATGTTTTCAGAAATAGACATGAAAAGCTTTTAAGAAAAATGAAAACAAAGCAATCTACATCTCAGTTGTGTTGCATGGGCCTTGTGGCAAGAGACTTTTTCTGTATTAGACTATATTACAAAGGGAAGACCAAGAAAGCTGTAAAAAAGTAACAAGGAGACCTTAAACAACCGGACACCTGGTACTTGTCATTGCTCTAAAAGTTTCTGAATCCCAAAGCAATATGCCCCACACATATCTCTTCTGACCAAAATCACCCATAGCAATGGAGATAAGGAAAAAGAATACATGTTGCTAGTTGAAGAAAGAGGTGGTAGGAAAAGGTCTATAACATGCACTCCCTTCCTCCTGTAGTGTCTCAAAGGTAAGGTTGGACAATCCACAAAACAGCATTTTTTAGAGCTGTCGTGGATCATCATTCCAGACACGGGTCCAGATCCTCTGAGTGGCATCAGGGCACTGGTTACCAACCCTCCCTGGGAGTCAGTGGCTTTTTGAACTCTCATTTCTGTAACAAAGAAGCATAAGCAGCAGGAAAGCAAGCTTTGTGCCTCCTGTCATTAGAGGAGTGGGAGTTATGTTTAAGCAGACTATGTAAAACACTTGCATCCCTCATTTTCATTCCTTCTGTGGAACAGAGATTAGTTTCTTCGATGTGAGAAGCAAATTCAGTTCCCTTGCTGGTTTTTAAGGCAGCAAGCTCGAGCATTTGACTAAAACTGAAGCAGGTTTCTCTGTATGTTATGGCCTGTCCTCTCCCTTTCTCACTTCTCCCCAGAGAAGGCAGTCACTTGGGGTTGGTAGAGTCTTTTTAGGGGTGAATGGCAGCTAAAGTGGATGCATTTATGGTCTTGCTGGTCTTTCCTGGACTGAAAACCAGATTCTTCTGTCCTGCTTTTTTCCAAAGAACCAAGAAGCAGGTGTTTTGTTTCTTAACCCCAAGGGTACTGTGAAAGGACAGCCATAGGGGAGGGAGCCAGCTGAGAAGCTCTGGCTGGAACAGCTCTGCAGTCAGCTGTGCTCTTCCTCTCTCCCCTCACACCGCTCTCTGTCTAGACTTTAGTCTGACCCACAGCCTGATTTTTTACATCGACTTGGCTTCTGTCAGTGATGCTGCCTTCATACTCAAACCCTGCATCCTGCACAGGGCCTTTCTGCAGTCCTAGTGATCCTTGCAAGAAGTGGCAGATTTTTGGACTGGTAGCTTACAAAGAACTATACGGTTTGGATCCCAAGCTACATGACTTTATTCAGGACCAAGGGATAAGTGTTCAAAGAGAGTATCTCAGCTCTTTTTTATTTCATCCATCTTTCACAATTCCTTCAACAATCTTTTTCTGTCCTACAGTTGAAATGTCAGGTGTTCATCAGCCCAGACTGTGCCAGTCTGTGTGCTCTTTTAATGATAATTATGGATCCTTACAGTGAAGTACAAGAGAGATCTTTACCCTGAGCACCTCTCTGCTTTCATGTCATGCAAAGGTTGGGGTGAACAGCAGAGATTGCCATGAAACCAGATCATATCCTGTGCAGTGTGGTTACAGTCTGCCTGATATTTAATTCCATTCAGAATACATCGCGCTCTTGTTGTAGGGAGAGAATTAAAAGAAAGGGAGCTAGAGTGCAGAACGGAGCGAGCCATGAGTCACTCAGGTGACCCCATCTTTTCCTGGATGCTTAACAAAAGTACAGTATTAATAATAGATAGACAGCTGTGATGATGAGATAACATTTAGCTGCTTTGTACACCAAGACAGGCAAGAGCGGACCATGTGTAACGTTATACAGGTGGCATTCTTTCAGGGCTTATCTCTCCAAATGCCTACCTGCCACCAGCACCAGCTGGGGGGGCGGGGTTTCCACCAGTATGCATGCTGGCAGTGGCTGGGAGGAACAGTGTCTCAGGCATCTGGCTGTGGCTATGTTCAGAAAGTGGGATTATGCCAAGTTTCTGCAGCCATGTAGCTGTGCCAAAATTTTCTTCTTGTTACCCATATATTGCTTTATGCTTTTGGAAATATTTTACTAAAATCATGGAGAGGAGAGGGGAGGGGAGAGGAGAAGGCCTGACTGCATTTTAAGTCCCTGCAAGAGGAGCATCCACTAGTATGTGATCTGAGACCAAGGAATTCATCGCACTGGTTGGGATGCAGCTCTACAGGGTGAAGAGGAGAGGAAGCAATAGATGGAACTTGAAGCCTCCTTCCGACCCTACAGAAGGATGTGTAGCATGTGTTTTTGTGTTAGGGAAAGATGAAGTTACTTTGTGGGGTGTTCAGTGACTCCAGCAGGTGACAGAAATCTGATCTAGGTATATCAGATTAAGTCAAGACTCAGCAGCATTCATTATAAATAATTTATACATCAGTCTAGTCTGTGAGGATGGATTACAGTGGTGCTGGCTTTCTGGAGAAGGAACTAATTCCCCCAGCTCCTTACAGTAACAGCCCCAAATTTGATTGAGGGGCAGGAATAAGGAAAACCACAGATCTGCACAGCAGCTGAGCATGCAGTAGTGCTCCCTTTCCTCTGAAGCGGTCCCCAGATGCTTCTCTGAAGAGCAGGTGCATTCCCAGAAGCCCCACACTGCCCTAGCAGTCTCTGCTCTGCACTCAGGGATACTATAGCAGATGCCCCTGGTCTACTGGGAAGATGCACAGGCTGATCTTTTACAATTTAATTTAAAAGATATCTTCTTTATTAACTCCTTGATTTTCACTACATGTGGCAGTGCCCAGTGGGATAACTCTTCATTCACATTCTGCATTCCCCTCTAAAATCTGTCATGGCTTCTGCTGAGAAGAGCTGGGAGCCTTGCTCAGCAGCCCGTGTATAAACCCCTACCACAGAGAGACCACTGTTCAGGGTGGACCTTTGTGCGGTGGTGTCTGTCTGGCTGTTTCTCACCTGCCAGGCCCACTGGAATTCAGAAGCAATCATCACTCACTGTCCCACTTTAAGCCCATCTTCAGCTTTAGAGTCTCGCTTTCCCTCCCAGCTAGCCTGGCCTCTAAAGGAATCAGGAATTAGTTCAGACATCTCCATTCTTAGCTGTCCCTCTCCCCTATTCTTAACCCTGATGTGACCTATTTTCTTCTTACTCCCTTGAGAAACAGGATCATCATACTTAGTACCTGAGTAGGCATTACTTACGACAAGCCTCTTGCCACCTCATGAGGAACCTGCTCCTCCACGGGTGGCCAGCAGTTGTAGGCAGCATTGCTGTTTTCTCCAGTGTGTCTTCACATCCACCAGCCAGCCTGGCACACAGCCCCAAAAGGAGGAGGAATGACCTTGTAGCCTGCCTGCCAGGTCCTGGAGGGGGAGAGCAGAGCACAGAGGGTGAGATTCAGTTCCCTGGGTGTAGGACACGGGGCTGGGTTCAGTGTTGTCCTTTCCCTTTCCCCAGTAGAGTTTTGACATTGAGGCATCAGCTTCATTTCGGAGGAGAAATGGGGATGTTTCAGGAGGTGCAGCATGGTGAAGGCGCAATGTTAATTCACTTTGAAGTTTGCAGTGCAGAAATAAGGCCTGATTCACCTAAGTGCTGAAGAGATGAGCCAGTGCTTGAATAACCTGCTAGGGTAGCCACATTAGCCTCATGCTCAAGGTTAACCGATGGATCGCTGAGGTGACGCTGCCAGGGCAGCAGCCTCCAGCTCATTCCCTCTCGCCTCCACGCAGACTGGTACCACCTGTGCATCCTGCCCCTGACGCACGGCTCAGGCTCACTGAGGTCTGGGCACCAGCAGCTGCCAAGCCGCTTCTCCCACCCCCCTGTATTCACTACCAGTGCTTCCTTTCTGTTTGAAGGTGAAATGGATGTGGTGGCTAGAGCAGGGATGAGCAGAGCACAGCTTCAGCTTGGATATTTCATGCTGCAGCAACTGCAGGAGCTGAAGAGTGAGCCAGCCTCGGAGAAGAAGGGAGGACCTGGGGCGGGGGAGACTGAGTGGGAGTGTTGAAAGGAGAGGAATTACATCTTAATTAGAAGAAGGAAAAATGCTTAATCTAATTAGAAACCCAAAGACCATAAATTCTCCCCTGACAATGAGTGACTGACAACAGGTTCCAACTTTCCTCATGCTTCCTTTTTGGATACAGACAAGTAGGAAAAGGGGAAGCACCACAGACCCTTCTGTTCCCCCTGCTTGCTCTCTGATGTGCCACCCACAGTTGCAGCAGCAGTTAGATGGACATGTTTCAACCAGTATACAGAAATAAACCATCCTCCATCCCCTCTGAGGGACTCTGACAACATTCACAGCCGTTATTTTAGTTGGGTGCTGCACTCCCACCAGGACACTCTCCCCACACACGTGCCAGCTGCATCCCCTCCCCCAGGCTCCCATGACTGATTTATTTTATATGGGAATGTAAATCACCAGGAAATATTTAAATAAGCATCTCAATGAGAAACATGAGCAGGTTCAGTGTCTGGACTAGTACATTTTACAAGGCTATTTAGTTCATTTACCCAAATGCCAGTGCAGAAAATAGATGAGTACCTCTCACTGGCACTACAATCAATCCAACCTTCACCCACTGCAGCCCCCCACTCTCCAAACTGAGCCCTTTTTCTTCAGTCCCCACTGAAGGAGAAGCCACAAGAAATAGCTGTTCCCATTCAGTGCTTGCACTCGTCCTGGCTGAGGAGACTCAGTGTCTCCATCCTAAATGCCACCCCTGAAGTCTCCTGTCCCTGGCTGTCAGTATCAACAAGGAGAATGAAAAACCACAAGCACTTACCTGGAGGGGCTCTGCCCACAGCCACTTCCACCCGACTCCCCAGACACTGCCCAATTACAGCCTCTTCCTTCCCTCTCCCTCCTTGACTTTCATTCCCCAGCAGCAGGCTTTCCGTGTGCTCTATTTAACTCCCTACAGCACAGAAATAAATGGCAGAGTTAAGCTGACAGCCACAGAGCCTTATCTGCCTGCTGGATAGTGGGAGTCGATCAGCTCCAAATCCCGTTGCCGAAAGATCGCGTCCTTGCTCTCAGCATCAGAGGCTGCCTGCCACGCTCAGTCTTTCCCCCTTCCCCACCTCACTCCATCTAACTTTGTCAGGGTTATAGATAGCTCTGTTCCTTGCGCTCTTGCCTTTTGGCTCTGTTTTGTAACACCCCATCTGTATCAGCTGGCTCGGCTCCAATCAGGGGGGCTAAGCTTTCAAAAAAACCTAAACCAACCCACCAGCTTCCTTGGGTTCTCTGTGACACGGCTTCCCTCAGTGGTGTCCCCTCAGCACAGGACCCTGCGCAGGCCATGGGCTGATGTCTCCCCCACCACACTCACTGCTCTGTGCAATTCAGCCACGCCATCCCCAGGCATCAGCAGGGGGCTGAGAGCAGGACCAACATACCCAGGCATGGTGGTGGGGTCAGGGTTTCCACCCCTAGCTCCCTCTGCTCGGGCAGGGCAAGTCCAGCTCTTGCACTCAGTTCTAATACCTCACGTACACCTCTTTCTCTCAGGCAGCACCAAGGCTCAAGCACGGAGTGCAGGGTGGGAGGAGCAGCCGTGTTTAAAAAAGCCCTTTCCCTATGTTTAGAATTTATTACAGTGCATAGTGATTAACACCTGTTCAGGCTTTAATGCTGCTTTCTGCACTGCAACACGCACAAAGATGGAGGCGCCTTGATAAACCCAAGATTATTTTAAAAGCGTGTCACATAAACATAACACTCCCCGCCCCATAGATAGCAGCCGCCCTTTGTGCACTCACACACATGTTTCTAAGACTTAGAAAGCAGCTATCTTCACGTACCTATGCAGAGCTGCCAATCTAGCTTACAGTTGCAAATATGTGCACAGAGGGCTTGCGCATGTACCAAGGACTCTTCTGTGACCCATATTTATCCACGTCCATGTCTTGCACAAAACTGCCTGCTTCTCCAAGCATGACATATGCTCAGGTGGCAGGTTGGTAGAGTTAGAATACATAGAGGTTCCTGACTGCTGAAGTGCAAGGGGCAATAAGCTTCTGCATTTATACCTTGGAGAAATTTTAATTCCAAGGATCCAGAAAAACCCAGCTTCTCCAATGCATCTATTGCCCATAAGCACATTAGACCCTTGGTGATTAATGCTCTGCAGCCAGGAGAGAGCAAGAAGGCAGAGAGGATTTTTGAGAGATTCTTTTTTAAATGTTTGCTCTGACTTGTCCTGAATTCTGACTTAATTAGCTGTTTTGCTGTGGCCCAGGAGATGCTTTCTGCTCTGCAGAGCACCAGGCCAGCTGCGCTTCCTGCCAGTGCAGCACTGGGAACCCTGGAGTCCCGGGGCAGCTAGCACCTGCCCACACCCCAAGGCTCTCAAGAGCACCACTAAATCTGGCTGACTGCTTTCCACCTGTCATCCAGGGACCTTTCCAGCAGCGAGGACTCTGCCAGAACTAGGAGTGCCCCCATACACCCCCAGGCCAAAAGACATCCATTCAGAATGAGCATAGCCTTCCTTGGATTTGGGCTCTGAAGGTTGATCTGCATCGCTGGAGCTTAGAATGATCTGAAGTCACTCAAAGGCTCCACAAACCAGATGTTACTCTTTCTTCCAGGCTTATTAGATGGCTCCTTCTCCCTGGAGCAAAATGTCAGCCAACTGCCCTGTGA
Organism: Chloroceryle aenea; assembly: GCA_013399075.1. Lineage (NCBI taxonomy): Eukaryota > Metazoa > Chordata > Aves > Coraciiformes > Cerylidae > Chloroceryle > Chloroceryle aenea. The sequence continues at coordinate 628,418 of VWZY01012097.1, forward strand.
TCCCTGGGACACAGTCTCCAGAGCTTTCTTCCATGTGCCTGTAGTTGAATCCCTGTTCCAAATTCTGGAGAAATGAACAGAGTAGCCTGTGGGTCTGGCTATGGCCTTTTCTTCTTGGTGTATGAAATAGGACAGTAAAAGACAAGTTTTTTAGTTTCAGCTCAAAGCAATAAAATGAAATCATCCATTTCTGGCCCATGGCACCAGTGGCCAAAAATACACTGAGCTGAATTGCCACTTGGACATTTGGCCTGCTGTCAGACTCCAGAGGACTCTCTAATGAGGATTCCCCTAATTAGCTTGAACAGGGAACTTTACTGCTGGGGGAGAAGCTGAGGAGATTGTAATGACTGCAGCACTTCCAGGGCTTGAAAGCTACAGCAGGCACTATCACAGTCTTAAGCAGCCCTTCTCCCTGCCCAGACACCAGAAATGTTTGCAGTAGCACTCTGAAGCCTTAGCTTTCATAAGCCAGGTCCCAAGGAGCACACTGTGAGGGTGGGGAGGGTTTCAGTTTACTGCATCCACATGATGTTTTAGTAACACTTCCTAGTTCTGTGACACCTTCTATCCAAAGCTTTCCATCTGCTTTACGAATGGTTCTTGCCATGGTTGTAGGTGGTGGTGGTATTTTGTATTTAATGACCCACAGCAGTAAGGCTGAGGTCCTCGCCAGTAGTGCTTCTGCTCTAGGTAGGTGGATAAAGCTGTCCCATTTTCCAGATGAGGACACTGAGGCTAGAGAGACAGGTGACTGTGTCACTAGGATGAGCCATAGAAACAGAACCCAGCAACCTCTGTCTCTGATTATCTCTCCTAGTCCTCTGTGCTAACCCTTGGATCATGGCTCAGGGATCAGACTGTTAACAGCCTGGCTTATGAGCATTGGTGGGTGACCTATATTGCAGAAGGGTAGGTAGCAGAGGCTGCAACAGATGCCAGCGATAAATTATCAGGAAATACACGCAGGCATTCATCCCTCCCCCACACTCCCCTTGACAAGTGATGGTAAAGCCCCTTTCCAATGCTGAATTGCTCTAGCCTTTATCAGAAAAGCAGCAGGGGGAGGGATGACATGGAGGACACTTTAAGGAGATTATCTTTTCTTCCTCCTCTTTTCTTGTTGCTTTCAGATTTCCTGTTTATTACCATCACCCATAAGTAGGGTGACAGTGGTACCCCAGAGTCCAGTGATTAAAGCGTGTTGTTCTACATTTGTTCCTTCATCGGTCCTTGCGGGAGAAGAGTTGGCACACAGAGGACAGGGAGACACAGCAGCCGTGGGGTTTATTTACAGCAACTGAAAGTTCAGAAAGTAACCTGGCTGATGAGTCCTGGTGGGGAATCGTGCTCCTGCCAGTACCGCGAGCCGGTGTAGATGGCATGGAGACGATGCCTGTTCTTGGTTCCCCAACAGAGCTAGGTCACTCTGGCAAATTATTGACCACAAGAGGTCACCTTGTCTCAGCAACAGCTCTTTGTTGTTTATCTGGATGGCAAAAGGAGCCAGAGGTGGCCAGGCTCAGCAGCACTGTAGAAACATACAGTGTCTGTCACTGCCCCAGTGAGCTTCTAAGCTGAATAGCTGTGGGCTTCATTTCCAGCACTTGTTGTTTTATTAACACTTGTGTTCAGGATTCATTAGTGTTGTGCTGTCACAATCAATGGAAAGCACATTTTAAATTCACACTAGAAACCCAACTGCAGAAGAAATGTCGCTATCTGACTTGCAGTGATCAGTCATAGATAAGCAAAACACCTCATACAGAAAGCTGTAAAGTAAGTAGAAAGCGTGCAAAACCTGCTTGGTATTGTAAGGGACTCTGCCACATTCCTGACTTGGTGTGAATAAAAACCTCAGCCTTTTCTCTGGGATGTGAAGAGGTCACAAATTTTTTGATCTTTAGAATGGCAGGGTGTAGGCACCTCTGAAATGCAAATGTGATAGGTGGTAAAGAATGTTTCCTCCCCAAGCCCCTCCAAGAAGAAAATCAACATTTTATGGAGGGTTAAACAATGATAGAGGTAAAAATGGCTGCTGAGTTTGTCTGTCTGAACTTGCAGCTGCCCAGCACTTGATACCTCATCATGAGCCTACATCAGTTCACCACTCAAGATTTTCAGAGCTGCCAAGTGCAGTGCTTGCACTGGGTCACTTCAGCTTGTAAATGCTCTCTCTCCTGTCCTGTAGAGATGATTTGTAGGACTTATCAAAGTTACACAGAAAAAAAGGAGTTTTGGCCAGGTTTTCCCAAAGTTTCCTGACAGGCCTGTGGTAAAATCAGGAGAGAAGCCACTTTTCTTGATTCTTCATCCTGTACCTTAACCAGGAAACATTATTTGCATCCCAAGGCTCCCTGATCAATGCACGATAACGAGACTTGGAGATGTTGGAGGGACTGGCAAAACCCCCTGAGAAAGCACAGAGCACCTGAAGGGGAGCCAGGGTGGGTAGCACTGGTGGGAAAGATCCATATTGCTGAGAAGCGGGATTCCTTGGGAAGCTCTGGAAGCAGGTGGGGAGACTGGGATACCCAACACAGGAGTTACAGGAAAGTCCCAGCACAGTGAGAGTGCAGCATATGGAGGAGGCCCAGAGCAGCAGCAGGAGGAGAGCTGAGGGGGCAGTTGACAGGAAGAAATCCAGCCATGTGTGTGCCAGCATCTTCTCCGAGTATTATCGAACGCGACAGACCACGTGCACATTTCCTCCGTGCAAAACGGAGGCAGCTGAGAAGGGAAGCGGATGAGGGAGGGGAGAGGGGCTCAGAGGAGGGACACATGAGCTAGCTATCGAGTTTCCTCCTCTTTTTCTTTGCCCCAGAGTGATGTTTTTGTTCTTCTCACACTGTTGGCAAAAATTGGTAACCGAGTGAGATGTGGAGGGGTGTTCTGCATGAAGACTGAGATAACATTTTCTGATCCAGCCAGGAACAGTTGGCTGTGGGTGGCAGCTTGTCACCAGCCCTGCCAGTTCTAATCCAGATCCCAGTTTTTCTTCTCTCAGCTGTGGAGTGAAGAGCCTTCCNCCTTGACAGAAGGGCTGTGGCTGCTCCTGACCCAGCAGGTCTGAGGGAAGCAGCCTTCTGCTCCCAGTTTCCTTTATACCCTGTGAGCATCCTTCAGCTCACTGGCATTTAAAATGCCACTACTCCCTTCCTGCTAAGCCTACCCTGGAGATGTGGGTGGGTAGCACACTACCGGGAGAGGCTCCAGGCAGAGAAAGAGGCTTGATTGAAGAATCCTGGTCTGTGTTCCTCATTCCCCACCCCCCACACAGGTATTTTCCACACTTCTTCGTTGGATGGTGCTCTGGATCCCAGAGTAACTTCTTGTTCAGGTGGTGTTCAAGGAAGAGAGTATATATGGGGCTCTGAAATTTTGAGGTGCTCCAGTACCTTTCCTGGGTCTCTAGCTGGGGGCAAAGGATCCGTAAGAGGGAAGGTCCTAGCCTGTCCGAGATGGGAGATACATTTACATGCATAGAGTAGTAGATGGAGGTACACCAATTTAGCAACAAGATAAGAAAATTTAAGGGGTGGTTTTTTTGTCAATATAAGTTCTCGGTTCACAGTTTTGTCCCTGGAGAGCTAGACCAGATGTCTGTCAAACAGTATGGCTGAACTGACAAATCAAGGGGCTTTCAGATCAATGCCAAGAACCCCCTGTTATATCTAATGGGGACCAAAGTATTTCATCCATAAGCCTTTCTCCTTGTGCTTCCTTATTCCTAGAATCAGGTGAGCTTCTGTAAGCCTGGGTGATCCCATGCACACAAAATGTCCCACACCATTCACGTCTGCATTAGCCCAAGAACAGGCTTCACCTTTTTTCATAGTCTGTATTCTGAAATATGCTGGGACCTTAAACTCACTAGCCTTCCTAATGCTTGACTCTTCTTCCTTTTGCTCCTGATGGGGAAGCCAAGATGGTGGAGAAGTGCTGCCACATAAGCTGCTGAGTGTGAGAGTCCCTCCCCAGCTTTCTCACCCAGCACCCTGGCTTCCCTTCCCAGCTGCTGGCCTCCCTGAATCAGACCTCTGGCTGCAAGGGTGGTGGCTGGGCCCTTTGGCAGTTGGAGAGAGAGGAGGTAGGAAACACAGTGGGAAGACAGAAGAACTTTTCTACTGTCTCAGTTCACAAGCCCATGCCCTGGGGATGTTCACAGGGGTAGGGATCATCCATGCGTGTGCACTGGGGCAGAGCACAAGATGCCAGCAGTAAAAATTCTCTCTGCTCTTATCGTGAGGGGATCAGTGACCCGGCACGCACACAGCTGCTGGCAAACCTCCCAAGGAAAGGCTGACTCTCATTGTTTGCACACTGTGAATTTATACTCAACTCTGAAGGAGACCTTTTTCTGCCTTAGTGAGTTGTGTAGATCGGTTTCACTTGGTTGCCACTGTGGCACAAGATTGGCAGTGCTGCCTGTTAGAGAGAGCCTGGAGCTCTTCTTCCTCTTCCTCATTGCCCACCATCACCTTCCCAGAGCATCCAAGAGGGACTTCCCTGAAAAGTCCACACAAACTGCATGGGGTGCAGGCTGCTGCCTGCAGCTCAAGGGGTGCCTGAGGATCTCCAGGACACGCTTACACTCTACAACCTGGGAACATTGCCCACAGCTCAACAAGATGTGGTGACAGCTCTCACAACCCAGACATCCAGCCGGGAATCCTTGGATGCATCTGGGTTAGCACACACATCACAGCCCCGTGCTGCAGAGCCTGCTGAGGCTGGGTAAGATCTTCAGATCTGATGTGACTTTAGTTTTCTGGAGGGTTTGCAGCCACAGAAGCGATACAGGCATGGCAACATTCACATCCCATCAAAAATCACTACATGCAAGTAGTGTGGAGAGCAAGGCCCACCTTCAGCCCCTCTGCCCCCACAAAAGGCACCTCATAGCAAAATCACAGCAGCAGCGCACCCTGTTTTGGGGAGGACCAGCAGCAGAGAGCCTCACCAGAAGTGGAAAGAGAACCCAAGTGATGAGTACTGCAAAGCTGTCTCTAACAGCTCCTCTCCAGACTCCAGACTCAGGTCCTACCTTTTTATTCCCTATGTGAGGGCTTGTTCAATGGGGAAGGAAGCTTCCCAGCTTCCCAACCAACATGGACTGAGAAGAAGCATGGTAGCAGGGCCTGTCTTCAAAGTAACAGCCTTTGCTTGCAGTCAGTCATGAAGTTCAAACCTCTATGTCCCCACTGTAAATTTAAGTCTCAGTCCTTTTTGCAATAGATGTGAGGCCCTGCAGTGTATAAAAAAATGAAAGTCTCTTGGTTTTCCATTCATTTAAAAAAAAAAATCAGGAAAGTGTAATTTTCTTTATTTTTTTAATTGCTATATGATAAAATATGTCATTTGGCTTGCAAAACCAAGCACTTAAATGTGAGGTAATAACCTCACAACCTCCATCCAGCCACTTGTGTGAACACATTGCAGCACAGCCTTGGCTTATCCGAGCTAGTACTATTTGATTTCTTTGCAGGACCCTGTCCCATGCTCAGTGCAGAGGACACGGGATACTCAAGATAACAATGAGAATCTTGTAATAAATAAGGCTATTTTTATGTGGTCAGCATTAAATATTGAACCACAGGTTTGGCAGGTGGCCACGGGTTGTACAATCCTACTTTTGGGGGTGCCCAACACGAGACCCATGGGGTCATTTTGCAGAACTGCTGAGCACTCACAGCTTCTTTCCAAAATGCTGGCAGCTCAGCCAGCAAAGTGGTACGGCCTTGAGGACTCAGTGGCAGTGAGAGCCAAAAGGACGCAGGCTCTCATTCTGCACCTGCTGCTCCTTCCCCATGTGGCTAAAGGGGAAAGCTCTTTTCCCTTCAAAAGCAAGGAGAATAGCAACTCTCTCTTGCCTCATCAGGAGCATAAATTCTCTATCATCAGCTATGAGACAACTGTAGCAGTGAACATCTTCAGAACTCCACAAGACAATGAATAATGATGCCTTGCCTGCAGGGCTTGGATGGCAGGTGGTAAACAAATAAAACAGGCACACATTTTGCAGTACCAAAATAAAACCCAGCAGCCCCCTGCTTCACTCCCCGAGCACCGTGTAGCCAGTGCCCTGACTGAGACAGATGATGAAAATACAGCATGTGATCCTGGCCCGGTGCAGATGGCACGCTGCCCCCAGTCCCAACATTTCCTAACGTTCCACTGCTTGTTTTTACAATGTGAATAAAACTGTATTTCACATAATCCTATCCACCACAGGTGAAGCAACTTTTCCTTCCATCTCTCCACCCTGGAACTGAACCAGTTTATACAATGAATACTTCTTCTTGCTATTAGGATGCCCTCAGTTACACAAAGCATTTCTGTGAGCCATCATATTGATGAAGGAAGAGCAGGAGTAGGATTTGTGCTACAAGGTGTTTCTATGCAGTAGGGACAGAAACAGCCCAGGACCCCAACTCCAAATCCTTCCCACTGAGACCTGGAGTGTGTCGTGACATAGCACTCTGGAGCATTAACCGGCTGGCGGGAGCGTGCCGGTATGGTCATCTGAGATACAGCTTGAGCCACCCAGGGCTGGGACAGATGTCAAGCGGAGCAGCTGCTCGTAACCAAACATGGCAAGTGAAGGAAACTGCTCAGTCTCTCTTTTGAACCAGCAACAGGCAAGTGCTGAAGAGTCACCAAAGAACTGCACAGAAATGCCCTCTCCCAGGCTGGAGCCTGTCCCCATCCTGTTCCAGCCCCTGCTGCTCCCTCAACACTCCTGTCCAGGTATCCTCACAGCCCTGTGCTGCTGCTGCTGCTGGCCCTCCCAGCTGCACCGAGACGCAGGTCTACCTTCATCAGGCTTCTGTGGTGCTGAAGAGTCTAGAAAATCCTTTCTGCATCAGGCTTAGAAAAGGCAGAGGAAGGGCAGGAAGCTGAAGACGCTCATGAAAGTATCTGAGCTGGGAGTGCACCTTGCTAGCATGTGGCATTCATTTTCCTGGAGGCAGGGTAAAGCTATGATCTGGTATAAAAATTACATAAGGGGGCTTCCCTCCTTTCTCTTTGCAAGCCAGCTCCTTTGCTTAGGATTTACCGTAATTCCTCCAAGTGGGCAAGATATGCTGACAGAGGCTGCACTGATGTCTGACAGGGAGACAACTCCTGCAAGCCTTTCGCTCATGTGGAATAATTTCCTTGCAAATGTTGTTTGCCCACAGCAGTTAGAGGAATATCCACCGCCTGCCTCCCAACAGACATGAGCAACAAAGCTCAGAAGAAAAATGGTCTGCAATTCTAGAAAAGCACCCCTCCTCTTCACTGCTAAAAGTGTCCCCTCCTTTGTGACAAGTTCCTGTGTGCCTTTAAGGGTCCCTATGTCTTTTAAAGCTTTTTCTCCTCTAAACCCTGCAATAGCAGCTTCTCCAGTCCCTCCCCAAATGAGATTTTAATTTCTCCCTCCATCCTTGGGTGGCAGATGAGGCACTGGCAGCAGAGCAGTTCTGTGCCCTGCTCACTACTGTTACCCTCAGGAATGCTCTGGATGTGGCACATTCAGACTACCTGAGAGTCCACAGGGTGGGCCTGAGGCCTGGCTCGGTCATGACCTGGTTGGTGCAATGGCTACAAACATCCTCTCTCTAACCGGGAGACCTCTGATTTTACTCTCTCTTAATCAGCAGGAGATGCAGGGGCAGTAGTAAACTGGGCAGGCAGAGGGAGGGGAGGCAAAAATGCCCAGTGTGGGATGTATGTGTGCACATCTGTACATGTGTATCTATGCACACATGTGTAGGTGCACACACACATGCACATGTCAATGTATACATACATACTCCTATCCATAGCAGGGTTCACATCAGCTCATCTGGCACCTCCTTCTCCACCTTTCCTGCCAGGCAGGGCTGGAAAAGGCTGGGAAGTTTCTCTGCTGGTGTTTCAACCCCAGCCTCAGTGCTGTGCCTCCCACCCAAAAGTTCAGAAATGCCAGTCTCAGCCTGCAGGGATGCTGGAAGCAACCTGGCACTTATTTTTGGTTCTACTTTTTATATAGCATCCTTCACTTCATGTCCTGTGGTTATATCTGTGAGCTTTGTGTGAAATTGTACATGCACACACACACAAATATACAGACCACTCATCCTAAAGCTGTGTATTGAGTGCTGGACCAGTTCAATTTTGGTCCTCACTTCTCCATTTTAGGTTGTTCTTACTGAGACAGCTGAGCCCAAAATGATACCCAGCAATGCCACCACGGGTCAGATGAATGGCACCTGGCATGCTGGCTCGCCCCACAGCCCCGAGGAAGGGACAAAAGCCAGGGCTCACCAGGAGTTGCCTGGTACCTGGTGACCACAGCACCAAGCGCTTAGCCTCAAAGCAGCAGCTGAGCTGCCCGTGCTGCAGCGAAAGACACTGGTGCCAGGCACAGCTGGGAGAAGTTGCTCCCAGCTGCCCGCACGGAAACTGGACTGGACCAGTACCAGCAGCCTCTGCGGCAGGGCTGTCGTTCTGCCTTGTGGGGAAGATCCTGCACCCTGCCGTCTGGCAGACGGGGCTGCCCTTGCCCGCCACCCTCCTCCCTGGGGGAGGCTGGAGGCTCCCGGAGGCTGCTGGAGGCTCCCGGAGGCTCCCGCAGGGCAGCTCCACTGATCTCGCATAGCCGGGGAGAGGGGGAAATACAAAGACGGGGGTCTTTACTCACCTCTCGGGCTGGTATGGCCCCTCCTGTGAGAACGGCAGCTCTTCCAGCGAACCCGGTACAATCCCAAAGCAAATCCAAGCAGAAAGTCCCTCCGGTGCCGGCTGGGCTCTCCGTGGACCCCAGCTGGCAGGATCCCCTCCTAGCCAGCCGCTTACCCCGCGCAGAGGGCAGAGGAGCCGCACGGCGAGATGGCAGCGTGGGAAAGGGACTGTAATCCTCCGTAAATAATACATAGGGGGCGGG
>VWZY01012097.1:654869-667033 GCA_013399075.1 Chloroceryle aenea
AAAGCTACATTCCATCATGTGGGGGGTGGGGGGGAAATCTCAGCCTTCCACTGCCAGCAAATTCATAGTAAACATTTTAGAACTGATACTCGCCGGGCGACGGGGCCATCTCCCTGACACCTGCATCCTTCCAGGCTGCTGAAAAAGCATCCTCTGTTCTTGCTCTTTTGACAGCTTCCTTTTGGAGTTTAACATGAGTAGCTTCTGGCACTCAGACAACTTGGCAGATGGTGAGTACACAAGAGTCCAGCCACCCCAGAGTATGTGAGTGTTACAGCCACTGGTGGCAGAAGAAGCTGTATGGGGAAGCCTGGCCTCATGCGAGGATCCCACCATCTGCCTCACCATCCTCCCTCCACAGACACTGGAATCCAGCTTCCAGGTCCCACCATCACCCCATCTCCCCCATTTCCACCCCCCCTGCAGGCTGCCACAGCACCGGTGCGGTCTGGGTGAGATGTGTGCAGCTCACAGCATGCTGCTCGCTTTCCTCAGCGTAACTGCCACGGCAGGGTGATGCTCTTTCTTTCCAAGGACACCCACCCTACATGCAGTGGGATGAGGGAGACCATCAGCTGCAAAGCCAGTCAGCTGGAAAGATTCCCAGTCTTTCCTGAGAGTGGCCTACAAGACAGGGCAGAGCAGGGCTGGAGCAGCAGGCTCTCCAGAGTCTGGCAGGGGTCCCAGGATACTAGCTAGAAACCTGCAAGGTTCAGTAACACACTGATGGCCTTCACTTGCCCACTGGACCCTCTCTGGAAGAGACAAGATGATGGCACATGGTACCATACAGCAGCTGAGTGCCACAGAGGGATATGTCTGGATTGAATTCCACTGCCCCCACCTGGAGCTGCAGTGCTGCCTGATGAAAACATCCTGGGGGGCTCTGTGGTCCTACTCCTGCCCTTGTAGGCATTGGGGATGTAAATGGCCCTGAAGCAACCCAAAGAGAAAGAGGAGGAGTGCTCTGCACAGCCATGTAGGTGCCATTATTACTTCTTCACTAATTATTCAGCACTAGTGTTGCTTTTAGTGGAGACAGTGACACCTCTGCTGCTAACTGTGGGCTGAGGCTTCTGCACTGAACTCACTGAACCCTCATGCTGGTGTAATGGGAAAAGGTCATTTTAAGAAAGCAAAATTTCCTTCTAGTCAGAGAACCAGCCCAATGGCTGGGTACTGTTTCTGTCCCACTCACCTCCTCCAAAGAGGACCACCAGAGATGGCAGCAGAATTTGCAGCTATCCCCTATGAGGCCCCAGCTGCTGCTTAACACACATGAGGGTAACAGGAGTAGCCCTATGCAGAAATCAACGAGGAAGAGTTAGACAAGCAAAGGCAGTACTTGTGGCAGTGCAGGAGGGACTGCTTTTTCTGGAAGACAAACTGGCCTGGTGTTCCTGCAGCGAGCTGCTGTGGATGGCAGCTAAATGGCTGCAGTTTGGTCTTTGCTTGAGGAGATGCGAGGAAAAGGGGAGGGACGTTCTCACTGCTGCCCTGCTCATCATCATTTCCTGTTGTGCTTTCTTCATCTCTCTCCTGTGTCACCTCCATGACTGATGTGTGCAAATCGATCTCTTCATTGTGCTGTCATCATGTGAAACCGTTACGTGGCTCCATCTTCATTGTGTGTCTGCGTGTGTCATGCAACTTTTCCAGCCAAGGCTGTCTTCCATCACTGTAAGTAGAATCACTTAACAGAAAAAAAAAGGAGGATTTAGCTAGAAACCCCGGGCTAGGAAAGGCTTTTTCCCACCTTTTGGACAATGGGGAACTTGTAGGAAGGCGTCACAGGGGAAAGGCAGTTCCTGGCTCTATATCCCTGCTCTGCAAAGCAGCAAGCAATGCTTGTTGGTCGTTTAGCTGTTTGAACTGGTAATTGAAGGTCTGCCACTGAGAAGTCAATTAAAAAAAGGGACACACCAGCCTCCTCAGAGATGCTGGGCACAGCCAACACCATCACTCATTACTGTGGCACATATGGGCCCATAGCCTGCGTCCCACGGCGTGTCCTTCACTTTGGTTCCAAGCTGCCCCGTGCTTTTTAGTTACTATGCCAAAATCAAACACCAACCTGTGCCTTCTTGCAGGAAAAACTATACAGGTCTCATAGACTTAAGTTATTAAGAGGCAATTTAATCTACTTTTCCACACCCCATAGTTTAGCTCCTTCTGATGAATCCCAGCCCACCTTCAGGATAATGCAGAACTAGTTCCAAGCAGTTCAGCTGATAAGTAGATGTGCTAGCTCATAAATCTGCTCCTACAGGCAAGTTAGAAATCCCTCCAAGACAGCGTCCAGACTGTGGCTGTGTTTGTATCTCCCTGCTTCCATATCTGGCTTGTATTTGCCAAGTTGCTCTCCGGCCAGCAAGATGGATGTGTGAGACAGAGCTAGAGAAATAGAGACAGTTGAAATGTGTCTTACTGTGTGAAGAAGAGGAAGAGAAAGAGAGCATCTATGGATGAAATAAATGAGTCCCCATGCACTGAGGGGAGTAGCAGGGTGGAAGAATACTATCGGGGCAGAAGGGAATTGACTGAACATGTTGTTAGGAAGGGGCTGTAGGTTTTTGCCAGAGATGTTAACGTTTTCTTGACTGAGTGCCAAGGCTGGTACATGCAAAAAATACGAAGGGAAGGAGACATTTTGTGAGGGAGAAATTATGCACATATTTATCCAGGGATATGTGCAGAGGAATTAACAGGCAGGGATCTAATGCTGACCCTTCACTGACTGTGCACCCCCGAGTCTGCAGCACTGAGCCTGTTTCTGCTTGCAAAGTTCTCTTGCTTTCTGGGAAGGAAAGACTTGCTATTGGAATATGGGCACGATATATTCAGATTGCACACATCATGCAAATCTGCTTTTCAGAGGTGGTGAGAAGATATGTTTGCTTCCACAGATTTTTCACTGCTCTCAGCATCTCATTCCTCTCTGTGTTTGTAAGGGCTTCTGCTCTTATGGCCATCACCACAGGTTTGGAAGCTTTTAGTTAAGCCAAAAATCCTTCCAGCCAAGGCATCCAGCCTGAAAAGGACCATTTCTAGAATTCTGTAGCTCACAAGTTTCTTTTTGACTGCATGGTTGTGTACACAGAGGATATTTTGTAAGATAACTGATTAAATTTTGTGGTTTGTATTTGTAATTAAGTGGCAAATTTTGTCTCATGTCCCACTGTAAATCCACTAACTTGGGTACATGAATTATGCTGATGGGAAAGAGTTCACAGTCTGGGCTCTATAGTTCATAACAAGGCACGGCAGTTGCTCAGAAGGATTGGTTGCCAAAAGTCTGACAAAGTCTTTCTGGAAGTGCAGATGGTAGCAATGACAGCCTGGAATTAACTCACTCTTTGCTATAAAGTTTGCAATTTGTTATCAGCTCCTCTGACTGTTTACTAATCCCTGACCACCAGACTCTTGGAGTGCTGATAACGTTTTGATGTCCAGCCTGTGCATGCAGAGGCTCAGCCCAAGCTTTTTGCTGATGATGTACATGCTACTGGGCTTCTCTGAACTTCTCAATGCTGCTGCAGCTGCATTTCTTCCAAGCAAATTAAGTGGCAGTAGGCTTAAACATAATCTTTGTCATAGGTCTTGTCTCTGTGCAGAAGTTAGGAGATTTTAAAGTGGCTTCTTTTCATTTAGCCTGTGCCAAGAAACTAATTTAAGATGGTTTGTGCAGGGGACTTGTGCCAATTTAGCAAGAGTTTAAAAAACATGGCTTGGTGCACTTAATGAAGTTAACCCAGAGCAAGTGAAAGGCTCAAAGAGAAAAACAACTTCTGTGAATGACTTGGCCCACACTGCCAAGTTTATTTCCCTGAGGGGAAATAAACCTGGTGCACTTCCCACTGCTTCCCTCCAGATGCATAGGCTGCTCCTGGGAGTGCCACCATGGCATAGCTTGGCCCAGGATTACTGCTCAAGTGCTGCCTCTCTACACCTGTGTCCAGAACTGAGGCACGACTCTTGCTCATGTGGCTGTCAGGCTAGAAAGCAGTGCTGGCCAGGTTTACCCTGGGTGCAGATGATGAAGTTTCTTTACTTGATTTTCCCCTGGAGGCCCCATTCTCCAAACCCACCAAGTCCAGCATGACAGTCCTGATTCAACACTGTCTGAGGCTGGGGAGGTCTCAAACCTCCTTCCATCCCATATTTGCCAAGCCAGTGGTCTCATTCGCCCCCTCCCTGCACGCTGTCCTTCACACTGCTGGTTTTTATATTGCTTTAACTCCATCCACTTTGATGACTGCACCAGGAAGTTGTAGCTAGTGAAGGATTTCATTTTTTATCATGGACAGAGTCAAAATGAGGACCTGGATGAAGTCTCTGCTATATCAGGACCCTTTGCTACTCCTCACATGAGCCATACAGTAAATTTTTCCAAGCAGTTGTGCCCCAACTTTATCAGGTCACCTTTGTGGTCATCACAACTGTTCTGAGCTTGAGCAGGCACAGTCCATCACCAACAGCTGTGCAGCTGTGACAGCCCCCGTCACTCCCTGCTACAAGGTCAGGGGTAACACAATGGCACTTGGATGGGTCACATCTATCCCTGGCCCATAATATGTTAGGCTGGCCACCTTGTTCAGAATTGAGAGTTGTTTTCCCAGCCACTAGTACAGCCAGTAGTGAGTTAAGGCTGAAGGAAAGGGCTCCTGCTCTGTTTCTCACACTCCTTTAGTCCATCGGGGAACTTCACTGGCCAGAATACAGTTACCAGCCCTGGAGCTGGTCTGAACTGGAAAGCATTTGTAGCTTCTCTCCTTAGAGCATAAATACAGATATTCTGTGTGTTTCATCAGAAAGGATTAAACCTTTGAAATTCACCTCAGTAAAGGGGCTTCTGCAGCTCATCCTGAATGTCCTCAGGACTGTTTGTCCCCATAACAGGTACTAGTCAGAGGCATTCTCCATCAGCAAAACTGGGAGAGTCTCTTCTGTGCTTCTGCAGTGCAGGGCTCGCACAGAGGGACAGTGAGTGGTGACAGCACAGCCAGGCATTGGTGACAGCACAGCCAGGCGAATGGTGACAGCGCTGCTGCTGGACACTGAAATGACAGAGTGAATCCAGGGTGAACACAGAACAAGGTGTGATGCTGAAATCAAGCGCTATGTTCTTTAGGAGCTCTGCAAAATGAACCTAACTGGGATACCAAAAGGTGGGTCCCACAGTCCAGAAGAATTTAAGTAGGAGGCTGCCTGACGAGTGACATTATTTGAGAGCTCAGAAGAAAAACCCAAGGCACGATTACTGGGGACTCTGCAGCAGGGAGGTGTTCCAGTACCCACTGTATTCACCTAGGGAGACCATCCCTGGGCTGCAGATCCTGGATCTGAATGGATATCTTGTGTCACTGGCTTGCCACGGTGGAGATAAAAATCAGAGCCGAATCATCCTTTTTTCTCTCTCGAACAATTCACATTGTTTAGATGGCAAGCTCTGCGGGGTGGGGCCTCCTCTTTCTCTGTGCTCCAGCAGTGTCGGGGAAGAGAAGACCACAGCTCTCAGGGGGGGTTTATAGTGATGCAAATTACCCCTCAGAATCCAGGATGCCCTTCTGGTGCCTTTTTACCATACTTGTACTGATTAAAACCCACGTTGTTGCATTTTTCTCTAAATCTGCAGTGCTGCTGCTGCTGCAAGGGATAAGCTGGTCACCCTTCCCATCAAGACTCTCTTCTCTGTCCCCCTCCCACCCCTCGCTGTGTTGGTGGAGGGCTGCAGAGTGAGTTTTTTGTCCTCAGACCCAAAGGTGATGTAGAAACCATGTCTCATACTTGTTGGCTGAGCTGCAACCACCTCCGCCCTAGCAACAAAGCCTCGCGTTTCCTTCGGTGACGTTCCCCTGTGCCTTACAGAGACAGGAACTGGGTTTGCTACCTCCAACTGCAGATGATAATTGTCAGAAAGGCCCAAGGCAGCAGTATCAGGCACAGCAGACACTGCTGAACCCCTAGAATGGAAGCCCTTGCTTCTCGACGGAGGCTCAGTAAGGCAGGTCAGCTCCCCCTCATGCCCAGATTAGTTTGGGAATCCCACAGAGTGTGACTGATGAGTGACAGAGCAGCTGCTCCCAGGCTCTGCAGTGGATGGCTCCCTCCAGGAGCCAGCACTGCACATTAGCTGGGTCTCTGCTGGTCCTCAAGAGCCACCCTCTGCTCTCCTGGGGTCTCAGGCCAGCTCTGCTTGCTGGCGATGTTTTCTTTTCAATATGACACATACTCAATCCCTCAAATTGCCCTGTGTGGACTCACTCTGAAATGCCAGAAGGCTCGGGAAGGATCAGCAGTCGATGGAGAACCCGACCACGGTCACGCAGGGTCCTCCCAGGGGCAGAACCCTCAGCACAAGCACTGAGGACCAGCCCGGTCACAGCTTGGAACCTTTGAAGGTGCATGGACCAGGGCTGGATTCGGCAGGAGCGACTTATTAACGCTGCTGGTTTAGTAGACACCCCACACACACTTTGAACACAGGGGTAGCAGAGCCCAAATGCCCCTACCTGACTGGGCAGGGGGGTCCCCGGGGTGCTGTGGCTGCTGCAGCCCCACCGCGGCAGCTTCGGCAGGGCAGGGGCTGCTGGGGGCAGGCGAATGGGAATGCTGGGCGCATTTCTGACATTGGCCGGTTTTCCCACACCACCTAGTGGGAGCAGGGCTCACTGCCTGGCTGCTGCCTGCAGCATCTCCTTCCCCTTCTCCTCTGCCAGGCACCTGCTCTTGGCCACTGTTGTGGCCGCGGTGGGACACACACACTCCAGGCTGCTCCTCCATCCTAGGTCGCCAGGCTGAAATGCTTCCCTGTCAGTGCAGACCACTTCTTCATGGTCCTCCATCCTTCATTTCTCCCTTTGTCTCCTTACCCACAGCTCACAAGCACAAGAAACAAGACAGCCTGCAGCCCTGTGACACCGAGTACCCCGTTTTCGTCTACGAGCCGGCCATCAAGGAGACCAATGGGCTGATCGAGTGTGGAAACTGTCAAAAGTAAGAACTGTGGCTTCCCTTTCTCTTGGGGGCTCCTCAGGGCGTGACAGCATGAGAGCCTTGTCACAGAGCCCACTGGTGACAACAGCAACCCGAGAAGAGTCACCTGCCACTGTGTGCATGGCATGGCCACCGCTGCATCTGCATCTCTGGCCACAGAGCGGAACTAAGCAGCCACCCTGGGCAATGAGGAGGTGAAGTGTCCAGGTTACTGCTCCTTGATAAAAAAGAGACACAAAAAAAAAAATCAAAACCATCTGTTAATAAGCAGAGGTGGCTATAGAACAAAGGAAAGATCATTTAAAAAGTATATCTCTTTAAATCCTTGTGTGTGTATATATAGCTATTTTTCCATTCCACACAGTTCAGAAAAGAACTTTTTCTGTTTTTTTTTCATGTTTCAGGCCGGAGTTTTCTCCTTAGAAATCTTTCCTTTTTGCAATGCTTTCAGCTTTCCTTTTCCTAGGTTCCCTCTTTTCTGTTTTTCTACAAGAAAATAAAAAAGAAGCAGGGGAAGGGGGAAGAAGTGTTAAACTGAGAGAAATGAAAACACTGGTCTACCTTTTTCTTTTCCATTTTCTCTTAAGAAGAGAATGAACAGTCCAAAATAACAGAAAAGTCACTGTGAAAAGAGGCTGTTTTCAGAGGTTGCACAGCAGCACCAGCAATCATGCACGGAAAGGTGACAAAGTTGAATTTCCACTGGCCCAGCTTTTCCTGTCATAAGGTGTCCACAGGGATCTGATGGGAATCCTGCTAAAAAAACAACAAAAAAAAACCCAAACAAACCCAAACAAAACCAAACAAACAAAACCCAAATGCAAAACAACAACAAAAAAACCCACCCCCAAAACAAAAACCCAAACCAAACCTACCTAGTGTGACTTCAGTCTTGGATCAACCGCAGGAAAGACTTAAAGGTTAGGAAAACAGCCTGCACTAGTCAGAGTGGCTTTAGGAAAGCCAGGCCTTGCCAAACATTGTTTTAGAAGAGATTGCAGAGTTGGTGACAGCAAAGTAAAGTACTTGTGTGGGTGCAGTAAGCTGCGTCCTGCTTGGCTCCTTCACAGTTACAGGAGCAGTTGCAGCTTCTGGGTCCCAGGTGCGTCTCTTGTGCATCTTTCATGCAGGTGTTCAGCAGAGGTGTGTGTCCCAGCACAGGCCCTGTGGAGCATCAGCCACTGGCCTGCTCAGGTGTTCAGGCTTTCCCGGTCACATTTTGCAAGCCAGAGTAGCTCCCAGTGGAGCAAGGGTAATGGTGGGTGTAAAAAGTTTGCTTGCGAATTGGTGCAGGGGGCACCTCTATCCTGGTTACTGAATTTTTGCGTGGGTTAAAATCTGCTTGTCAAAGCTCCCAGAGCAGCCATCAGCCAGGAATACTAATGAAAGGGTGGTGCTGCGGTGTGTGACATTCAACAACTCTAAAAGTGAGTACAGAAATCCCCAGAGGCTCTCCGAAGGCAGCGAGGCAAGGTGGTGACCACCCAGGAAGAGGGGGTGGTCCTCCTCTGCAGTCAGGTTGGTCAGGGCAGGGGGCACATCCTCACAAACCTGTATTTCTAATCCAGAAGCTCTTTCCCTTGGCTGAGCGGTGGAGTGTGCAGAGCCACATACTGGCTGAGCACCACAGCCCTGCCACCAGTGCCAGCACACCAACCCTGGCATCACCTGTGCCCAGTGGCCCCAGGCCATCCTGCAGACCCTGCCAGGGCTGTGTGTAGGTGCCCAGTGTTCGCAGAGCCTGCTGGCAGGCCATGGAGAACAGCAGCTTTGGGTGGCAGCGGCCTCTGTGCTGGCAGAGGGCAGGCAATGCCCTCAAGGCACTGGACGGGTGGGTGGTGAATGCTGGTGAGATGCCCAGGCACATACAAAGCTGTGTGGTGGCACTGGCGTGCATACGCTTGGCCACGCAGCCCCTGCCCCTCCCTGTGCTCACCTGGTGCACGTGCCTGTGTGCAAACCCCCAGGCACAGCTGCCCACACGTGCACTCTTGCTCACAAACAAAACCCTGCACGTGCCCGAAACACAGGCCAGCCTCATCCTGCTCTGCCCACGCAAGTCTTCCATCACCTGTACAGCTGGGCAGCAGAGCTGCCAGAAGGCCTGACGTGCGTGTCCTCAGGCGAACGCTTACATCCAGAGACATTCCCACCAGTGCGTGCCTGGGTTCGTCACTGGCCCTTGGCTGTAGGCTGCTTGTCCAACAGGAAGGGGAAGGGATAAGTGAAATTGTGGTTGCAAAGTTAAATTCTATGTTTTTCCTGGCAGCAAGCAAAACCAAGCACCGGTTGGTCAGTCTCATCCTGCTGATATACCATGCAATGCTACTGGGATCCTCCATTTCTTACTCCATTAATGTGAAATTTAGCAAAACTCTGCTCCTCACCAGACCACGTAGTACGTACAGCCTTGCATTGCATAAGCACGTGGATAAGCATATGTTGAATGGTGACACTTCCCAATGGAAGCAGGCCTTTCAGGTGGTGTCTGCTCTTACATGCTGTCCTGGCTGGGGAGGGTTTGTCCCCCATGCCTACAGCTGCTTGATGGGTCTCTCCTGCTCTCCACTGACATCCCATTTCCAGTGCTCTCCATTTCTTTTGGATTTCTTTGCTGTGGACCAGGTGATGCTGGGGCTGCTGTGCTGGCACTGCAGGGGAGGGATGTGCTTTCTCCTTGTTTCACTCTTTTCTTGCAGGATGTTTGTGGCACAGCAGATCACCAGCAGTAACCTGCTGCTCCTTGTCACGGATGCTGTCTGCGACTGCAGTGTCTTCCCACCTGTCCTGCTGGATGCCAAAGAAGTCAAATATATCCTTCCATGTGCAACAGTGATACATAGTTCCACAAGCCCTTTCATCTCCATGTTTGCTAGTGTGGAAAATATGCTCCAGGGTAATTGGCATGGGCATGGATGGCTAGGGAGAGAGATGTGGAGTGGGTAGGGTTGCAGTGTGGTGGAGAGGAGGTAACTATTCTGCCTTCCAGCACCCCAAGAGGAAGCCAACCTCCACCAGTCAACCTGTCAGATGCACTGTATGAGGGTGGGACAAGCCAGAAAAAAGGGTCAGTGGTAGGGTGGGTGCAGCGGGGCTGGCCCTCCAACACTGCTCCTAGCTACTTCCTTAACTCTTCTCTGCTGTGTCCTCATCTCTTGGTCCATGCAAGGAAACTGATGCAGAGCAGCTTGTCACTGTGAAGCTGAGCTCTCTCCACTGCATTCTGGCCACTGTCAGCTGCCCCTTGTTCCTTGCTACTTTCTCGCCCTTGGAGATGTCTCCAGCCCATGCAGGATGACCTGCCCTTCCCTTGTCCTCCCTGCTGTGTCTCCCTGTCTGTGCAGTCACACCTAAATGACTCACATCAGGGCCCCACGGATCTGTGCAGCACTAATCCTCCCTTTCCCTGCCTGCTGCTGCCCTTGTCCTTAACAGCCTCGCACATAACGCTTCCGTGAAGTGTGAACGGATGCGGTCCCAGAAGCTGAGGCGGCGGCCGGACTCATGCCATGCGTTTCACCCTGAGGTACCCCGAGTCAGTGTGGAAGGGAGGGTGTGCACACGGCTGGGTTTCACTGTGAGCTTGCCTGTACCCATGCACACACATCTCCTCCTGCACCCCTACGTGGCATCTGTCATGTGCCCAGCCCCTTGGCTGGACCCAGACACAGCCACGTGACTCCCCAGGGGACTTCACAGCAGGACGGTCACACTAGTGATGCCTGGGAAGGGCTTGCACTCAGACAGCAGAGGGTTGTTGGGTTTCTTCAGGGGCTTCACCTGCAGGAAGACTCCTGATTCCTGTCACCCGCCTTCGCAAGGTGAGCTTGGTGCAGCCAGGCAGCTCTCCTGCCTGCCAGGCTGGCACCTTCGCATGGAGCACGAGGCAGCCCAGCTGCCTGTCCATAACCTGTGCGGTCAGATGCAGACAGGGGAGGGCAGGGACTTTGGAAGGAGCTGTGGGAGGGATGTGCAGGTGGGAGATGATCCTGCTGCAATCTCCAAAGCCAAGGGATGGTGCTCAGGGCGTGGGGCAGAGCATGGCAAAAGCCAAGGAGGTGAGTGGCTTCCTAACTTGCAGGTAGCTGCCACCCTGGCAGTAAACAAGCTGATGCCTTCTCTCCCATCTCCCAGGAAAATGCCCAAGACTGTGGTGGTGCTGCTGACATCTCTGTCTCACCAACACTGCTCCTCCTGCCCCTGGCACTGCTGCTGCAGTGACACTGCCTGCAACGGTGACGCTGCCTGCAACGCGCCCTGTGCAGCAGAGACCTGGGAGGATGAGGCTGCTACTGGCATCCTGCGCCCTTCACCACAAGGTCCAGCGTGACTGTGGAAGCTGCTCCCACTTCAAAAGCTCACAGCAAAAGTCCTGTGTGAGGACCATCAGGGTCAGCTCC
The DNA here is from genome assembly GCA_013399075.1 of Chloroceryle aenea. Classification (NCBI taxonomy): domain Eukaryota; kingdom Metazoa; phylum Chordata; class Aves; order Coraciiformes; family Cerylidae; genus Chloroceryle; species Chloroceryle aenea. The sequence continues at coordinate 666,266 of VWZY01012097.1, forward strand.
TGGCACACCACCTACTGAGCTTCTCCTCCTGGCCCTCAGCTCACAGCTGGGATGGCCAAGGTCATCCATGTGTGGTTGGCAAATGACCATCACCCTCACCCTGCCTCCCACAGACCCACTTTGGGGTAGTTGGCCCCAGGAGGCAGAGGGCTTGGTGAGGCAGATCTGGCCTTAGGGGAGCAGGAGGGGCAGGGGATGCTGTCTGCCTGTCCTTCCGTGTGAGCTGCCCATATTTTGAGCCCCTGGGTCTTGAGCAGCCCAGGCACAACCCTGACAGAACAGGCCCCTCAGTGGTTCCCAGAGGACAGGCAGTATCTCCTGGTCTTGGGAGTGGACCTCAGCTGGGACCCCAGGGGCATGGCTTGGCACCTAACCAGAACTGCACTAACTTCACATGCAACTGGACTGTGGGCAGTAGCACAGCTTGACTAGTTAGCTGCAGCTACACCAGCTCTGATGAGGAGACCCCTCCTAGCACTGCTAGCACAGCAGCCAGATTCTTATCTAGATGTGGACTTACCTTTGGGAAGGGGTTATGTATGACCCACCAAAAGAGGGGGTACATTTCCTGCTGCTTGCTAGTTTCATTGCAGAAGCAGCTAAGAAACAGTCACTTTTTCCGTTGGAGCAGCACTGCCCTGCTCATTGAAGCTGCTTTTGGTTGTCCCAGGGCAAGTAGCCCCCTGAGCCTGGCATTGCCAGCTGGTGGACTTGGGCCATTTTCTCACAGAGCTTTACAGACAATGGGTGAGAGCACCCATTCTCTTT
>VWZY01012097.1:667067-718722 GCA_013399075.1 Chloroceryle aenea
GCTCCATACCCTCTCACTAAAACCAAATATATGGCATATTTTAAATAGATACTTAAGCTTCAGCATGTCATGCTTGGTGCTAATCACAGCCCTACACTACATCACACAAACTCCTCTTCCTGCCCAACTGCAGGGACAGGGTGTGGGTGGAGGGACTGCAAATGCAGCTGCAGTGTCTTGGCCGTCAGGGATGTGCTGGCATGGGGATGCCAAGAACTGCTCCTGGTCACTGCAGCACAGTTTTTACTGGAGCTAGAGGAGGAAGAGCCTCTGGCCACACAGAGTGTGCTGTGAACCAACCAGCTGCACCCCACAGCCTACAGCGCTCTGTCACCTCTGAGGAGGGGTGGGGGTCCCAGTGCCAGCAAGGTACATGCCAGAGCCAATGGCTACAGACACAGGGTCTCACCCAGAGCTCTGCACAGTCCCCATCTGTAGCTACTCCAGCACCTATGGGTACACTCGGGTGACACCATGGGAACAGGCTAGCAGGCCAGCAAAGCAGAACCTTGCCCTGGCCACCTCTGCATGGTAGTCAACTTTGGGAGCCCCCTGCACCCTTACAGCCCTGGCTGTTGGCTCATCCACACAGAGATGCCACCTCCTGCAGGGCAAGCACCCCCACCCTCCTTGCTCACTGACTGCCTGGTGAGCAGTGCTGCCTGCAACACTGCCCTCCACCCATGATAGCCCTGTGGAGCTGCAGGCTCCAAGGCCACCATGCCACCTGCTCCTGCAGCCACTGCCACTGGGGTTAGGCTCACATGTGGCTGCTGCAAAGGGCAGTTTTATGGGATTGGGTTTTATCCTCATACCAGCATTGTCCCCTGCCCCATACAAGCAGGAGCCCACAAATGCACACCAGATGTGTTAGAGTCCATAGAGATGCTGCTCCTCCTGCCACCAGTGTCACCTGACACTAAGGGGACTGTACCCATCACAGTCAGGTCCTAGTGGGGACCTTTCAGGACATTATGGCTCCCGCTGTGGCAGGTTTTGCCTCACTGGAGGCTGTGTTAGAGCAAAGAGGAGAGGAACAACTGCAGTATTGGAAGTAAATGTGGAGATGGTTTCCAGGCTTCAAAAGCAATGACCTTATCAGAGCCAGAAGCAGCTGATGAAAATGAAGGCAGCAGGGAGGGAAAAGGGGCTGCTGTCAAGGCTGAGGAGTCAGAAGCTGCTTGCAGAGGAGCCACCAGCTCAGGGCATCCCCCGCTGGCTGGCACAGCTCCCCCAGCTCTGTGCGCCTGCCCTCCTGGGGCACCGCTCTCAAGGGTGACCTCCCTGTCAGAAAGGTTTAGCAGTCTTATCTCTACTCAGCTTAAAAAATAAATATAAAAGTACACGTTGCCCTGCTGCATAAGAACCACGTTTGATTGCAGGTGCATTAACCCACAGTAAACACGGTCCTGTAAAAAGAACCGCACTGAGAACATGAAGATGTAATTTACAACTGGCTTAGCTGACTCAGCAAGTTTGTGCATGGCTTGTAACTGGAGAGAATAGGACAGGGGTGAGAACTGGATTATTCCTTAAACCAAAAATTAGGGTGAATGTTTGCCCTGACTTAAAACCCGAGCACGTGCTGGGAGCTGGGCTGTAGAGTCACTTGCACATTTGCCAGCCGCAGCATTGAGTGGCAGCAGCAAGCAGCAGGAGGATGAGGTCTCCCCATGTGCACCCAGCTAAAGCGAAAGGAGCTTTTCCAGGAGCTGCCGTGGCCTCTGTGTCACGGCCTCCTGGCACTGGCCAGGCAGCAGGAGCTGGGCTGTGAGCAGGGCTGGCTGGTTCAGCTGGGCCCCGCTGGGGCTGGCAGCAGATGCCAAGCACTCGCCTCAGCCTGCGGGGCCTCGGTCCCACAGACCGAGTCCCAACCTGCCAGACTGTGCTGCCTCCTCCAGCACTCACCAGCTGCTCCAAGTGTCCCCATTCCCCACAGCAAACAGCTCTGGTCCCACCCACACTGCAGGGCTTAAACTGGGGATTGGGGTGTGAAAGCAGACGGAAACTAGTGCTCAAGAGATGCTCTCATGCATCTCCAGAGGAGGGCAGCCCCTGAAAAGGAGTGAGAGCAAAGCATGACCTCACAGTCCCCCATTGCTGGTGCCACTCTGCGAGTACCCCACTCCTGCAGCACAGCTCCCCAGCCTCTGCCTGCAGGGCCACAGAAGGAGACATCTCCTTGTGCCTCCCCACCGGGCTGCACTGCCTGCTCCCACTGTGCCCCGACACCTGCACTCCGTGCCTGATAGGGATGGCCTCGGCATCCCTCCTCTCCCTGGGCTGGTGCAGGGGGATGAAGAAGGTCCCTGGAAAGCTCCAGCAGCACCATTTGGGCAGCACCAGGCACACCCCTCCTCACTGCTCATGGAGGGAGTGTGTTTTATAGACCCACTCCCAGGCTCCCTGCTAGGAGCATGGAAGAGGGGAGCTTCCCTGGGCACCCTTAACAGCTGCCCTCAAAACCCTGGTGGGTGTGCTTTGCCCCCAGCACCCTGCCAGTGCTCTCCAGAGTAGCCAGTACACACAGACTGCAGCACCCAAGCTTCTACAGAATATCCTACTACTGTACCTGAGGTTTAGGTCTTAGTCATTTATTAGGGGGGAAACACAACTCTTCTCTTCCCAGAGTGCTGCTGATCCACCATGGGATGAGCTGCTCCCAGGTATGACTTTAGCCTTGGAAGGTAAACAGCTTGCTTGGTTTTTGCCAGCAAAGCAAAACCCAGGCACACCTACCTCTTTCTGGTCTCCAAGATGGGGTTAAGCAAATTCTACAGCACGCTCTGCTTGATCAGAGATGTCTCACAGCCCTGCAGTAATGGGGAAAAAAAAATAAATCCCAGGAAGAGCAGCTGCTGTCTCCCAACTTCTTCATCCATGTGCTGGTCACAGCAGACAAAATTAGGTCAGCAAAAGCAGAGATCTGAGGCCAGAGAATGTGACCAGCAGCAGAGCAGCTGTGAGAGGAGCAATCTCTCACTTCTAGATGAGCAGCATCCTGCTGCCATCCTAATCCAGCACTGTAAATCACAGCAGCACCTCCTGCAAGAGCCTGCCCACCCCCCTAACCATGCAAGCTGTGGGCATGGGGGTGTACTAAGGTAAGACTCGATGGGAGAAAAGTCACAAGTGCTGCTTTGCAGTAAGAGGTGACTGTCAGACCCACTCGGCCAACATCTGGCTGCCACACAAATCAGGGGCTTCACAAGCCCCAAGTCTGTAGCTGATTTGCTCCCAGGCAGGTGGAGAGGATTCTGGGAAAGGACCTAAAATCCCTCCATTACACTGCACTCAGGCTTCAGTAACAACTCACTGCAGGCTGAGGTAAGCCTGGATCCCCCCCAAACGCTGTGGGGTCACCAAGGGTGTCCAAGCCGCGGGCAGAGACAGACACCTCGCCCAGCATTGCATACATGTGCCCTCCCTTGACTCATGCCTTGGGACAGAGCAGACACATGACTAGACCTTCGAGTATGGCCAGACAGGGATGACTTCATCCTACAAAACTAGTAGGGAAATCAGCCCTGGACTTACAGCAGCTGTTTCCAGCTGGGAGTGGGCACAAAAGCAGCAGCTTTTCATCAGGCTGGCTTGAGTCAGGTTATACTTAGCCAGAGTCTGGCACATCCCAGGCTGGGGATGGCAGCGGTCACAGTGAGGAGCTGTGTGCTCCAAGTGGGTTAAGAGAGGGGTGCCCTTCTCTGCTGCAGCAAGGACTAGTACCACAGTCTTGCTTGGGTTTATTCACACACCTCAGACTCAGGCTCCTCGGAGTATTTTCCAGAATGCTTCTTCTACTGATTAAGCCCAACAGTACTTTCAGCACAGAAACCCCGGGCTCTTCCAGGCCTCTGCTTGTGGGGGAAGGGGTCTGAGAACAGCCAGATAGAACAAGCACTTTTGGACAAAGCAGCTTTTTGAAAACAAGCAGGGAAGGAACATCAGACCCTCATGTGCAGAACAACTCCATCACCAGCTGGACCCTCACTAGAGGGTGTTGCTGCTCCCATCCCACTGGACACTGGGGAGATCCCCGATTTCTTGGGGCACAGGTCATTCCCCAGGTCTCTGACCTGTCTCAGCTGCAGGTTCCCTTACACCACCTCTGTGCCCACTACAAAGAACCCTTTACATCTTCTGTCACTCACCCAGCAAACACTGCTGTCATTACCTCCCATGACATCAGCCAAAGCGCTGCAGCTTGTCATCAGCATGTGACACAAGCTCTAATAGCCCAACTTGAATGCCACCAAGCATGTTTCTTCACTAAATACCTCACGAGCCCTGCAGGAAATTTCATCATCAATTCCTGCTTAGCTTGTTGCTGCTGCTGCCATGAATTTTGGGAGCCCCAGCACCCCGCCTTTCCCCAGGCGGCCCTCCACTGGCAGCAGCAGAAGACTATGCACTGAACCCTGTCTTTACACCCCCATTTCTCTCTTCTGGGTCCAAGCAGCTACTGCTGTCCTTCCTGCTGGTGTTACACAGGGAGATGCAGCCCTCCTCAAGGAAAGGCTGCGGGGATGGTGGCAGGAGGCTGCCAGCCTTCCCAGGGGCCACAGGCTAGCAGGGAAGGGGACAGGGAGCTGCTAGGGAAGCCCCCACACCAAGACTGAATACACTGATGCTGTAAATCACACACAAGCCAAAGCTCCAGGCTGCTTTTGCTCATCTAAATTTCAGCCAGCAGTGGCTTTCTTCAGTGCCATGCAGCCACCCCCTGCCTCGCAGCCGGGAGGGAGCCTGCTGCCCCCTCCTTCTGCCTGGCTGAGGGATGGAGCGTTGCTTGCAAAACTGGCAGGCAAAGGCAGCAAATCCAGCCCAGCTGCTCCTGCAGGCAGTGAGACCGGGGAGCTGGGCCAGAGCCAGAGCAGAGCCCTGGGCTGGCCACCGCAGCCAGGAGCAGGAAGGGAGGTGGTGGCAGCGGCTGCTCCCTCCAGGGTGGGTCGGCTTCCCATTTCTCCATCCCAGCAGCAGCTGCCACCCCAGGGTCCCTGCTGCTCCTGCTGCAAATGAGGAGAGCTGCTCCAGTGCCTGGCACTGGCTGCAGACAACAACCTCTTCAGTTTAGGGGAGCTCGGCTCCAGCCGGCACTAAGGCAAACCCCAAACCATGTGCACAGGCTGGGCATAGTTAGAGATGAAAACGTAAGATAGCTACTGGAGCTGGTTTGAGCATCATTTGCCTCTGTTAGGGAAATGCATTGTTGCTCTGGGAACCCAGCCAGGCCATGATTTTCTCATCTCATTTACAGCTAGACTGGTTCAGGTTTTATGCCAACTGTGAAGAGCCTCTGTGCCTGGTTGTACCACTACAGAGATGAAGCTGCTAATAAGTGAGATCACCATGGATCTCCAGTGCAAACATCTCCCAGCTCAGAAACAACAATAGCTCTGTTGTTCAAGCATGAACAACTCCTCCTTACTAGAGAAGTGAAAGGCAAAGGTGAAGCTCCTGGAAATGACAGAAATAAGACCAAGCCAGCAAACCATCCCCTTACAGGCACACAGGAGTGCCAGGCTCGCATCCCACCACCCCTCCCCAAGGACCCTGCCTTCTTGATGGTGAGCAAGGAATTGGTTTCACTGTGGTCCTCTCACAGCAGCTGAACTGCAGCACCACCCAGGTGATTCTGGGCAGGGGTTTTCCTCCTGTGCTTTTCCTACATGGCGCTCTGTTAAAATAGCCAAAGATGCTCAGGTGGAATGTGCTGGCTGTCACCGGGATCACCGGGAACAACTCCTGCATAAAGAGCAATACAGACCTAGAAATAAACACACATCCTCTTGCAAAGGAGCTGATCTTTTTAGATCTCTTTTTGAACTTCATTCAACACACATCAGTGCTCAGCACTCCTGGAAACCAATCTAGAGAATTTCACCTTGGCACTCCAGACAAATACAGAAGTCCTGACCAGCAAGAAAGTTTGGTTTACAAGTCTTGGTTGGTGCCACACAGGAGACGGGGTCAGGGGGAACCCAAACAAAAGGAAACAAAAACTCAGTTTTGAAGGGAAGCCTCCAATAGCTTCACACAAACCAAAATCTCAGCTTCTAATCATATGCTTCATTTATTTCCAGCTCCTTCAAACATTAGACAGGGGCCTTAGATACTCCCCTTGACTGCAGTACTTCAGTCCATACTCAGGGTAAGTTCACCCTCTGCAGAGAATGCACCAAGTGATTCCCGGGACTGGGCAAAGCCTGGCCACGACTACATGCAGAAGAGGTAGGACACACAATTTTCATCTGCTAAGGCAATTGTTTAGTATCACTCTGCTTTCTGAAAACAGAACAAACCCAATTCATATTCAAATGTGGCAGCTTCTTTTGGTGCAATTCCCCTGTAACCTGATGCCAATGTTCTCCACATTCCTGGAATTTCCCTTTCTTTCTTTAAAGAAAAAGAAAAATATTCCATTCTGAGACCTCAAGCTGTCACAGGTCATTTGCTAGAGCTGGGTCTCCTACAAATCACTGCAAAACATGTATCTCAAGTCAAGCAAGTAACAAACAGCACAGCTGTAGATGCCCAGACTCAGTGTGAGCCGACACAAGAGGAGGATTAGGTGTATCTTGCCCAGGCAGTCCACGGATGTTTGCTGACAGCTGAGGAACAGCAATGAAGGAGCAGAAGGCCACATTCCAGGCACAGGGCTGGTCTTGTCAGCACCAGCTCCCCTCCGTCCCCAGCCAAATCCCACTCCTTCCCACCCCTGCCAGCCCCTAGACCTGCATAGCAGGAGGAGATGACCAATGGGTACAGATTGGGAGGCATTTTCCCTACACCAGGAATTTGAGTACAGGCCTCCTGAACATCTCTTAATCTCAGCCCACCTAAAGATTTAACTACAACCAGCAAGATCTCCAGCACCCACCCTCTTTCCCCCCCCTCAATTCTTGTTCTTCACACCCTCAGTTCCTCAGGCACATTTTTCTCTTTGCAAGCTCTCACCCCTCAGCGTTTCACTGTCCAGAGATCACAGCTTCTGCTCCTTCCATGATGCTCCACCCAGTTTGACTCCTTGGCCAGTTTGTTCCTTTCCTTTGTCTGCTGTCACCCCTTCAAGCCAGCCTGCAGTGGCAAGAGAAAGCCCTTTCAGAACCCTGGAGCGAGGAAGGAGACAGCAAGTAAGCATTCTGCTCTAAAATCTGTAAGATGAGCAACTGGAGAACTGAGCTACTGAAAACTGCCCTCTCTGAACACACCAAAATTGATAACCTTTGAAATGATCACTCACCTGGGTCAGGTGGAGGTTTGGGGATGTGCAGCCAGACCTGACATGGTAGCCAGTCCCAGGACCACCCTGCAGCTTTAAGGCCACACAACAGTATAGGTTCAGCTCAGCTTTCCAAAACAAAAGATGAAACTTAGCACCAACACCAATCCTACTTTGTCCTCAGGTTACTTCTAGAATATATCAGAGATTAAGAACAAGACGACTTCTTGTCCCAGGCTCTTCATTCTTTGCAGGTACAGAATAATTGCATGTTAGGGGAATTCTCAGGAGAAGCAGCTTCACAAAGTGGTGGCACCAGACACACCTAACCCCACCTCTTCCCCCACGCCACTCTCAGGCCCGTACTACAACTGGCAGCTTCACTAGGCATGGAATAAAAATGTAGCCTTTGGAAAAACAAATCTCCCTTGAGATTACTGCTGCAACTCAGAGGCAGTGAGGTCTGTGGACACCTGTCTGCTGTGATGTTGAAATGCACTAGACAGTACTGAACTATTACAGCAAGACCAGGAGCATACTGGATGGGGATTATGGTCATCAAGAGGATGCCATGTAGCAGAACTAATGTTTCTGTTGCATGAACTCCTCCACCCACTGGCTTTTGCCTGGGGACACAAAGCACAAGCACTGATTCAACCTGTACATGTAAACAAGCCTTTAGGCATAAGCCTGGTTTCTTCACCAGCAGAAATCTTCTACCTACTAAGAGCTGTCTGTAAGGGTTGGGAAGGAAGAAAGTGAGAGCAACTCTTCCAGGCTTCACACGCAGTGCAGAAAGACCCAAAGTAGACAATAATTCATTTGGTTCTTTTATTAGCAGAAGTTAAGAATACAGCAAGTAATAAGATCCCATCTTATATGGAACCATCACCAGAGTCCCCCAACCATCGAAACCCCAGAATGTGCTTCATTGCTTCCAACAGTAAGCAATTTTTAAAAAGAAATATACTGAACAAGGCCACTATTTAATGGGGGAGGAAAGAAGCTGTAGGTCCTAACTATTCTATGGCAATAACCTGCACACAGAGCAAGCAAGCCTCCGACTGCTGAGAGTAAGGCATTCAGGTGCCAACCTGGGAAGAGTTCTCAGCAAGAGCTACAGAAAAGTGCACAGCTAGGTTGTTTTTATTGGAACACACAAACTTCTTGAACGGAGAGACTGACTGGGTTAAGAATAGCAGGTGGAGTACTGTGTTTTTGTAATAGTTCTGTGCTGTGTAGGACCAGGTTACAATCACCCTTCGAGGAGTGAACGTGGGATGATCCAGGATGGAGACTGCCACTTCTGCTGGTACTGTTACAGAGGTATGCCAAAGCTCATAGAGACAACTCTGATTCTGATATGTACCTTGCTTTTCTCAGACCCCAGTAAACTTCCTGCCTGCCTTTGTCCGGGATGCCAGTGCTGTTAGCCCTTACACCCAAGTTAATACTGCTCTTTACTTCATCTTAGTACCACACAGACCTGTTAAACTTCTTCTGGCCCTACAGGCATCCAGTGTAGTGGTCCTACTGAGAACACGTCCCTCTACACTTGCAGACTCCGCTGCAGCACCTCCTGCAGCTGACCTTGCTCTCAGAGGCTTTACAAAGAGTCTATCTGGGGGTGAAACCTTAATATCCAGTTGACTTTAGGAAGGCATTCTGCTCCTACTTGACTCCATTAAGCAAAATAACTCCCCAAAAACACACTCCATGGTATCGGGAGAGCTTTGCAATCCACATTTTTCTCTTGAAGGATGAAACTTGGGGAGTCTTAAAAAAATAAGGAACAAACAAAAGCCCCAATAACCACACAACAAAAAACACCTCACACCCCTTTACCTTCCTTCCTTGTGAAATACAGCGGTTTATGAGCTGTTTAACCCATCTGTGAGAGAGGTAATTGCTCTGAATTTCCAACTAAACAGTCCAAGCAATACCTGTGCCATAACAAATACAACGTTCAAGTTTCACCTTACGACTCCAAAGATTCTCCTTCAGTCTGGCTTCTGACTGCGCTCCAAAGATCAAGCTACATCAATTACACGAGAGAGGGGAACACGCCTCCCCTTATATAGGAGGTGTGTCTGCTCCACAGCAATCCAACTGAACTCTTAGTTCTAGGTTTAAGAAATACCAGCAGTCCCATTGCTAAAGCACAGATGGGAAGCAGACCTAAGGAAAAAAAAGAAAAAAAAATTTTAAATGGAACTGCATCAGCCTGATTGTGGATTTTTCCTCTTAAAAATAAAAACCTGCAAACTCCCTTGGCATATGAAGCCTGACACACGAGAAGGTAATGTGCTTGAGGTCTGCAGTAACTGTTAACTCCAAGCCCTGGAGCGCACAGCTTCCTCTTTCCAGCCCATCTTAACCCCACCTCTGTTTCCCCTCACATGCTCAACTACCTTTTGACAAGTGTATTACCATCATTTGTTCAGACAAAACAGAGCAAATGGCAACCACCTACTCAACTGGGAGCTTTGGGTATAGGCAGGCACTGATGGAGTTGGGCTGTTTGCCACTTCACGTGGAGTTATTCCAATGGTGTTCCAACTCGTAGGATGAGAACCCAAACAACTAACTGCAAGATCCACTATCCCAAACCATACAGGCCACACAAGCTTGGGAGGCAGCTGTCCCACACACTTTGGCAGGGTGCTGATGTAACTTTCAAGTTACTCAGGTAAATAAACTTACTAACACTGTGACCTGGATGACAATGTGATTAATCCAGCCTTCACAATCCCTTGTGTCCAGGTACTGAACCTACTCCAAGTGCTGGCCAGGACCCCACATTGCCCAGGGCATGCTGGAAAGTCTGCAGAGCCAACATGCTTCACTCCTGGGAATTTTACCTGGTCCTCCTGCAATCATTTGTTTTGTGCAAAATTGAAACAGTGTGTGGTACTTGCATGTTGCATTCTTTACAAAAACCCTTCCCCCCACCCCGCCCCCATTGTTTAAAACATTTATATAAATTTTATTTCAACAGAAAGTTAGAAATCTTATTTACAATTTGCTTTTCTCCCAAAAGAGCATCTAAAATCAATTCCCAAACCCTTCAAGAGGATATAAATTTAAGCTCAATTTTTTTTTCTTTTTTTTTTTTAAAAAAAGGACATTACTAAGCTATCCCTCCCCAATTCTACAAATAAATATGGCATTGAACAGAAGCCGATTCGGAAAGGGTCCTCTGTAGCTCAATCTGTAGATCCCAAGAATAAATTAGGGTTTCAGAATTTCCTGGTCTTCAAATTGATTTATTCCATTGCTTGAGGTATAGGATTTATCTTGGTTAGTCAGAATCCCCATGAAGCTCCATGCTCCATCAGCTGAAACGTGGATTCTTCTTAGGTATTCCTTTTGCTAGCCTGTATGCTTCAACCGCGCTGGCGGTTCTGTTTTGGTTACGATCGTGGGCTGAAGGCCGGGTTTACTGCATCCCATCTTCCTCTGTGCAGCCTCCTCCGACCGTGAAGCGGAACTCCTGGAGGTTCGAAACCCCGTGGAAGTGCACGAAAGCGCCAGCCACTACAAAGACGTGGAACAGCTGATGGGAGTGGAACTGGGAACGAGAAAACATTTCTTTTCAGCCAGGGTCCTTTGGGTTCAGGCGCTGCCCTGTCTCCATAAACACCCACAGTCAGCTGAAGTACACAGTAACACGTAGCAGCACCTCAAACCATGAGCTGCAGACTTCTCCAGGTGGTCTACTAAAGCCCATCCCTCTCCTGTCATTAGCAAGATAGTCAGATGCTCCACACACACTCACGCTTTTCCTACGGTCATCTTCACCAGCTGTCAATCAACAGATACACGACAGCAGCCTTGTGAAGGGACAGGGATAACGTCAGTGCTTTGAGCAAAAGGCTTAAGCAGGACACTTAAAATTAGTTCCTCTACAGCACATGCTGGTGGTTGATTGATAAAAAGGGCTCTCTCACACAGCTAACAGGTACAAACAACGCTCTGCTCACAGTCATAAGGCTTTACCAAGGGGAGTGTGAATGGTGTTATTTTATTTCTCTGCACAGAGAAACAGAACAGGAAAAAATAAAATTAAAACCTAGAAAAACCCAGATGTTCTGAATGGCTACCCAGGATGCTATTGATTATAGCACAGCAGAATGAAAACCTTGAGGGAGCTACACGCCAAAGCGTGCCCTGGTTTGAGGGAAGCCATACTGATATGGATAATGATCTTAAAAAGTTTCTACAACTGTCTTTGCAGCCTCATGGGAAGCTTGGAAAAGAGCTGGCGGTACACCACAGTGCTTTTGGAGCCCAGCTCACCATGGCAACAAGGCTTCGTTTGGCCATTCAGACAAACCTAGCAAACTGGTGATGGGCAAAAGCCACTCCAACAACCAAGGCCTCGTTCTTACTTCTATACCTCTATAGGCACCTTAAAATATAGCAGGGGAAGTACAGCGGACTTCCAAACTTCCACCTCCCTCTCTACTCTTGCTCCACCCGATTTCTTTCTTTAGGTCTTCCCCACATAATTCACTTCCCTAGCCTTTGTGATCCTTTTCCTCACACCAAGGTTCCCCCACCCATCCACTTGCTCGCCCCACTTCCTTCTCTTCTGGGCCAGAGTTCCCTCCAAAGTCTAGCATCTCTATCCAGTGTTTCCAGTGGCTGCACGATGTGAGGAGCCAGACATGGTGAAGATCCCAGAGAACACATTACATACACAGAGAAACAACAGTGCACTATTCTGCCCAGAAGCAAGGTAAGAGGTATGTTGGCAGGACCTTGCAGACACGCCAAGCCTAGCAAAGTTGCTCAGCTGTCCATTAAAACTATCTAGTACATGTGCTGGGGTGAATTGACACACCAGCAGTCACCTCAGACCAGCCAGTTTGTGGTAACTCAACAATACAGGCACTGGCGAAGCCGGGCTCAGAGCACCCACAGTTGTTTAGCTCCTTAAGACCTATTGTGCTGGTGCAGCAGTTTGGTACTCGCAATAAGAAAACACTGACACAACACCCTCCAGCCTCAAGGGGAACCAGCTTTCGTGTTGGTCTCCTCATCCAGTCACTCTGTAGACTCACCCAGATGTCACACTTGCCAGGGAAGAATCTCTCCGGGATGCGGGCAGCATATAGTGCAGCACCAGTGATGTACAGGCATGCCATGAGTGCCAGCCAGCCTATCTGCCCCATTGTGGCTGCTTTCAGGAGCCCCTCAGAGATGACAAAGTGCAGGGTGGGAATAACCCCACTAAGACCCAGACCTAGAAATACTCCTGGGAGGTAAAGAAAATGTGGGAGAGTCAGGTTGGAACAGTGGTGGTAAAGGGAGACAACGAAAACACAAAAGCTATGTGGAAGGAAAACTCAGTATTTGCCAAAGCAGCAGAGAGGTGACAGCCCTTGAAGCTGCAGGCCCCCAGAAGAGCTTTAATGGAAAGGAAGTTCAAGAATGCACAGACTTCCTCCATACACCAGAAGCTACTTAGTTAAAAGTTCCAGCAGATGCTGAAATATTTCAGTTACTAATTGCATCTGCCAGCTTAATGTACATTAAGCCAGTTACACATCTTGGACCGTAGAGGGCACTGAGACTACACGAACTATGTCTCACTTTACCATAATCTCTCAAGAGCAAGACAACAAGGAGAGACAACAAAGTAGTCCTGGGAAACAGAAAAGAAGCATCTGTGGCTCATCTGGTCTGTCATAAGAGAACACTGTTTATTCATTTAGATTTTAGCAGCAAGTCCAGAAATATTGTTTAAAATAAAAAGTGTGCATGAGGGGAATAATCACATCCCATCCACAGTCTAAGTTTGGAAGGCTGAACACACTGAAGGTACATCCAGAGCTTGTCCAAGAAATCTAGATTTACTGTAGACAGCATGTGCAGGTTAAGTAAAAAAATCTTACTGTTCAACCCAGCTGCGTGCACATTATGTAGCTGCCCCTAAGCTTTTCAATTTCTTCCTACCTCATGATGGGGGGGATGGGGGAGGCAGGGGGACGGACACAACAAAAACAAGCCTAAAAATAAAAATCTGGTTTTGTTCTTTTGATCGTGTGAAGAGAAAAACTGGGTTCTTAAGTAGGTATTCTCTCTAGGCAGATCATTCCAATTAATTCAATCATTCAGTGATTTGACAGGGTCTGAGCCTAGTATTACAAACCCAAGACAAGCAGTAGAAGTACACATACACACCACAAACAGTCGTTTTTTGAGAGCACTAAGTTGCTAGATGCAGCTAGAAATACTTTGCACTGCCTTTCCTACTGCGTATGTTACTGTCCATTTCAGCAATGCACTTCCAGGATTTGCACTAGCCCTTATCTGTGCCTTCCGTGGGCTATAATCCATGCCATAAGGAAATCCATCAAGCTCCCAATTCCAGACTATTAGCTCTCTATAAAGTTAAGCTCTCAAGTCTTCCTAGGACAGTTTTTTCCAAGTGGCAAGCAGGAAGGAGGAAAGACAGTCAAGAAGCAGCACAGTTAACTTCAGGTCTTACCTGCCCTTACACCCCGGTATTCAGGGGTTGCAAACATGTCCCATTGTGAGACAATTATGGCTGCGATGCCCAGGACACAAATCACAATCAAGTAGATGAAGCAAGGCTGAGGGTTGCAGTAGAAGGAGTAGTACAGCCATGGTACAAAGCTGCCCATTATGAGAAGTGCAATGCCAGAATAATCCAGCCTAGAAGGAAACAAAAATTAGTTTGGTATGAAATGCAAACCTCTGGAAGTCCTCATACCAATGCTCTCTCCCACTGTCTACTTCTTACTGCAAAATTAAGTTATTCTCACTATTGCAACTTCCTGATGGCAACTTCCACCAATGCCCTCCTACAGTAATGGATTGCCTTGAGTAAAGCCTGTTTTGGAGTCATCAGCAATACATACAGCAGCCTTTAGGCCAAATCTTTTTGGGAGGAAACTCACATTTACATTTCAGATGAGGAAAAAAAAGCAGAACAAGAGTCCTCTGCACACAAGAAAAGGCACAGCCAACACAAACACTTTAGTACCTGACAAGCACGAGTGAGTTAGGCATCAGCTCAAGTGACTACTGGGGAACAAGGCTGCAATTTTTCAACCACACTGGTTTTCTATGCCCCAGTAAAAAAAAAAGAATTCTGACAACTATTACTTTTTACCACATCCCAACAAAATGCTCTTACAACAGGTGATGGTATTGGTTTTTTTCCAGTAGGGGATTTTAATCACTGGGCTACTTTTGAGGTTGTTTTGTAGATAACACAATTCTAGGTTGAATAATCTTAGGAAATACAAGATATTTAGCAGCAAGGACAGAAAGAATGCATAGTAAAACCAAAAGGTCAAGACATCTTTGTACCCACTCTGGAGCTGTCTTACATAAGTTTAGGATTCAAAGTTACTTCAAATAGTTAAAATGACAAGAGACAGTTTCATTAAAAATTCAAAGTCCTGCAACTAAGCTCTGGGTATATTCCTTACACCAGTGAGATGTGCACACACACCTACCAAAGAGCAGAAAATGAGGGAGTTTTAAGACTAAAAAAGCACAAAAATTCATGCTGAAACAAGCAATAATTAGAAGCTGCCTCAGATCTCTGCTCAACTCTGTTCCAAAGTACATGCAGTCATGCAACGAAGAACTCCTACACTGGGGCATCAGGCATAAATCCCAACCCTGTTTTCCCACCTGGTTCCTATTTGGCCTACCCTCTCCTCTAGGCACTTACTTGGAGAAGAGCCGGGAAACACCTTCTGAGTGGCAATAAACTGTGTGGAAGAGCCACGAGAAGGAGAGGCAGAGTATTGCTCCCAAGAAGAACAATCCAACCACCACTTTCTCCTGCACAGGTGCTACAAAGGACATGTTTGGCCGGAACATGTAGAAGATTCCCAGACAAAGGAAGAACACACATCCTGTAAAACAGTAAGGCAGAAAGGTATCAAGTTCATGCATACTGAAAGGTCTTCTTTATAAAAACATGAGTTAAATGTACAGGAGCATTAAATATAGGAACTGCATGACAACCAGCAGCACAAAAATCAAGTACTGCCCTATGTCAGTTATGCATTCCACCCACATTTCTGTCTCAGACTGATGCAATACAGACTTACATGGACTACATATTTTTCACTGGTTTACAAGTTGCTTGACAACTAGTTGGACAGTCTAGAAAAATGTAAAAAAATTAAAAACTCTGTTGCAAAATGTTAAAAGAGAGGGTATAGTTCAAAGAAACCATTTCCCTTAGAAGCATCTTGGAAGCTGAAAACCACTCATACAAGCAGCAGCTTAAGTGTGTTCCTGTGGCAAGAAATGTGATCTCAATTAATATCTACACACTTGGGAAAAAGACACTACCAACCAGTAATAATTAAACATTTCTGATTGTTAATATAATTCATTTGTATTGAAAGCCATATTGAAAGCCATAATTAAGGAAGTCCCATCCAAACCTGGTGGGACAAAATTATGAGAGATACCAACCTCTTAATTTATCATCATGTCACTAATGGAATGATAATGCTGAGCACCCCACAACTCCTGTCTTGCTCTTAGAGAGAGCGAGCAAGGAAACCAATTAGTATTAGAGCAAGCTGAAGATACCTAGAAGGTGTGTCCAGATGTTACCAGTCTCTGTATGTATTCTGAAGATACTCTTGAAACAAGCCCGGAAGGAAGGCATGGGTGGTCTGTGTCCATGCAACAGGTAGTCGTTGTCCTTTAGCCAGTCGGGCAGAACATCATGGGGTATGACTCTCCATCGACCCTCCCATACCTGCAAGTTAGAAGATTGTAGTTAAATGCAGGGAATGAAGTTCCACTGAGAGATGGCAAAAGGCAGAAGCCCCATTTCAGTATCAGTAAAAGTGATAGAGTTAATCTGTGAGTCCTGTAATCAGAAAAGGGTCAGAGGGACATCCATGGGGAAAAAGCTTTACACTGGAACAGTATCATTATGAAGCTGAGCTGCACCACCAGAGAAAGAAATACTTCAGCATTCCAATGCATGGGAAAGCTATTGGTCTTTTTTTACTGCTAATGAAGGGAAAGCATTTAATTCATTTCCATGTGCTGTTATTTTTGACGCATTGTCCTTTGCAATTAACTGAAGCCTACACCTAGCTCTCACCAAGAAGTAAAAGCCTGTTCTTCCAACCACAAGCCTATCCAACCATGTATCTGCTAGCATTTGGGGCAGTCTAGCTAAAAAGCTACCCATCAGCACTAACATGGGCCAGAAAGCACAAAGTGGCAGGAATCCAACAAGATGGGTCCAATCCCTTATCCACACTGGGAAAAAAAATGCTCCCACATTCCCAAAACAGTGACAGATCAGTTAAGGCATCAGGACTCAATTCCATCAGACTGCTTCTTTAGAGGTAGAGTGTGCACATGCACACACTGTTCCTGCAGCTGGTTCCAAAGTGTGCACAGACATTCCTAGTGCTGCGTCAGTAACACAAGATACACGGAGTCTTCAGTTTGGTGGCAGCAGCAGCACTGCCAAGCAGAGGGTATCAGGGAATTTCTCTATGTACCGGGGCTGTTTCTGGAGTGTTCCTTGGATTTGTTGTCTGGGTGGTTATACAGGAGCGAACCTGAAGAATCCTGAAACACTAAGTTGAAAAAAAAAAAGCTACAGTCTTATTTCAGTTTCAAAAATCAAGAGCCCAGAGTTTTTACATCAATTCTCCACACTCCTTCATGGAAGCAAAACAGAAGTAATCAGAATAACCAATTCAGTTAAAGACTGGATTCTTAAATACATTAAACAAGAGAATAACTAGTTTACTTCAAGAACCAAAAAATTAAACTGAGGTAGGAATAGTGGGAGGGAATTTATTTTATACAATCCACCTGCAGAACATATAGAAAGGGGGAAAGATGCATAATAAAAAAATTAAACAACCCAAACAACAAAACCCATACACAAAAGATGAAATACTAACTAAGGTCCCTCTGTAAAAACTCAAAGAATAGTTCATAAAACCAGCAGGAACAAATATATAAAGGAGGGACAGAGACCAGTACAGTCCCATGGCTCTAGAAAGTGGCAAAAATTGAGCCAAGGTCAGCAGTTAAATAATCTACAATGAATTTACTTAAATGCAGTTTTAATACAGTCTTGGTTTCTCTTTAAGCAAGGGACAAAGCTTATTCTACAATGAATATAAGTGGTGCTGGAGAAGCTAAATATTTGCAAGTATGAAGAAACTGGGGAAAAAATGGTCTTGCAAATGAAAGTGCCTTGAACTAGGCAGCTTTTACTCTGCTTTGCACTCACAGGTATTTCCCAAGAGAGACTCCTCACTTGCACAATCAGCTTTAGAGTCCCATTTGCAATCCCTATTGTTCCATGGTTTACAATTCAGTCAGTCAGGACAGACTGAGATCCTGAGGAGCCGCTGTGTTGCCCATTCAGGGATGGTGCACACCTGCCCTCCCTCACTCCTGTAGCACAGTCACTGCAGGTACAGTCTGTTGCCCAGTGGAGCTTCCCTGAAAAGGGAAACTACTTGAGCAGATGCCACATCCTTACCTTACACACAAATTCTTCCATTCTCTCCATAGCATGGTGGGCTTGCAGAAGAGGTGACATACCCATAAATCCTTCGTCTTCTTGAGGTGACTCATCGTTGTGTTTATAATCCTCAGAACACTGCAGGGTGAAATAGAAAAGGAAGATGAATAAAGAAAGCTGATAGTTTTCCATACAAAACTATGAGTTGAAATCTTGGCAAATGAAGTCTTTTTGCCTTGGAGGGCACTGAGGAAGGAATTCAAAAGAATCAGCAAAAAACATTGACATTCTTAGGTATCTGAGAACAGCTCTCATGTCTAATCCATTTTCCCTGTTTTCACCAGGTGTAGAAAAAA
Organism: Chloroceryle aenea; assembly: GCA_013399075.1. NCBI lineage: Eukaryota > Metazoa > Chordata > Aves > Coraciiformes > Cerylidae > Chloroceryle > Chloroceryle aenea. The sequence goes on from VWZY01012097.1 coordinate 685,156, forward strand.
AGCAGAGTTCTGTAAATTATGCTTCATTAAAGCCCAGATACAGAGTCTAAGGCTTGCAGCCTACCCACCTCCAGGGAAGGATTACTTCCTGTTGGATGTTTCGATGTCACTGTGCCTGCCTTAACGCCTATAACATATCTGGCATCTTAGGATAATAAAGGCAAGCCAAGGAGAGGAATACATTTACCTTGTTATAAAAGCTTCACCTCCATTTTCAGTTCAAATCTGTCATCATTCTGTTTAACTGTCATTTTTGCCCAGCTCTTAAGCCAGCAATGAACATTTACTCATTTGCCACAAACTAGTAAGAAACCTCCACCACTTATGACAAAGGCAAGTTACCAAGGAAAAGCAGTAACAGGCATCAGAATTTTAAGGAAACATTAAAAAAAATATCTATATCCTCAAGGTGTACCGAGAAAATTATGAAAACAAAACAAACCTAACACCTACTGAGCCTGGATATTCCACTGGTACATGTCACTAATAACTGCAAAGGAATGGAGTTTGGTAGTTTCCTACCCTATGTTGACTTAGTCCAAGCCAAGAAAGCCCCCCAGTCTGTACAGAGACTGGCTGCCTCCATATCACAAGCCACACTTTTTTTTTCTTTTCTTCTATTCCTGTATCAAGGTTAACAACTTGAAAAACAAAATCACTTCCCAATAACGTCATTGCACAGTGAGGGAGATGCTAGCATACAACCCCACATTTTGTCTGTGAGTTACTATTGGTAATGGGCAGGTTAAGGTCCTGAATGCTGAGTCAGATCAGATCTGGCTTTGCTTTGTCCCACACTGTGGCTCTCCATTTCAAGTGAGGCCTTAATTATTTCCATCAACAAATTAACTGAACAAGTAACTTAAAATTATTTTTTTTTAAATTTTATTTAATAAAAAGAGATTGTTTCCAAGCTACAGTGAGCTACCTAGATCCTTCAATATCTTGGGCTGGTATTGTTTTGGTTCTGTTTGGGGTTTCTGTTGTGTTTGGGGTTTTTTTGAGAGAGAGAGAGAATGAGAAATGGCATGCTAACACTTGCCAAGGCTTTCACTAGCCACTGAAGCTTCCTCTTTTGAAGAGGTCCCTCCACCACATAGTTCTTGACCAAAATTTGCTTATTTGATTCCAAATCTCTATGTCATACATAGTACAGATCCTTCACATTTTATGTATGACCTCACATTTGTCTACACCAGGATTCTCAGCTTTCAATATTATAAATAACTAACTCAATGTCATAGAAATGTAGAATGGTTTGAGTTAGAAAGGACCTTTAAAGCTCATCTAGTCCAAGCTCCCTGCCTGGTGGTCTGAATAAGAAGTTCATGATAATCTGCACAGTCTTAAAACAAACAAAAACACCAAACATCTCAAGATTCCAAGAACACACCTTACAGAAAATCAAGGCTGGTGTTTAAGTCCCAGTGTGCTCGATACAAGAAGCACTGCTATGCCTTTTAACCACCCTAGAATTCCCACCTCCAGCACCACACAATGGGAAGAACAAATTAGCAACCCTTACCTTACAAAACTGGGTGGACTGCAGGAAGAGGTCCCTTACAGCATCAAGGCCTCTATTCCCTGCAGTCTGCCCAGCGACTCAAAGCCAAAAACGTGTTCAGTTCCCCCTCTCCACATGCTCCCATTTCTAGAATGGTGGGAAAGTTTAAATTTGAACAGTCTGTAAAGCTCCAAGAGCACACCCATTTATGAACTACTCCAAGATCTCTGCATTTTGGCAATGTGCCTACAAACAAATCACTACTGAACTTCATTTGGTGATAACAAGAATTTGTAACATATATACAGTCCAGATTGTTGCCAAAAAAATTGAATTGATTTTACTATCTCCCTCCTGCCACTAAACTGCAAAGTTAGCATTCAAGAAAACAAACAAACAAGCTACAACAAAAAAACAACCTAAAGCTCAGCTTCTTTGTTCTTTTCTTGCTAAGGAGGCAAAATGAGGTTTGCTCTGCAATGTTCGTCCTCTCTTGACTCCTTCCTGTTCTGTCCCATTAGAAAGAACATTAAACTGTGCTTCTTGGAAGCTGGAAATATGTATCTGAAGTGTAACACCAATGTCAGTTTTCATTTGGAAATCTGATGGAGTCTATTGACCTTTGATTTTTCAGACAACTGAAGGAAAAAGCCAAACACACCACTTCTCTGTTCAGAAGGCATGCTGTTGTAGAGTTTCTACTGGGAAAAGTTCTGTCCTATCTTACAACTCCCATGTTCTCTCCCCTTTGGCTGTTTCTGCCAGAAATTCAAGAATAATTCTAGAACACAACATAAACAAGGACACACTTCATAGTAGTTTCCAACTACTTGGAAGTTGTGCCCACAGAATCACGTTTTAAAATGTGATACACATTGGGTGTATAGTCTCACTTGTCCAGGACCATTCAAGAAACAAGAGCCCAGAACAGCTCTGATACTCCCACTTTTAATGAGGGATGGTATATCCTGAATCAAGGCTTTCCAGAATAATTCTTGCCTTTGTACTTTCTAGATCATTCACCAAAAGAATCTGCACTTGGCTAATGCTTCAGATGTTCCTTTACGTCACGTAACTTACTCAATTTCTTTTAAAAGCAGTCTCAAATTTTGACTAAATAATTCTGAGAAGTCTATACAGCATTTTAGAATATCTTTAAATAAAAGCCCTCATTCATTTTTAACAAGCAAGCATTAGCTGTCATTCTTCTGCTGCACATATGCTGCAATGCATAGAATCAGTCTTTCATACAACTTAGAAATGATAGCTTCTCTATACTTACACCCTGGGGGGTCTAGACACTTAATTCCATGGAAATGCCAAACAGTCCTCCCAATTTTAGTTCTGCTTCCTTTGCAAAATCATAGTGTGTTAAATCTACCAACAAACAGCATAGATACCTAATGAGACAGATTTATACTACAAAAGCATGGATGCATCCTCAGTTGAGTAACGGCACCAGAGAATAACCTAAACCTGGAAGACAAGTGACAATGCCCAGAAGAGAAAAGTTTTACTGGTTTCTTCATATTTGCTTCATTTTTGGAAGTTTTCCAGGTTCTTCTGTTAGAACAGCAATAGACAAGAGGGCAAAAAAAAAAGGTAGAAATGAGATTTAATTAAGCCATTTCACACAGAGTTTGAGGAAACACTTCCAGGGACAGATCATCTTCTAAAGAGCAGTTTCAGAGTCTGATTTGGTAGGGATTGGAAAGGTTTAATGCCAAAACCATGACTTAGAGCACAGGAGCAAACAAGAGCAAGAAACCCAGGAGCCCAGATACACACTACCCATCATTAAATAGGTTAAAATTAGCATTGCTATAAAAGAGTGCACTTTGAATATCACAAAAGTAGATTTACTACAAGAGCCTGTTGCCTGAATACTGTCCAAAAATGTCAAGACATCATAGCCAGATACCCTGTTAGAGAAAACTGCAGTAAAACTTGCTCTAGTAAATGCAATATATTTCTCTTGTCTACCACACCACCTTATACATCTCACAGAGTACAAAAACTGTTAACTTACCACACTTCAGTCTGTTAATGGACACAGGCTTTATTAATACCCTCACTGTGGAAAAGCTATAGGTCAAGTCACAATGGTAGACAAGGATTCCAGAAACCCTTTTCCCACTTTTGAGAAAGCTGTGTTTTCTGGACTTCAAGTGGTAGAAATGTAGGTGAGCTTCCTATTAGATAATGAAGTTGGTTCAGATAACCAAGGGATTTAAGGAGCTCAAGCCAGTGCAACAAATGGAGCATCAGCTCCCAGTTTATGGAGATCCTCTACAGAATACCTTCTGTGGATTGTGTGCAAGGCCAAGTTTCTTTCTGACACAGACCAGCTGGATGCCAAATGATCTCCAGTCCTCCTTTTTGTAGTGTTTACCAGTCAGAAAGGAGCCTAAGAAGGCTAGGCATGGATTACAAAAAGTTAAACACTTCAGTAAGTTGCTGTACTCTCAAAACTTCCAGCAGCTTTCAGACTACACTTACAGGGGGGTTGGGCTCGATCTCCAGAGGTCCCTTCCAACCCCTACCATCCTATGATTCTATAAGTCTCATGTCTCAAAGCTCAACTGTTTGCGATGCCATCAGGATGTCACCGGTGTCCTAAAGCCATCATCAGAGGAATTTCCAACGTGTGATACAGTCTGAATCTGTTCTAACCTTCTTGTTGCTTCCTTCAGCTGCTGACAGATGCTCTCCCACTCTTCTCAATCTCTATACTGACAGAACTTTGAACTGGTACAAACACACCATTGTAGTAGAGGCAAGATAGTTCAGAAGAAGTGTCTCTATTAACACTGAGTTGTGAGATTCTATACAAATCAGCTCTTCTATACAATTCTCTTCATAAAATGCAAGTTAGAAAACATATGCTGCTTCATTTACAATACCACTGTTATCCCCCACATTAAACTGAAGTCACAAAGTCTAGACATGACTTGGAGTTTCTGCTCTTATCTCGATCTCATCAGATGAATGATTAATAGTGTTTAATGTGACATTCAAGTCATGTAATGTTTCTTGGGGCAGCATGCCAGACTCAGTAACTGAAGCCCATTCAACATAATGGCCAAGATACCTTCAAGGCTGCAATATAAAAATGCTACTTTTCTAAGCAGTCCTGTGACATCCTTTTCAGCCAGCCAGATCTTTTTTCAGCGACTCCTCGCTGCCCATTCTGTCAACTGACCTTTTATCAACCCATCTTTTGTGAGGGGAAAGCAGCAATGGGTGGTGCCATGCCATATCCCCTAAAAGCCTGCTGCACATTTTCCAGAATTCTGTCAACTTCTGTTCTTTGGGTTGCAAGTAATTAACTGGAAAAACACAGCACCTTCAAACTTCCCCTAACTTCTGCACACGACAAGCTATTCTAAAATAACAGCTTCATCATTTAGAGCTTCTCTCAATCTGACAGGCTTGTAAACACAGACACACCACCCCTTCCAGAAGGCCAGCTACGTTCAACCTCTACGCAGGGTGTGCAGAGCTGGTGTTGCTGTCACCACACCAAAAAGAAGCCTTTCCTTAGAGCTGTGCCAAAGACCCTTTCAGCCTATTGGTCAAAATGCTAAGTGCTTGAAGGTTCCTGGAGTTTAGTATTTTTCCTTTGTAGGTCACCTTATAAAAGCTACACTCCATTTAATATAGCACTTGGAAAGAGTTTTATACAACTGGTCATGGGTGACTGCTTGCTGGCACTCATTAAAAACAAGCACTAACAGTTAACACTCGTTAAGCAAATAGTCCTAGGACAGAGTCACATTTTGGCTTCTAGCAACTCTTACTAGAACTAGCTCCCTCACTAAATGTCTTCAGCTACAAGGGTTTGTTGAATCCCTAAGCAGCAGCAACTACAGATTTTCTATCAATGCCCTGTACTTGCCAGGGCCCAACAGTACACTTTGTGGAAAAACCTGCAGAAATTGCTGCTGCTACAGAAGAACCTCATGTGACATTTTCTGCTCCTCTGTCATTGTTAATCCTGACAACAGAAAGAGAGCAAGCATGCTGAGTTTATAGACAAAAATGCTCTGATAAAAAGTTCAACATAAGTTGAAATACTGTCTACTCATGTTTGACTAGGTCACCAGTTTGTCTTTCCTGCAGGCATTCGAGGTCCAAAAGCCAAGTAATAAACCAGGCACATCAGCTGTCAGTGAAGGATTCATCGGCATCCTACCTTGGAAACCATCTCCATAGACATATCACATGCCTTTGTACTGTTTAAGTGGGAACACTGTGTATCCAAAAATGCTTTGCTGTACAAAAAAGGGCATATTTATAGGGAAAGATACTAGATTCTAGCACTTACTTCAGTGACTAGCAGTCTGAGTAAAATATGCATTACTTACAGTGCTTCCAACAGCAACAGAAGGAGAAATTCAGATCAAGAACTTTTGATCAAAAGTAAAATGCCAATTCACATGCTTTCAAAGAAATAACACTGTTTCCTAAGAGTTGCAAAAATGGAGGAAAGGCAAAAGTGATAAACAAGTCTACAGAACAACATGTTTTGAATATAATCTGCTTTAAAACAAAAGCAAAGGCAATTTTGGTGGGAGCTCAAATTCTGCTTTGCCAGGTTTCTGCCATACACACTTAAAAGACCTCTACCAACAAATTCTGTAATGCAATGCAAGAAGGTGGCAAATACAGAAGCACATACCAAGTTTACTCATTAACTCCAAAGTACCAATACATTGAAAATTAAGTTAAATGTTTTCAACCTGAGCAAGAAGTTTGTGAGTAAATCTATAAAGGAAAAAAATTAAGGCAGTCAGAATTTACAAATATCAGCTCCAGCAACACCTTAAAACTCAGATGTCTACCTTTGACCTTCAAGACTTCACCCCAATCTCTTTCACTCAGCATGCACTAAAGACAAGTTGACAATTCCATTAATTTACATGCACCTTTCTGTCAATACCAAAGCCATTTTTGTAGTCTATTTTGGTACATAATATGCACACACTTCTAATGGAAATGTCTTTGAGTAAGCTATAGGATTCAAGTTAAGAGCCTCAAGACATTAGCTCACTTTCAATTATCCTAAAACTTTTATTTTTGTACCTGAAAACCTCATGTCCCTTTGCTTCCCTCCTTCAGGTCACTTTAGTATTATGCTCCAGACAGACACAGCTACCTGCTGCTGTCATGACATTTGTCAGAGGTCAAGTAAACTTCACTTAAGTCAGTTCCCTGAGAAGCAATCCAGATTAGTATTTGCCCAAATTTCTTCTGTCCATTCAGAAGGCTGGAGACATATGCACACTTCCTTGCATACCTCCTCCCAAACCCTTACTGTAGTTAACACACTCTTTAGAGCAAAAGGTCTCCAGTTCTCGGGTGCCACACAGGGCAAGTGCTCAACATGCTCAACTGCATGAAAGGATTCATCATCTGGGAAGAGAAAAGCCTGACAACTGGGGGAAAAAAAGCAAAGAAAATTGTTCTTTTGTTTACATCCTGTCGCTGACAGGTTAAAGTACAAGACAGAGTCAAGCACAGGTTTTTAGGGCTGCATAAAGAGCCCATTCATCAGGTTATAAGTAGTTGCAAGCATTTCATTGTGTCAGCATAACAAAGCCACAGTAGAAGAGATTTCTTTAGGAACAATTACTGCTGGAATTACAAAGGTAGTTAAGACATAGGAACTATAGGACAGAAGGGATGCTGGCCCAAAGGCCAGGTAATCCAGCATGCTACACGTGGGAAGCACCTGCTGAAAAAAGCTGAAACAGCACATGCTAACTAGAGAAAGGAAAAAAAGTTTTAGCTGCTGAAAAAACACACCTTGCCTGATCCTTTTCTCACCACCAGATCCCTACCATTCAGATAAATGTCCAATGTTTCTCAAAGTCACAGAAGGTACACCACTCCTCTGCCACTGCACTAACTGCATGCTTAAACAAGATAGCAAGATGTGGGTCTATTCTTTGGAACCAGACACTTGGAAGAGGGGATAAATCTATGAACATATATGCACTCTAGAAGAGAACACAGTTATGGGACAAAATACAGACTAAGACATCATGATATTAAAGAAAGTCAGTACAAGTAGCTTGTCATAAGCAGAAGCATTTAAAAGAATACTAAATGACCATTAATTGTACACAATCCATATCCTCTCATAAGGATGATTACAAAACAGGAAGATTAACAGCACTGTCAGAGGATGCTGTTCATTATTATTTTGGATAAGCATGCTCAACACAGCTAGTAAGTCTTTGCTGCATGTATTTAGTGAACACCACAGTTTACACAAAGTAGGATATTTAATGTAATTTTTAGTCCACAGCTATGCAACCACTCAGGCAGGTTACTGGTGCCAGGGGCAAAGGCCTCAGAAAAATACCTTAGGAGTAAATTTGATTTCTTAACACAACCTCCTTTCTTTTTTTTTCCCCACAAAGATGTCTTATTTCTAAAGAGGACCAATATTTTAGTCCATCAAATTAGAATTTTGTAGAAGTATCGTATCATAATGTAGAGGTATTCTAATAGATATTAAAGTCAGTACAATTAGCTTGTCCTAAGTAGAAGCTTTTAAAAGTATAGTAAACAACCATGTTGTTCTACCATCAAGACACCATACAGCTCTCATCCACTCTCCTTCCCCAACACAGGAATTCCTCAATTGTTACCATCAGCTTCAACGTGGCTGCATTTAGCCTCTGGAATACTGATGCAGCAAGCACACTTCAGTCCTTTTATTGGGCATGTGTGCCCAAGCACTATTGCCATGTATTAAAGATTATATTCTATTACATCTCAGCAAAGTCTCTTCAAAACCAGAAGAAAAAATCATGCTTTTAAACTGTTAAGTCATCTCTACTGAGGCAGCTGCATGTAGCCAGAGTGTACAGTAGAGCAAAAAAGTGAATCCAAGCTGGCATCTGAGTAACAGCTGTGCTGATGCGAGACAGAGGCAGATATACAGTGCAATGTTTTTTCCAGATTAGTTAGAACACTGCAGCATGTCATTAAAGGACATTTGGCAAGCTAATATTGCTACTTTTGACAGCAGAGTGATGCTTCGGGTGGATTATCCCAACAGTTATTCAGCCTTTTAAGAAGAAAAAGTTAGAGATATCATAGTATTAAGAACAAGAAATCACAGAAGACAGGAATAAAAGTTTAGGCAGAAAAAGTCAGAAAAGCAGGAGACTATGTAAGGCAGAGAATGATACAGTTCAAGACAGAACAAATTTCTGTGGCAGCATTTTAGGACTCTGGGAAAGAAAGAAAACATCAAATAAAAGAAAGCTAAATATTTGTAGTGAGCCAACACAAAAAACACCATGTACTTTTGTCGTAAGGATGAAAGCAAGCCAGAAAGAAACAAACAAACCCTCCAACACATTCTAAGAATGCCTGAAAAAAAAAAAAACAGGAGAGAATGAGAGTACCTTAACCATTTTATTTCCAAAATTCTAAAATTAATCAGATTTATCCAAATAGTTTCAATTCAGCTAAGCAAATGTACAGAATGAATTATAGAACATAATCAGTTAGGAGCTTTTACCCTGGGCTCTTCCATCTGCAGGTAATGGGTAACTCACATTATTCAACCAGGAAGGTCATAGACAAGAATGAAAACAGCCTTCAAAAAAGATTACTCTAAGATGAAGATATGCATGTTCAAAATACCTGCTAGTACAGCTCAACCTTTCTTTTCTAGCCTTAGCAAATTCAGCTGTTGGCCAAGACTTTGTACTTTATACACAAGCTTTACAACCTTCCACGTAACACAAAGAAAAAGATTCTGGGTATTTCCTGGTATGATCCTGAGAACGTGCCACAGAAGTCACAGCAGTGCACAACTCACAATGCAGAAGTCACAGCAGTGCACAACTCACAATGCGCTGGCTTGGCTTATTAGCCACGAGTACCTGTTCTGACTTCTCACTGCAAACACTTGAAACTAAATTTTGTAAGGGCTGTGGTGTGAGCCCTTGCAGAATCGAGTTAGGACAGCCTAAGAGAGGCTGTCTTGTCAGCTGAACCACAGGAGTGGTCCACGCACACGCGTGGAATCTGCAGCAAATGCATTTAGAGCAACAGTCCAATTCTGCACACAATCCTACACTAAGTAGCATAAGCATGTTTTTGCTGCTGGCTAAAACCTAACTGAGCTGATACAGTAAACTCATTAAGCCACGATAAATTTAATAATGAGCTTAAGATGAATGCCTTGTCCACTTAACTGTGCTGATATCCATCTGTATATATCCTGGGAGAAGCTAATTACAGTTCTGAAACTCTCTAACCAGAAGGTACTTTTGTCCAATGCTTGGACATTACTTCCTATAACACTTAATTAAGCTGTGGAATGCCCTTCCACAGGATGTTGTGGCTGCTAAAAATTTACAAAGGCTCATGCACCAAAAATTCAAAGGCATTGCCACCAGCTCAGGAGATCTGTGAGCCACCAATACCTAGATGCTGGGAGAATGTCCTAAGGAAGCAACACAACAGGTTTCCCATCCTTGTGCTCCTCCTTACAAGTCTGTTACTGGCTACTCTCCCAGATAGGATACTGCACACTGTGGGTGTTTGGTCTGTATGGACATTTTTCCATCAAGAATAATTGCAAGATGATTTTTCTGTCCCAATCTCTACAATGAGCCACAGTTCAGCTTACAGTCAGAGTCTAAATATCTAAATATCTTCCGCTTCCGCTTCCAATTGGAAGTTACAGAACAGAAAGCAACCCAGTAAGAGTCTACTTTGTTTGAGGTGGAATAAAAAATAAAAAACCTGGTAAACTTACACTTATGCCCCATCCCATGACCTAAATTCCCATATATTCAGCTGAGTATTTCTGTCAACTTCATGGTTTTATTACAATTATTTAGCAGGCATAAAGAGGTTGTAGGCCTACAGTCCACATTTCTGGAACTTATATCAAGTACTGAAACACTTCTGTCCAAACTCAATTTTCCCTAGCAAACCTAACAGACACACAACTTACATTCTCCTGGCCAGAAGACAGAGGTGGCTCCACTAAAAGAAGCCTCTGCTCAGAGCTGTCCTCTTCAAAGGCTGCCTGTGTTGTTGGAGTGTCAGACATGTGTCCCTTCCTGAGCCGTAGACCTGGCTCTGGAGAACCAGCATTATCGAGTTCCGTTAGTTCATTCATGAGATGCTGGGAGCCTTCTCAGATAGTCTCCTTCCACTTGGTTCAGTTGATTCTGTGTTGGCTCTGAAAGACAAACCGGTTTGTGTAAGTGAACTGCAGTTAAAAAGAAGAGTGTAAGAATTGGCTGTAAGAAGAGCATGATTAAAAGCTACCAAACAGCTATGACAGCTGCTCTTCTATGTACCCAAAGTCCCACAGGATCAATTAGAGAGACTTCACCACTGCTGGGCAATGGGATCTCATCTTAGGATATGAAAGCATTAGTGGTCACAAGAGAAGTTTGGTCACAACTTTGAAAGATGACAGAAAGCAAGCTCCATAACACCAAATTTACAAAAGCCCAGTGGCATTTTTAGAAATTAGTTTTGCAAAGTTGCAAACACTGGGCTGTTAAGAAGTTTATTTCTAAACAGTATCATCATAGGCACTCTATAGTTATCAGCTTTTTGTGAAGTTCATGGCCAAACTCTATGATCTGGGCTGTTTCATCAAAACTAGGACACCAATACTGGTACAGCTGCTCGGGTGATAGCACACAAGCAGAGCTCAAGCAGCAACTAACTTTAGACAGACTGCAAGGAGGGCTGTGGTGCACACAGTCACTGTCCTTCCCTTCTTCAATTAACACGCTTACAACTACCACTAGCAACTGGGCTGTACCTCTCTACTTGTGTAAGGAATTAGACCAGACAGAATTAAAGACCATTAATTCCACCACAGCAATCACAGAAAGATAATTCCCCAAGAGAACCAAAATCCATGTTTTATCCTCAGAAAAGGAACTATATTTTACACTTAGAACACTGCAAAAAGGGTTCAGGGAAATTTAACTGACGATGCTGAAGGTTAATTAAATTTGCAGAAAATTACCCAACAGCCTGTTAATCTGAGCCCTCATCCAAGACTATTATTGGTTACCTATTTATCTTGCACATCACTGTGTGGTGGTCACTTCATTAGCCAGTCAAGAAATACCTGTTTGGTACTGGTAGCCTTGGGATAACAACTGCCAGAGCACTTCCCAATCAGAGTACCAGAACCCATCAGCATGAATTAGCACTTGGATGAGGCTTCAGAATCACTCTGAATGAGAATATATTATTTTTGCACTAATCTTTTGGTGTCATTCTATTACTGTAGCATCTAGGGTACCTAGCTGTGAGTAACACATAACATTAAGATAACCCATATAACAGGTTTTAAACTTGCCAGGGTGCATAATTAGATGGGAATTTTAGTGCTCCATAAAAGATGCTGAACTTTGTCAACAACATAGGAGGGCAAATTAAAAATATAAGATGGGAGACTGATACTGGCAGCCTTGTAATAAAATGTTACCTCCAAAAAGCCAATAATGTGCTCCTTCCTTTCAGGCACTAATCTCATTTACATGTGATCACTGCTAGATAATTCTCAGCTCTGACAAATGTGCTGTAGTTAATTTTGCTGCAGCAGTTTGTGGTATTCTATCTCCTCAGCTGCCTAGCAATGCCCAGAGGAGAGAGCTGCTAATGAGCAGGTAACAGGCGCTGCAGAACTAAACGATACCCCAGTTGCCCGAGTTCGGTATGGCACGCTGCTTTAATCACCCCAGAAGGTTAAGTTTACAGTATGACAGCAGAGCAGATGGTGTGCCCACTACAGGGTCAGTAACCTCCATCTGAGAAGTAACATCTGAAATGGCCACAGCTGTTTACTTGGTAAACACGAGAGCCACAGGACTATCGCCCCATGAGAATGAAGCCAAGGTTTAACAACATTACACAGGAAGCCCAGTGAAGAAGTTGAGCAAGTGGATTTTAAGATCATGAACAAATATTTATAAAGTCACATAACAACTGAAGTCTTGACTGGTTTGTTGTATTTCAAGCAGCCAAATCACAATTCTATTTGAGAAAAACAAAAACATCATCACATTGCTCTTTGGCAAAACCCATCTAGGGAAAACAGAAGAACATGCAGCAAGAACTACAGTTTGAAATTAAACTTCTGAATTGCCTTTTAAATTAAGATACTCAATAAGAGACTAATTTCAGTACAGCACACTGTACCAATTTGAAGCTGTAGCCAAAACAAAACATGCAAGTAAGCAGCTGAGCTGTTTGTAAACACCAGTTACACAGGCACACTCCCCTACCTGATACTCCAGACAACATTTCAAACAGGTAGTTAGTTGAAATAGCCGTAGTTTCACAGATTGTTCAATTTGCATTAGACATTCAACCAGCAAGTTTTACTAGTTTTTCTTTCTACCAGCTATAAGCAATTGCATTACCACTGTGTGCTGCATTACCTGCTCTGTTGCGTAAGAGTCTGTCCTTACATCATCTTTATGACATGGGGGAGCAAAGCTCAGGCAGCATAACAACAGATAGAACAGGCTTAACCACACGGCCAAGATGCACAAGGATCTAATACAAGATGATAAAGAATGGTGAGAGACTTCTTAAAATCAGGCCTAGAAGGATTAATTCACTAGTGCTCACTGCCAAGCAATCACTAAGGTTAAAGATAAAAAGATGTGTTTCACCTCCAGTGAGCAAGATTTAAATTCAGCTTTAGAGCTCTACAAAAAGGGGTGGTTCTTTACTGAAGTTACAGTGGAATTGCTCAATGAACTAAGATGTTTCCATGATGTCCTGCATGAAGGATCCTTTCAGTGCTAAATATGCTTGCCTTTACTTAGCATGCAGAGGTAAGCGAGCCAAGAGATAGTCCAAAAGAAAAAGGTGTGCCTGAATGCAACATGGAATTGTCAACAGAGGACGACTAATAGCCAGAAATATATTTGTTCACAAGTTAAAGAAAGAAGTCAGATTGGGGAAAGAATGGCATAGTTATTAAAAATTTCGATTACAAAATTTCTATGACTCCACAGTGCAATGAAGGGTTTGAATGACTAGGGTGAATATTTTCCTCAGAAAATACAAAGTTTAAGTCTGGTCAGTAGCATCCAGCCAAAAGATCACAGTTGAAACAGTAAAGAAACTTACTGCCCCACTCTGTCTCCAAGACTAGGCAGTTCATCACAACAAAAACTAGCAAATGAAAAGCTGTAGAACACCTGAGGTCTTGGACAAGATTGCTTTATGTTTCATTGAGACTATAAATCTTACATAAAAGTCCTTTAACTTCTTTGAAGCATGCAACAAACCAAAAGCTTTCATTAACATTAGCTTCCATTTAAGGAGGAAGTTGCCATGTGCAACTTTAAATCTACTTAATGATAAGCATTTCTAATAAGCATAACAGCAGCATCTAGATGAATCAGTGAGCTCCTGCTGTGTTTAAAAATCAGCTGCTAAAAGCATCTACAGAGTTTGGTTTGTTGTTTCATATGGAAAATTTCTAAAAGCTAAGTCAGCTTCTGCAAAGGACTTACCAGTTTAATACTGTCACAGTTCTAAACAGCCTAGAAAGGCAAAAATGTAGCACTCCATTAGTCAACTTAATATGCTGCTGCCACCACCCAACCTGAAACAGTAAGCGGTCATCACTCAGCTGCTTACTCCCCCCCTAGTTCAGAAGTAGTCAACCCCACAGCAAGAACAGGCAGTGTCAGTTTTAGGCAGTAGATGGACACTCATCCTTCTGAAAGCAGACTCAGAAGGCAACGCTATTTCAGCAGCTCCCCACACTTGTGCAATGTCAGCAGAGTCAGCATCCACAATTACAGCATATTTAGGACACTGCCTCACTCCTCAAGATGACAAGGGAAGAGTAGTTGCACAAACTTAAGCAGCACTGGATGATGCTACTATTCTTTGTAGGATCCTCCTGGATACAGCCCTTCTAACCTTCCAGAATTCACCTGGCAAGGGGACTGGGTTTCTAAGCTAAACAATCCCACATGGTAACGAAACATGGAAAACACACTAAGGGTAACATTGGTGTTTGTAAGCTGTTACATTTCGGAGATCTGTCAATCCCTTCTTAGGATAAAACAGGTCCCAGTTGGCCAGACTATCTCCCACTACCCCTAAGCAAAGCAACCTCTCCAGCATTCAACTCTCCTCAGTGTGCGCAAGCAGCACAAGAGTGATCCTTTCAAAGGTACCTCCTTGTGTCTGGGGCTGGTATTTGGATGAAAGTTACATTCCCCTCCACTGATCCAGCAGCCTTTCTGATAACAACTTCCCTCTTCAGGAGGGCAATGGCATCCCCTGTACGGTCCTTCCTTGCTGATCCTCTTCAGAGCATCCACTAAACTCGCATGTGCAACATACACCCACTGGATCAATCTGCAAAAGCTCATTCTTCCTAACACAGCTTAGTTAACCAAACAACAAAAAAGCTATGATGCCAATTTCAGGCTACATAATTTCTCAAAATATTCATTCCTGTTTAATGAAGGGCCTGAGCACCTGAAAAGTCTCTTAAGAGAGTCTCAGTCTAAAAACTTTGCCTTGCCTGTGTCCATGTACCATCACTGCTACACAGCAAGGCTAGCTGGCTAGCTACACCCATACCAGTAGAATGGCAAAGCTAACTGAACAGTAAGCACCTACAGGCAGAGTAATTGCCAATGAAGAGCTGTTTAGCCTGGGCCTTAGCAACAAAATAGGCACAACTCCATTTCCAGAACTCTTAGCACAGGCACGAATGGCAAAGCACTTCCAATATGACCCATGGGCAGATTGTGCATTGTAAGAACAGCTTATATAGGGTGATGGAGGGGATTTTTGCCACTAAGAGTTGATTCTGGCTACCTTGACTGAAATAAGGTCTGCTACACAAAGTGTAGCTTTCTTGGCACATTGTATTTCTCTTAGTATCTTCTGCTAAGGAGGTTCTGCACAAGTAGTCCCTCCCAAATGGTACAGTAACACCAGCAGTATTCAGCAACATCACACAAAAGCTTCAGCTATTCTCAGGTGACACCAGCATCAGCCATCTGCTTCCCTTACTCCCTGGCACTAGTGCTAATGCTCATTTGAGTTCTCCAACAGAGGCACTGGCAAGGTGTGGGGTTTTGTGCTTTGGTGGGGTTTTTTATTGTTAGTGGGGGATTTTTTGGTTTTGCTTGTTGGGTGGTGCATGTTTGGTTTTGGTTTTTTTGTGTNGTACCCTGGTCCATGTATCCAGGAAATCAGGCAAGCACCACTATCAATACAAGGCAGGCATGGAGACTTTGGGTAAGGGAAAGCAGAGGAAGAAGTCAGACAGCAAGCACTGTGTCACACGAATTAAGCCTGCTGTTGAGTGTCACCCATACATGTGGCCTTGCTAACCCCTGCTGGGTAACTTATTAACTACATGGGGTATTCACTGCTTGGCTGCTTTTTTCATTACCCACAGAACAAAGCACAGGAGATAAGAAATTCATATATTTTAAGTAGATTTGTAGACTGATCCTAAGTTAGAAGGCCACAGCTAAACAGTTAAACCAGCAGTATTGCATGATCCAGGAGTATAACCTGAAATAAGGGATTTTTTATGCACACATTCAATGATTGAGCTGTCTTTTTCAATTAATCAGTTAAACATCCACAGCAACATTCCAAATATTCTCCAAATCTACAGTCAAAACCAAAGCAAGCAAGGGTATGTATGAACAGGACGACGAGAAAAACTACAGAAAACTTTTTTCCTCAATGCACCCTAAAGGAAAAGTATGAATTAGGCTGTAAAAATTCTTTGGCGGTCATCTTGAACAATGGGGAACAATGAGGAAGCAATCCAGCAGCTCTTCTCTCAGATGTAATTTCCCTAGATAAAGAGACATCTACAAAACAAAGATTAGACTCCTGCGGAGGGTCAGTGGCCAAAAAGCTCTCTTTGTAACTTGTAACTGGACACTCCAGGCTAAGCTATTTCCCAGCAGGCTGCAGAGGCAAACAATCAAACACATTCTGATGCCTCTGGATCCAAAGAAAGGGAACAAGCCAACAGCCTGCCCACATTAACAAAATGCTTCCATTTCAGAGGATCCCATTACATTGTTACAACATTTGTCCAATTTGTACTGCAAATTGGACCCCAGTTTGGTAACTGGGTTAAGTGCCATGTCAGAGGTTGGCCCACCCCCAGCGCACAATGTCCGGTTGTTACAGACTGGATGACTGCTGGAAATTCAGTTTTAGTCTTCAATAAACCAAAACTAAGATAATTGTCACAAAAGCAATACAAATGAAGGACAGAAGTTCAAGTTCTTTTCACATCGCATTCCACAGCACAGACTGGGTAAACTTGCTTCTGGTTAATTTTTCATTAAATGGCTCCATTTCTTCAAGTGACAAACACTTCACCTTTATGTCCTTTTATGATTTTAATTCTAAGGTGAGTTACTAATATCAACCTCACAGTTACCAACACAAAAAGATGAAATCGATTTCTGTTAGTCTCTCACTTTTAGACAGTCTGTGATCCAAAGTGTCACTGAAATCAGTCATTACCATCCTCCTAAGTAAAAATTCAGAATGCATCCTTTCTATGGCCTCAAAGACATCCGATTCACAGAACTGCTGGGTGAAGATGAATAAACCAAAGCCTCTGGAGCAGACACTCAAATCCAGAGATGGAGTACTAAACTGACCTTGCATTCATTTAACCCTGCTAGAGAGGACTCTTCACAAGAATGTAAAGTGCACAGAGATCAACAGCAGCAATCCAGAGAGCAAACATTCCTCTACCCTGACAGGTACAACACCCTGCTCCTAGGAAGCACTAAGGCTGAATCTCTCTAGAAACTGAACCAAGGTCTTTTATAACTTAAGAAAATGCTCCTGGTATAATTGTACAAAACCAACCACTACCACCTTGCTTTTAAAACCAAAGAGGATTACACATGTTTTTAGGATTAAAACTTCGACTAGAAAAGCATTTAAGACAGTTGCCTTCCATGCTTCTCACTGGCTGGCTCAGACATTTCTTAGATGCCATCATTTGCAGATTTAAGGGCTGGCTGGTGCCAAGAGGGGGCAGCCCCACTCTTCCCTGGGCAGGCATCAAACAGCCCCATTTCTCATGGCCGCCCTCCCCCAGAGGCACTCTGATGTTTGTCCCAGCACATTCCAGGTGGCAGTCTTAAAAAAGTCAACTCAGGAGGGAGAATGAGATAATCATTTACTACTCAAACTGGCAACTGAATTTGCTCATGGTAGCAGTGTGGACAACACAACAGAAGGGGTAGGACCACACACACAAGATTTAATTTATGTATTTGATAGGCAGTATTTCCCTAACCTGTTAAGGACTGACAGTTACCTGTTAGCCTAAGCCTTTAACTGGCAGATATGGACACACCATGGCCTTTCATATGACTTGTTGACCAGCTGCAGACCACACCTGGCATAGCAAACCATATGCCTTACCAAGATTACCCATCTTAATACAGTGGTAAGGATCTCAAAAGCCTGGTTGCAAAAAGCTGACCATCACACTCTTCAGTTTCTGGAAGCACTTACTCTCTAGTTTTGCTGATAATCTTGATAAGCTTTATTTGGGAGGTTGTGAGTTTGTTCATCACTGTTTTAATTTGTGGCTGACAGATTTGGTCTACAAAATATGCTTGCATGCCTGTATTTGTAAGCAATAAGAACAAGGAAAACTTACTCCTTTGCTTACACTTACCAATGGCACTTCTGCAGTTGAAATCAGCACATATTCCTCTCCTTGAAAACCATAATGCTGTTTTGCCATAAGTCAGCCAACTCTAAAATTTTGTAACAAAAGTATTAGGAGAACTGTGTAGGAACAAACTGTAGGATGTAGGAGCATCCACAGCACTGTATCAGTCAGATTAAAATAATAATAATAAAAAAGGCAGTGCAGTGTCTTTTTCAGATTCATTCTTAACCACTAGAGCTCGAGCAGAAGAGACAGATCTGCTGTAACTGGACCACACCTCATTCACGTCAGTCAGCAGCAGACCTAGTCAAACGGCCAAAGGTCTAGATGAGACCATGTAAAAAACTACTTACTAATTAGTATCTTAACTTTCTTAATGTAATACAGATAATAATTTGTTTGGTTGTTTTTTAAAGGCAATCATTGAAAGTTCACTTCAGTTTACCTCTCAACATTCTCCTCTATACTTTAGTGCCCCTCCTTCAGATACACATTCTTTCCTAGTAACACTGTTTGAAATCATCTTGAATTCTGAAGCAAGACCAAGGACACTGATATCACAATACATCACTTATGTAATTCAAAAGTAGAAATGTTAATATTTTACTTTCTGCTGTCCTATAACTAAGGAGATGTGCCAGAACACCACCCACAGTCTACTTAAAACACTCTGTGAAATTACTGCTAAAATTCTAAGAACAAAAAAATTATCTGTATACGTGCAAGCCCTTTAAGTAGGGATATGGCTTAAACTCCAAACACTTTTACAGGACCTAGACCAAGACACTCACACAAAAAGTCATCTTGCTGTGGTTTATTTTACTACCTTGTCATAACACTTTTTGCCAGTCTAACCATGTTCCCTGCAGAGGTTTTTGCTAGTACAGCTGCAGCCTGCAGTCTGAGCAGCACAGCTATGCTAGGGTCAATTTTAAATTTGAAACAGTTTAAAACCATAAACATGCTCCAAGTTAATTTTAAAGTAAGCAGGAAGCATTCTGGAAATAAACACATGAAAAGTTTTGCATGACTTACTATTATTATAGATGCATTTCAGGTAGCCATAGAGGGGGAGAGGAAGGTGATCTCTTCCAACTCCAGAAACACCCCCCCAGACATACAGGTTGTGGGGTTTTTTGTTTGGTTTGTTCGATTGCTGTTTTGGTTGTTTTGTTTTGTTTTTTTACACAATTCCAGTGTGACTGAGCTGTGGCAGTAAGGAGCACTTCAATTCTATTTACTTTCAGTGAAAAATAGAATATCCCTACTTTGAGGCATGTGCTTGCAGTCCACCCTTTGATAACAGCTAGACTGCTTGTTTAGGAAAATGAGGACTGGCTGTAACACTGAGGGAATGACATCAGCACTTTAAAGGACAATAAAGATTATTTTGTTATGTCAGACTACTGCAGTAGATAACTCTCAACAAGATAGTGACACCAGGAGATCAAGGGTAAAAAAGAACAGATAGACACAATATTCACACTTAAAAAAATACCTTATTACAAAACAGGAATAAACTGGTAGCTTCCATAAAACAGAAAAAGGTGGAGTTAGACATCCAGGTTGCCTTTATCACAGATAAACCCCAGCATTTACTGCAATTCTAAAATTCATAAAAGAAAACCAGACTATTAGGTGAAGCACTCAGTACAAAGTAACAATGGCTACACACATCACGACAAAGCACTGCTGGCTACCCTCAAACCTACGCAGGTCACCATGAGGCAAGAGAAGGCAAAATGAGAGGATGCCTCCAAGATCCTTCACCGGGTCCTGCAGAGAAGCCTGGAGTCATAAGATAAGGGTTGCAACACTCTTCCTGGACTTGAGAGTGACAGGCAGGGATCTGCAGACATCGGCCAGGGAGGGAACCCCAGCCATTCAGCCCTGCAAGTGGGGCACTGCCAGTGCTAGCAGCAGCCATAAGCTCCCTTCTCAGGCCAGGAAGACTAAAAGGCTGAGGCTCATCAGGCTTGTTCTGTCTGCACTTTTCTTGACCTTTTACTCAGCTGAGCTGCAACAGCAGCTTCTCTAATTGACTAGATGTCTATGGCTAATTTATTTTCCTTCTGTTTACCTTGGTGTGGTAAAACCTCCAGTTATCCTCTATAGGAAGGGGTAGTTAGAATGATTGAGAAATACCGGCCTCCTATTACAACAGAGGCCCTGATAAGTGGGGAGACAGGATGTGGTACAGAGGATACAGGAACGGGGTAAGAGATGGGGCACAGTTCTCCCACCAGAGACTCCATGGCTATAAACTCCTCACTGATGGTCAGTTTAAAAGACCTGGAGCTGGACAAACTTGGCTTTAGGTGTAACAAAGAAATAGTAACTCACAGGAATAAGAGGTGCCATATGTAGCAAATTCAGACATAACCTAGCCTTACAGACCAATGAAGAAAGAAAAGAGGTGTAAAAGAATTTTGGTAAACATACGAAACACAAGACAAACTCCAAGCAGATGAAGGCAGGCAACATCAGCTGACAACCTCATATCCTCTCCATCAGTCCAAGCTACTGTCTTAGGAGACCCAGAGCAGCAATATAATGGTGAAAGTAACTCTAGCAGAAGGCATAGAAACGAAAAACTGGATGTGTTACAATTTTAGTTGTATTTGGCAATATTTTCCCCCCACGTAAATACTCTAACATTAGGAGAATGTTGCAGTTAATCTAAACTAACAATTGTTGAGTCAGACTTAAGATTTCCATTACACTAAATTATTGTCTATACTTACACCCACATTATTTTTATATACATAGACACATGAACAAAGGGTTCTTCCCCCTTGCTCATAAACAAGAATGTACCAACAAGGATGGAATCCTCCATTCCTTCTCTCTGTTTGCAGCTCTGAAGAGCACTGTTTGTCTTCAAAGTGTTGCAGAAAAATTACAACATAATAACAAAGTCTGAAACAGCCCCAGGAAAAGCAATACAATTAGCCCACTGAATTTGTACCACATTCTTTCCCCAGAGGAAACTCTTTGTAGCAGGGTGACTGGCTCAGTGGTGTTTTGTACCAAAGGGTCTTTCATAGGTGCATATACCCTCCGACAGCAGCACCTAAACACACCCACCAGTGAGCCAAGCAGTCACTGTCTGCACTTTGTTTGCAAAAAGGAGTTACAGACATCATAGAAGACACTCAATTTCTTTAAGAAACCCTAAGAACAGGAAGGAAACATGGCCAAGTTGGTAAGTGTCCACACTTACAAGAGTAGGAAGGGTAGGAATTTGGGTTGATTTCCTGGACAAGGGCCCAGACAGGAGGAACACAAGCAGAGAATAAGAACTGGGTCAGCAAACTACTGAATAGTTATTTGTCCTATTTTTCAAATACTCACTGAAGGTATTTTTACCCTAGCCCAACTGCATCTGTAAGGGGTGTTAATATGCACAAAACTATTCAGATAAACTATTCTGGAAAGAAAAAACACCCTCTGCCAACACAACACCTACTGTCAATGGAGTTAGCAAATAAAGAACCTCATTTTAGTAGAGGTTTGGTCTCTTTCTGTAAGAAAGATGAGCAATCAAGTATAATTTTGATGCATAGATTACCTTGTCTGTGGCTGTGACTGAGCAGCAGCACAGCTCTTCAGATTCACCTGATGTGCACCGACTGACAGCTATCATTATGCTGAGAAAACCCAGGCCAAGATTCTCAGTAGAGACCAAATGCCACGTCTAAGAGCCATCCACTAATCCATGTGCCAAAAATGTACTGGGAAGCCTAGCAGAGAACTCTATACAGGCAGTCAGATGTAAACAGAGCATAAACACTGCCTTAGCCACTTCTCCAAAATCCCCAGGTATCCTATTAGGAGAAGCATGAAAGTTTCTTCCAGTACAGACAGTACTGACAGCACAGGAGCAGCACTCATGCTTTCACCAAAAAAAAAGTAGACACTGACAGATTTGTAAGTGCTAAGAAAAGTCAATAATTAGCATTGTGAATTCAGTACATTAGGAGAAAGCAGAAGTAAAATCTTGGAGGACAACTGGCCTGCCTAGATAACCAGGCAAGCCCTGACCTATGTAGACCAGCAAGCAACTGTAGCTAAGGAAACAAGAGTATGAAGTGACACATACCCTGCATTTATGAAATACAAAATCTATCTATTTTTATCATGTGCCCTTTAATTGGTAATAGTTCACGAGTTTTACATCACATTTTACACACTTATGAAATAATTTGAGCAAGTATTTGCTTTGCAATAGCGAAGAAACTTTTATTTAAAAAACAGAGCTGTCCACTCAAAACTGCAGTAAGATTTCAACATGGCACAAGGTTTCCCAATCTCTGCAGATAGAACTACAGCACTGCCACCCAAAACAACAAGTGAAAATATCAAGCACTGCTTGTCAGCCAAGGTAAGGTCACAGCAGCTGGCAACCTCAAACACAAAAAGCTGTTCTTGACACTGCAAATAGGTAAACCTTGGAGCTCCTTGCTGCAGGATGAGGATTCAAAGGGAGACCGGAGAAACTTAATGCATAAATCCATCAAAGGGTGTTAAGCACAGGAAGACAGCTCTAGTAGCACCTAAATACCAGTGCATATCTACCATCTACTGCTTGCATAGACTTGGTTAGAAGCTGTTTTCATCCTTAGGGGATGGACATCCTTCCTAAAACCATGGCCCTCTCTGAGAAAGAATAGCAAGGCACCTAAGGAATGAAAACAAAACACAACATGGAAGAAGTCAAATAGACTACAAGCCAGAAAATTAAAAACCGCACAGAAGAAAGGATGAGGGGTGAAAATTTCTCAGGAACACGAGGGAAAGTACCCTAACAATGCCAGTAACTCCCCAAAGGCATCCAAAAAGCCAGCAGGCACTACTACCCTGATATGCTCTGGCCAGTAACTTACATAAGAGGACAAGGGAACAGAAAAACACTACGGCTGCCAAAACTTCATCTGCCAAGTTCCCTCCTCCTCTCCTGAATGGCCAGCTTGACTGGGACCAGTAGGTGGTCCTCCAACTTGGCCAAGCTTCAGACTCAAAGGGTAAAAATAGAAAAGTTCAGGACAAAGAACAGTTAAAGCTTTAGTAAGAGAGACTGCAACCTGTCACATTTCACATACACACATCAGGATTTCATCCTGCAGCACAGGGACACATTAAACAAACCATACCATGAACACACCCATAGCACAACTCTCACCCATCAAACTCATCCTCGGGGAAACACAGAATCTGCTGACCACACACCATCCCAAAGCTTCTCCTTCTCTCTGCCTCGGGGCAGAGGTGTCATCACTTCATGCACAGGTGGGACACGAGGACAAGAAAACTGAGCAAGCAGAGCACAAGAATGTAAAGACCTTTCTGCAGCATGGCTTGGAGGCAGACAGGGGAAATATCATGCAGCCCAGTTGGGTTACACACAAGAGGGTGGTCAGACAGCCTCATGGGACAGAAGCTTAAGCAATGAAGGTAGGATTCTGAACCAGAGGGGTTTCTAGTTTGACCCAGCCTGGTTTATGTTATAGCTATTCTGGAAGTCCAAGTTGCAATGGAATGACTTCCTTTATTTCAGAGATTCAAGGAAAGCAAAACACTCTGTGCCCCAATTTTAATTCTTGCATACAGATTAGATAAAAACTTGTTCATCACTGACTCTGATTTTTACCTTCCTCCATGAACAGTGCAACAATCCCACAGCAGTTTGATGTCATTGATTTACACGGCCAGAGTCAGAACAGTAAGAGAAAAAGTCTAAAGAAATTAAACTAAAAAAAATAATACAAAACCCCACCCCCCAAAAAAAAACCCCAAACCAAACCAAAAAAACACCCACACAAAACAAACAAGACAGAAACCTGAGGGGGAGTGAGGGGAACCAAACAAACAAGAACAAGCCCACCCCAAACCCCAACCCTACCAAATACCTGATACACTTTCCCTCCTGAAGGGAAAAAGTATGACCAGTTGAGTCCCATCTCTGACTGGTTTACACTCTCACAAATGTACCCAGCACTCAACTATCAACTCCAACAAGGAAACAAAGCTTGTCACACTGTCACCTTGCTTAAGAAACATAAAAGTTTCTTGTAAACTTCAGTAAAAAAATACAACTTAGAACAATGAAACAAACAGATCTTGTACTTGTCCTGTTGAGTAACACAGCAGTTGTCTTAACCACGAAAATACATTTCCAGAATAACCCAGCATTCCTAATCTCTAGCTTCTTCCTCCTCCCTGTCAAATAGTTGTGCCACCTAGGAGGAAGCAGAGATCAATTTCTCTCACCTCAAGTTTGTCACTGGTTCTTGATGTTTGTATTCAAGCTTGGGAAGGTTACAATCCAAGATTACTACAAGAAGGATGTGAAATCAACTCCAAACTACCTTAAAAGCAGGTAATAAATTCACACAGACAGGGGAAAAAAAATCCTTAGAGTATGAGCAGTATACAGCAGGTACCAAACACTTAGAGGGGATGACAAAATGCACGCACTTGATCTAAATTAGAGTCCTTTAATTTTTGTAGGCTTACTCACCGAGACAAGTAAAATTTTACATACTTCCAGCTAAATTGTATAAAGATGCATCAGCACATACCCAATGAAAGCAGGAAACCTTTTTATGGAGAATGATGTAGCTGAGATGGCCAAATGTTCAATGTAACTCCAAATACTGTATCTTAGTCAAATTCTCTGCCAACCACATCTCTGCCTCGATACTTGCTAAAACTGATTTATTACCACCAAATCCATTAATCCACGTGTTAATCTGCCTCAGGTCACTTAAAATTAGTCAGAAAGGACTTTTGTCAAGCCATATACAATGTTGCTTTTGGTCCACATGGGAGTTTGAAACCAGAGCTTGGGAGTAAACGTCTACGACATACTTATTACAGCATGAAAACAGCAAGGAATGCAGAGATTTTTTCCTATGTTCCTTTTCCATTTTCTCTGCTTCACTTTATGGCATGTTGTTAGAGGCTAAAAATGTCACTTAATGAAGGCTAAGTATATCTTAGGATCTTGTGTCACTAGAGTTGTAAAGCACATGGCACTCACATGCCAGCTTCCAACTGACATTCATCGCACTCCAGCAGGGGAGGCACAGTTTGCAAGTTATCCAACCTACTTCATCCATACTGCAAGCAGTACACAAGACAGAAAAGGTAACTCAAACACTGCACGTCTCACATTATGTACAGTGAGTGATGGTAATATTTCCCTATGAAGTCTTAGACCCAACAGTTTAGAGTACTCCAGTTGTATGGCTTCCTTATTGGGCATTTCCAACAGAAAGCTGTACTGATTTTCACCCACAGACTTCTTGCCTCCTAACATAACCAATTCTCTAGGCAACTCACCAGATGATCCAAGATTTTCAGCACAATCAAATCAGAAGTTCAAAGAAGAATAAAGGCAGCTGGGCAGTCACTGAAGAGAAGCAGTTTAATACACATCCTGCGTGTTTGCTTCGCAGCCGGATCACCATCGGTGCAGCACGCCAGTACAGCTCTGTTACCTGTCACATCCCCAGAGAAGCAGTCTCCAATGCAAGCAGCAGCAATGCATACATTCTACACCTTTCCTTTTTATGTCTGCCCAGTAATTAATTTTAAGTGCATGTAATTCTCCAGTACTCCATCATTAGTATGACTAAACAGCATTCTACAATAGGAAATATGCAACTATGGTTTGGTCAACCCCAAATACCACCACTGTTACCTGTGACTTTGAATGTTGTAACAAATAATATGCTTATAAACTGCTCATTTATTATAAAGACATTACTGAGATTACCACCCAATTCAGGAGTCCTTTTGGCTTGAAATGACAAAGCATTTGAATATTCTCTTACCGCAGCAGAGGATCCCTCAGAAGGGAGCACTGAGTTAAGGGAGTTTTAATCTCCACATAGGATAAAGCCTCTCAAAGTAACAAGATTTCAGGTGGTACTACAAGAACTACAGGACGCATCATAGTTCCTGCTAAAAGAACAGGAATGGGGAACTGTACCTTTTCAAGGATGACCTTAGACTGCACAAAACACTCATGTGAGTCTTGCAGGCAGATAAGCCCTCAGGCACACACACAATAATGAACTATTGAAAGAGAGCCAAGACATGAGTTTTCAGAGGAAAACAGTCATGTGTTCTGTGATCATGATTTGTTTTTCACAATGACTTTACTGTGATGTGTAACAAGGGGCTATTTGAACCAGCTAACCGATACAGAGCAAGTCATCTGGAAAGGGCTTACATGGAAGAATGAAAAACTAATGCCCTTCAGAGAGCACCTAGTACCACTTTTCCAATAGCATTTTAAGACTCCGCTGCTCAACACCCAGAGCAGACCCAGGTTACCTACAGTGACACAGAGCTGTACTTTTCCATCAACGCTGACCTTATCCGAGTATTTGAGATTTTTCTGTATCCTCTCCAATAGTCTTGCGTGTCATCCCCCTTGGCCTACACTGACCCATATGCTGGAGTCCTTCCAAACCAGTTGACATGACCAGCATTTTCAACAGCATCACACTCTAGTTAAATGGTTTGGACAGAAACATTTATGCAAGTGCTGTGCAACTTGGTTAGTCCTTCTCGCTCTCTATCTTGCCATTCTGAGTTTGCCTTCACAGCAGAAGGCAGGAGAGAGCCTACCTTTAAACTCTAAGGTATAGGATCATGACCAGAGTTTTACAGATACAGTAGCTAAAACCAGTAAAACATCTCCTCTATTTTAGCAAAAAGTCACTGAATCAAACAGAGGGTTTTTGCAACCCAAAACTTCTCAGTGTTTTATTACTGATCTTCCTTCTCTACAGCCCTAGCTGACTTAAGAATGCTGAAACACCTATGAAAGCTTCTAATAGAAAGAAAAGGAGGCTTTGGCAAATTATGCTCTGTGTTTTTGGAGGATGACCTAAAAAAAGAAAAAACCCCACCAAAAAAGTCACCACCAAAAATTAAGTGAAAGTAATAATTCAGCTATTAGGTGGGATTTTAGTATTTAGTATTCCTCTTCCATACCAAAAACTTATTTGAAAATTACCCCTTAAGAAGTATCTTACATGTCTGAGCAACCTAGCAACTACCTTCACTGCATTGGCAAAGCTTGCAAAAAGCGAAGGATTTTTATAATACATCCATTATTCAACTATTTCTGTAATGCTGCAGAATTCATAGGGTTGCCAATTATTAAAATGTCAGAGCAGGAAGTGCAGGAGCAGTTGCACTTAACCATGGGCATTAAGATCATCAGGACAAGCCTTTTTTCAGTATCCTCCTCTCAGCTTGGACTACATAAAGGTCAGAAAACCACTAAGTAAAGCTTTTGTTGACTTTGTTATGCTTTTGTCAATTCTCAGGACACTCACCTCAGGAAAAGAATCCATTCTGTTCCCCTCAAAGTCCAGCAGGCAGAAGGCCAATAGCTGGCACTCTGTCGCATAGTCACTTTAATAAGAATTATGAATAGGCTTTGCCTTTTATTTCTACACACATATTCCATCAAAACAAAAACTATTTGCCTAAAAGATTAATATTGAGAAAAGCAGAACATTGCTGTCATCAGCCCTGAAATGCTGTAGGCTGTTCTTAGGGAATACACAGACACACAAATAATTGCTTTAAACCAAGGCATTTTGCAGTGCACTGTTCTTCACAAGCAAGTCGGCTGTGTCATTCCATTAGCTCAGAGAGCAGCAAATTCCACCACCACTAACTTACCTCCATAGCACTAGTATTTGTCCAAGTAAAACATGCCCACAAATTTCACCAGCCATGGAGACCGAGACATAAGTTAAAGCATTGGGAAAGAAAAGAGGAAAAGTACATCCTTCAGTTTACACCAGGGAACAGCAACCACTACATCTCAGGAGCAGCCCACCAGGAAATTCAGTGCAATATTCTTCATAACAAAGCCATACCTAATCCGTCAGCTGAGAGAAGCTGAAAGGCATGTTCAGTGGCTCATCATCTGAAGTCCTACTAGCCATCCACTTCCTTGTTCCAAATGCTAGAATCCCTTTCCCTGCAGGTAAAAGCTTGCCAGCATCCTCAGGACAGACAGCACAGCCAGTCTCAGCTACACTCACCTTTGCTTTACGTGTCTTCTTAAAGCAGCTCCTGCCACAGACTGGGAGACACAAGTACTCCTAGTACAAGCAGGAATTAAAGATTAGCTAAAGGAATTCAGATTTAATCTAAGAAGCCAGAAGTGGTATTTGCTCTCAAAGACAGCTTTTGCTGCCTCAGTTCAGTTAGTCCATTTTCACCAGAAGTTCTCCAGGTTTCAAAAACTCAAGAATCATGTACAGACATAAGTGGGCTGGAAGTCTTGATCATGGTTACAGGTCCCCAAACCTAGTGTCACTCAAAGTAGTTTGCACAAGAAATCAAAAGAGCACAAATAAATGTTTTTATTAAGTTTGCAGGCTTACACAAAGTCAACATTTCATACAGCAAGAAGGTCCATGGCATGTTCCCTCCAGAAGAACAGCCTGTGTATACAAATATCCACAAACACCCAGTTAACTAAAATTTACTTATGATAACATTGGGAAAATCATACTAGTCAAGCAATAAATGTATCCATCAGTAAGGGGTTAAAACAGGAACCTCACCAAAACCCTGTCATTAAAACAGAAAAGCCCTCTAATGATTCCTACTAACAAAACAACCCTTATCTAAAAGCCGTAGGAGAACTGCTTAACACACCCAGTGATCTCCTAACGAAATCTGGAGCCTGTAAATTGTCATCCTCTAGACCTAAACAGAGCAGCACAACTGACCTTGGCCTCAAACAAGGAGCGGGAATCTCTGCAGTCCTCTAAGCAGATGGAACAGACAGGTTGGGGAAAAGAGCCTTTAATTAATAAGAGAGGGAGGGAAATTGGATGAACAAATATGAAAACTGCCTTTGTTGTACTTAGGGTATGTCAGCCTAGGCACACCTTACCTTTGAACGTATGCAGATGGCCATAGCCACACTTAGGAAAAAAACAATTCACAGCAGCAAAGGCAGATGGATTTTTAGATGACTATTCAAATGCAGGCAAATACTGTAAGGTTATGACATCTATACCCAGTATAAGCTTGGGTTTCAGCACTAGATGTGGAAACACAAGTGCTAACCAACTGAGACACAATACTGCCAGAAAGAAGACAGTAAGTGGGGGGATGGAAATAATCCCTTCCTGCAGCAGGGCTCAACAGAAGTTTGCAACATACCTAGATCTGCCAGCAGAACACAGGGATACTAATTTTAAGTATTCAGACTTGACTTTCAACCCATTCTGCAGGTAAACTGTCTACTCTCTTGCTTACTGCTGCCTAAAGGTACCTCAGTGCCAATGATTATAGCTCTGCCTGTTCCAACACTTTCTTCCTGTAAGTATTGCCTGAATATTTTCTGTTCTCACAAGGACTTAATTAGTCCTGTTCAGAGAGCTACAGCAGCTGGCACATCCCAGCAGACTCCATTGCATTTTCACAGCTACTGAAATCCATCTGAACCATGCCGAAATATTTCAGCACTGTGAACCTTAACTCTAACTATACATTTAAATACATCTTTCACCAAGCAATTTAACCACAAAGCAGCCCCGAGAAGTCCCAAAACATTTGCTGACACACATACAGCCCACAGAAGGCCCAGGAATCCTCCATGGTCAGAAGAAAAGATACTCTCTCCTCCACAAACAGAGCAGCAGAGACCTGTAACTCTAGAATACAAGAGTAATCATGGCTACATGCAACAACAAATACAACTGCCATCTAATTATATTTTATAGCCATCATCCCTACAACATATTTTATCCACTAAAGAGACCATTACACTACAGATAATAATAAAAAAACAGGATAGTAATTTTCTTCCTACCCTGGCCATAACATAACTCAAACAAATGCCACTTACACAGTGAAGGCAAGAGATACTTCCATGAGGTTCTGAAAATTCCAAAGAAGTTATAATCGAAAATCATGCTAAAACAGACAGAAAAATGGCATTAAGCTTATATTTCCACTTCAAAATTCTGAGCTCCTTTAATTTTGCCAACACCTCCTTGCTTCAAGTTCTTTGCCATGTCTCAAATCAAGCAGCAGCAGCAGTATAAGCTGTGGCACCTCCCTTCCTGAAAGGGGCCATCTACTACTTATCACCACACCAGCTGCCACACCACAACATGGTGAGCAGCCTTCTGTATAGGGACTGTCACTGGGTCCTGAAAGGAAGCCCGGAGGTTCATCTTCAAAGTGGACTATGACTATGATTTGATTTTACTATTAAAACCATTGAGATAAACTTTCCAGATGTAATCACCGAGTTAAACTCTGCCTCAGTTTTATGGTTCCCTGATGACAAGAGTCTGAATCTTTCATTCTGCCACACAGAAGGCAGGTGGTCATTCTTTTCAAAGCACTGCAACTAGATGGAAACAACTCACCTCAGGCTTAGTAGTTTACACACTCACGTGAAGCATCCTAATTCAGAAGTGAAATGTTCTGATGACAGGAGCATATTCAAATAAGTGAAAATTAAAAATGTTTCCAAAAGTCTGTTTTCTGAAGAAGCAGAAGTAGTACCTTGTTTGTCTACATTTTTTTTTTTTAAACCAGTTTCTTTATTAACTTGTCTCAACAAACACGCTGCTTTAAAAAGCAGAAGCAACTGGTCACCATGTTAAGTACAACCAGCTGAAGCACAACATCCTGTAGAAAGGATAAGACATTTAAAACAAGATTTATCAGAGAATGATACAATTTAAAGTAATAGTTTTCCCCTTAAACATTGTCCCAAATGCTTTTTCATAATCACTTCTATGATCTTGTATAATGTTTTTTCAAATCTACCAACATCATCTGCCAGAAAATTCACTGAATGACTCAGACACTTTCAAATCATAAATACTCAAAACTGCTATTTCCATTTCAGAACTACTTCTATTTCAGCATTTGGATTGTGGATGGCATAATAATTCAACAACCTCCTGAAGTTTCCTCATCAAGATTTTCTTCATGCACTGGCAGCATCTCCACTGACAAAACCAAGCCTTGTTTCTTTGCACAGCATCTTGGACAATATGGTTGTGCAACCAGAAACCCATAAAACTTACAACATTTTTAGTGCCTAATATTAAGTACCTTTCGTACATGACTGCTTGACACGGCTGTTTGAACGTGCAGCTGAAGAATAACAGCAGAGATCCAAGCATTAGAATCACTGGCATTACGTGCCCTGCCAATTCCCATTCAGTTACCTTCACGACAAGGCAACAGTAACTCTTGCCCAGAGCAAGCACAGGATTTTCAAACTCCAGACTTTTTATCCTGTATCCAGGAGTCGGGCTTCACATCCGAGTCTCACCTGCATTGCCAAAACCACTGCTCGCTAGTCCCTTGTGTAAATTAGTAGTAATGCCACTGGTTGAGTAGTGCTAATCCAACTCCATCAGTGCAAAGACTAGAGCAGGGGAGATAAGGAGGAGCCCTTTGTGTCTGGCTCTCCTGAAGACCTCATACTATTTAAACTCTTATTCTCAAACAAATATAAAATGTGATGAGCACTTGCATATAACAGATAAGAATCTGCTGAAGGAATTTACAACATGAAAGGTTTTCCTTATGCCAAAAATAGACTCTTGTCCTTTGCACCAGATTATTTTTTCATATCTGATTTACACTCAGAAAGCAACATTCTTAAAACCTGGACTGAGTTGGGATGCAGCTTTTAATTCCTCCATCACTAACTCAAATTCAGTTTTCCACAGTAGCAACTATTTTCCATGGTTTTCACCATGAAGCTGCCAACAGCCTTATCCATGGGTTTATTTAACCATATTTAGTTGTTAGCTCAGACAAGAGAGTCATTTCCATATTTTATCAGCTTCCAACAGAACAGTGAACTTCTTTCAAGTTGCCTACTAGTTGCCACACACTCAAAGTCTTCATATAGGATTAACTGTCACAGCACAGATGAAGTTTTCACATAAGTTATTGCTATAATGTAGTTATGAAGATTTCATTCTGGAGCTCATAAAAGTAGCTAGTAGCCTACAGGAAAAGGATAAACAAACCCAAAACATGATCACTTCCTTTCTTGTATAAACAACATTCGTTCATAGTTGAAGTTAACAAGGAAAACAGGGTACATTTTATGACTGCACTGCACCCGTAATTCCACGACACAGCATCTGCTTCTGTCACTTATAAAAGTATATTCCTCTGTTATACCAACTACCACCGAATCTGAAGTAGTCTCATTAAGATTCTCTAGAACATAAGCACCTTGCTACTGAAATACTACAGAAGACCCCTGAAAGCTGAGGAGTTTTACAGCAGTACTGAGGGAGAGACAACTGTGCAGCACACAGCTCTTCACTGCCTTCCAGACCGGGTCTGTGAAGATCACAGCCAGGATGGAACCAGGAATTTAATACTCCCTGGCACTGACTGCAGCAAGGGAGTAAAGAGCTTAAATTACACATTAAGGTCTCAAGTCCTGAAAATCAGATTATACCCAAAGGGTTTTCCCAGAGGACCCGGCCAATTTTATGAAACACGGTCCAGTTTCAAAAGCAACAGAGTTGCAATACACAAGACAATTCAACTGCCTAAAGAACTTCAATGCTACACAAAGAACAAAATGAATCTTTAAATAAAGAGTAATATCTAAAAGCTCTTCAGCTATATGACAGGTGCATATGATAGTTTACATGCACAAAGTGACAAAGCCTTTATGCCAAAAAAAAAAAATCTGATTTAATATTAATGGTCATCTTACATGCCAACACACACATTTACTAAAGCCACCAAATCAACTCACTTGAGAGGAAAAGTGACGCAAAAAGAAACCAACACCGCTTGAAAAACTCAGTAAGAGTATCAGTTGTCATATATGGTAAGCCAGCAAAAAGCAAAGAAGATATTTCAACGTCTCTGTGGCTTATCCTAAGCAAACAAGAGATTGATACACAATTGCCTCAGAGGAAAGAAAAAACAAAAGACAAAAAAAACCCAAACCTTTTTAAAAGTTTATTTAAACATCTCCTGGGAATACGCAAATGGTGGTTACACTAGCGTCAAATATTTACGTTATCTACTGTTGAAAACTCCTGCGTCTGTACACAGGCAGAGTGCAAGCAAGGCAAGGTTCCCGTATTGTGCAAGCGCAAGGGTGGTTATTTTCATCGCCTCCGTAAAGAGATTTTAAAAGCAGCAGCAGATTTCCTTGTCCTGACAAGCAACAAGTGTACAGAAGGCTACAAACAAGACCCACTTACAGTGCTCTTGACCCACTTAGAGTGCTCCACTGGCCTAAAGCCTCCTCTAGCCGAGGATTTCCAAGTGCTCCTTC